>SPJY01020215.1:1258466-1535677 GCA_005191435.1 Raddia distichophylla | reverse complement strand
AAGGGCTATCGCAGAAACGACGACGGTGACGCTGACACAGGTCTGTGATGACGGCTGCACGAAACCAATATACTGAAAAGCTCTCCATCTGTGCAATAGAGCTGAGAGTGTAATAAATCAAACAGGGAAAAATGAAAGAAGGCCTGGCGATCCTAAGAGCAAAGCTAGTAGAAACTCTATATGGTGTTGTAAATTTGCAGCACGTATAAAGTGTCTGGTAGGTGAGGGAATCTTTTTAGAGTGTAGTGTAAAGTCTGAAAGGATGTTTGCAGCAAAGCTGTAAATTTGCAGCATTGGAATTTGCAGCAACTTTTAAAGCTGCTGCTAGCTTTGCTCTAAGGCATTGGTTGTAGCGCGAAATAATACTTTCAAAAGCACATAGATAGGATGCTTGTTTCGTGCATGCAAATACTCGTGCCATGGGTGAAGACAATGTTAAACCAGGGCTGTGGCAAGTACTGACGAAGAGGGAGAAAATATGTAACACAAAAAGCAATGAACAAGATAGTTCGAAAACAGTAATTCAACTAATACGAAATTCAGGTTGCTGCACACAGAAGCATCTAACAATACACAGCAGTAGTGCACAGCATGCAAGTGCATAAATAATGAAGTCACTGCAAGCAACGGCAACATCCGCAAATATTTAGGCAAAACATTGTAATATAAGGAGGCGAAACGATTCATGTATGCAGTTGCATATACAATACGTTGCGGCTGTAAGAACAGAACAAATGGACAGACAATTCAGTAAACAGAGCACAAAAACCCCGCTATATATAATGGTTCTTAATCTGATAGCAGGCAGGTATTGTGGGCACAAAATGAGCATGCCGGAAACTGATTAAACAAAAGGAAGAACCTCGTCATACACAATATTTTTGGCTATGCGTGAAGGATGGCCTTCCTCATCTTCTACCAGTATTCTAAGACCAGCACGCGAGCTTACCCTGAAGAAAGCAACGTACAACTGACCATGGGAGAAAACAGATGTCTTAAGGCAAACACCTACAAAGTTGAGAGTCTAGCCCTCGCATTTATTGATGCTCATAGCGAGGGCCCTGCTCTTTCCCCTATCAACGGATCCAGCCTCGCAGGGCCCAACCGTCAACGGATCCGGCCTCGGTTGAACCCGGCGCCGGCGGATCCAACCTGCACGGAAGACGGGAGAAGACCATTGGAGCATGGCAGCGGCTGTGGAGAAGGGCAAGGCAGAGGGGTATCACCGTACCAGCGGGGAGGTGAAGAAAAGAGCTAGCGCGGGGCGACGCGTTCATGGGGGAACGACACCCTGATCCTTGACTCCTTCCCCTACCAACAGATCCAGCCTCCCAGGGCCCAACCGGCAACGGATCCGGCCTTGCCGGAACACGGCGGCGTAAGATCCAACCTGCACGGACAACAGGAGAAGACCATCAGAGCATGGTGGCGGCAGTCAAAGGAGAGGCGGTCTGTAGCGGTAGCGGTAAAGGACAGTAGCGGAGGAGGAACAGGGGGAACAGCTTGAGGATGAAAGGGCGGCGGTGGGGTGGGCAATCGGTGCCGTGGGGGAGGCGGCGGAGTAGGCCACGGAGGAGAAACCGAGAGAGGGGGAGGATTTTTTTCGTGGGAGCTATCATACATTATACGAAGTTATACGAGGCCGACCCGGCGTGGAAGGCTAGGGTTGCGAGAGGGAGAGAGGTGAGAGCCGGGGGCATATCGGGGGTGGACCGCGGGTTAATTTATGAAATTACAGGGGCCTTTTCGCAAAAACGTCAGGATAGAGCCGGCTGTCGACCGCACATAGCCGATCCGACGGGCCGAAAAAATCCAGACGACATGGGGCTCGTGGGGTGCGCTGCGCTGAGCTCCCCGAGCGCGCTGCGCCCAGAGCAAGCCAGGTGGCGCGAGGAGGCAGCTCCCTAACAAATGTGTACTATTTATGATTTAGGAGTTTGTCCACCGAGGACCGAGCAAAATAGCCAAGTTTCCCATGGTGAATAAACTGAAGGACCAAACAGTGTTACAGTGCATGTGCACTTCTCTGCAGAATCTGCATGCTATCTTACTCTGATAGGATAACAGGTACTAGTGCTGAATCATCAGTTCAAAGTCTGCATAACTCTCACAACAAAATGTCAGAATTGCTCGATCTTAACTTGGTACTCCACAAAAGTGGATCTCAAGATTTCACTCTGTCCAATTCAAATTGGAAGCTCAGTCATCCACACAATAGAGGCCCCTGCACAAGCATTAGTATGATAGTATCCACTTAATTCTACGCCATCAGCACTTGTGGAAAAATGGTTATTCACCCATATATATTGTTGCTCATTGCATCACAATTCACAATTCACTGGACATATATCGCCATTTGGATGGACAGAATATGCATAGCCAGCGAGCTAACGAACTGCAGCATTTGTCATTTCCATCTTCTTGGCACTGTTACATGAACAGATGAAAAAAAAAAGAGCAAAAGATATACTGCTACGGCAAATACTCAGCTCTGATTGTTCAGAATCAGATCTTCAGAGCAGAATAGCAGAAGCAGGAGTTGCATGTTTCAACTAGCATCCTGGATCAACTAGCCCTAATATTATGAAATTAGGGTAGGCTCGGCTAGTCGGCTTCAACTGGTAGAGGATCAATGACCGGGAAGAACCAGAACGAATCGGCGGTGAACTGGCCTTGCCGCTGCTGCATCGGCTTCGGCTTTCTCAGCAGCATCCGAGATAGGCGACCATCTGGTCCCTCGACCAGCCTCGACTCCGTCCAGAAGCACACCTGCTCTCCGCCTCCGCCTCCGCCACGGCCACCTGTTGCCCCCGCGTGAATGGCGAGCGACGGCTGGTGCGCGAACAGCAATGCCTCCGGCGGAAGCCCCTGCGCGGCCGACGCTGGCACCGCCGCCGAGCACCCGCGACCCAGCAGCAGCACGCGGCCGCTGCGCAAGCGGTCCACCTGCACCCACACGTGGCCGCCGACCCCCATCCTGAAGAACCACGCGTGCTCGTGGTGCTCGTCGGAGACCACGAGGAGGAGGAGGCCGGACGACTCCACCAGGTAGTGGCGCAAGCGCGAGCGCAACATCAGCTCGTCCTGGAACCGGAAGCTCGTGTACCTGCGGTTAACCCTCGGCTCCTGGTCCGCGAGGTCCACGCGCCAGAGATCCCTCCGTTCGTCGAGGAGGTACACCTTGGTGCGGACGCAGAGGATGTCGCTGGTGGCCGCGTCGTAGCGGAATCCCAGGGCGCGCACCTCGCGCCACCCGGTGAACCGATGTTGGTGGGCGTGGCAGTAGGCGAGGATCCCATCGGAGGCGATGACCAGCATGCTCGCCGGGTCGGCCGGTGACGACGTCAGTGCGGCGTGGAGGCGGTCGATGTGCTGGGGCCTGAACGGCCACGGGACGTCCCACTGCGTGAGGGTAACGGGGTTCAGCAGCATGAGCCTGCGCGGCCCTTTCACGGCGGCGAGGACGAGCCAGCCATGGGCGGACGCGACGCAGCGGTACAAGGCCTCGGCGGGGACGGGAAGCCCGTAGGTCCTGCTGTTGTGGATGTTAACGAAGATGCGGAGCGCGTTCAAGGGCTGCTCCGAGGGCTCCGCGCGCTCCGGCAGCATGAGCCACGGGAACCGCACGGGCAGCAGGCCGAGCCCTCGGCCGGTGGCGGTGGCGGCGGCCGAGGCGGATGGGGGGAAAGCCCCCAGCGCGGCGGCCGAGGCGGTTGCGGAGGCTGCCGTCCAAGCCGAGGCGGGGCTCTCCCCGCTCTTGGGCGCCGACATCGTCGTCGCCGTCGCGCGATGCGATGCGTCGAATGCAACGCCGGCGTTTTATTTTATTTTCTTTTCTTGAGATCTCGCTCTCGGCTATTCCTCGCACGCTCGTCGCCTTTTATCATCTCTCGAATGCAACTAGCCAACGAGCATTGGGCAAGACGTTCGGAAATGACGTCGTATAATTACTGTATTGTTTTAATTTAATTTAGATTCCTCTATATTACGTGTGTTAACTCTTATATTTGATTACTTTTTGTCGAGGCGTAAGCTTAAACCAATTCTGCTTTCGAATTTTCAAAACATTCAGATTAATTCTCCTTATTCAATCTTATATGTGGCTGTTAAATGATGTAATTTTGTTCTGTTTTGATTCTTTGAATGGAAATGGGGTTAGGGCCCTTCTGAAAAAATAAAAATAAAAATTGGTGCTGCTTGAGCACCAAATATATCATTAAGCAGCGAATACGACCCAGAATACGGCCCATATGGTACACATTAAGCAACGAATACGACCCAGAATAGAAGACATTTACTAGCTTATGCAAGCCCAATATACGGCAGAGAAGCCCATTTTCTATTGATTGCCCACTGTCAAGGTTTAGGGCTACTGTCCTACTTATTAGCCCATCTAATAAGAAATTAAAAGTTCTCTCCCAGACCCAAAGAAGCTCATTCAGCCACAGCATTTTAATAGTTCACCTTTTCTTTAATAATAGATCTAACCCGGCCGGCCATCAAACAAACACCTCTTCTAAAGCAAGAAAATTGAATGTATGTCAACTCTCTATCACAATCTTAATCCTTAATGTCTCGCGTACAAATTCCGTTGGTAATTATAAGACGCACACACATTCTAGAATCTAGATTCAAACCTCGTAATCTTTAACCAATAATTTATCTAACACATATATGAATTTTAGGATAAAAAAGGTATCGATGAATCTGTTTTTGAAATTTGTTTTTTAGCTAAAGGTGAAAATATTTTTAATGATTATAATTTTGTTTCTACGAATGATGTAGGATAAGAGAAATCAAAGAAAAGACTATGTCAAATTAAATCGTGCTTTATAAAAAAACAATGGAGGGAGTACCTCATTTGGGAATAGCCAAGTTGTAAAAATCTCCATAGATTGTCACAGTGGCGGAGCTTGAAGGCCAAATGAGGAGGGGCCGGGCAAGGAGGAGGGGCCATGATGCTTGAATTAGGATGAAATTTGTACTACATACTAGCTGTGTATTAAGGAAAATAATTTTTATAGGGGGGCCAAGGCCCACCTTGGCCCCAAGGAAGCTCCGCCCCTGGATTGTCATAAAGTTCTTGGCTACGGAAACACTAAAACCTATGAACGTAGCGCAATTGAACAAACGACTTAGGCTGTTTTCAACAGGCTCTCCTAAAGCACCCTCTACCCCAAAATGGGGGACGGATTCTTCCCCTATGTGCTCCAACAGCATTCCCTATTCCGTTTCCTAAAATAGAGATTTTCTCTCCATTCCCTTATATGTAGGGGTTCTCTTTCCTTCCTGTATACAATTCTCTATATAGGAAACGCTGCTGGAGATGGGAGAAATATAGGGAGAGATTTTTTTTAAAAGAAGCCTGTATATGAGATCAAATTTAGGGATTCCTGTTGGAGAGAGCTTTACGACTACACACATGTCAACTCCTTAAAAAAAAACTAAATCTAGAGAAGCAAGCGGTTTGACCAGATGGAGTCGCATTAAAAAATCAGAACTCTCTTTCACAAATCACACTGTACACGAAAAACACACACAGAGAGAGAGGGGAACCATATGTCTAAAACAATTTTTTTTTGGCAGCATAAAACATCCTCTATCCTGTGCGTTAATGATGGCTACGTGCCATGCACACCTTCTCAGTAACATGCCCCTAAACAAAAACACGAATAAATTATATGATGGATCAACGGACAAGGTAGGCATCGTGACGGCCACGCAGTGGCCATGACTCCACGGCCCTGATCAAACAAAATAATAACTAATTTAACCGGTTGAAATGTAGTTGATTAGTTAAGGAGAGATTGTGCAATGTTCTTGAGGGCTTAATTAACTATTCAGAAGCATCCGCGGGATTATTCTATTAGGGCGTGCTCCCCTTTGAGTTGGCTGGAAATGGCCTACTCTGGAGTTCATGTCTTGCCATCAGGGCTCATGCTGTGTGGGTGGTTGTCACCTAGCCATTGGAGCCATTGTTAGCCATGCTACATATGCCCTCCTCTGTTGGAAAACGGCTAACCTTCATCCCATCCTAACATCTGCACAGCAAAAAAATAATTTAAAAATGGTTCAAATGTTTTAGAGCTATTGAACCTCAGTAATGCAGCTAGTTAGCTTTTAGCACCGGTGTTCCATCCACCACTACAGGAATCGCGCCAAATATCGACGGCCATTCTTAATCTCGACGGCCACATATTAGCCGTCGATATTACACACCTAATATCGACGGCCAGAAAACAGCCGTCGTTACAAACACTTTTTATCGACGGCCAAAATAAAGCCGTTGAGAAAAGGTCACTGCTCCTCCCGCCCGCACCATTCCCTCGTTTTCGCGGTGGCGGAAAGCATATATCTCGACGGCCACATATAAGCCGTCGAGAATAACTACGGGCCAGCCCATTGAAACATCGATACATGGTATTGTATCGACCGCCATATACAGGCCGTCGAGATAGAGGGACTCGTAGAGACGACCCCAGGCTTACTGGGCTAGGCCCCTAGGATTACTAGGCTGAGCCATTTGATGTTTGCAATATTTCAACTTTTTTTTATTTCCAGAAAAGTTTACTTTCTTTTAAAATTTTCCAAAAATATTCAAATAATGTTGAGAATATAATGGTTGTCCATAAAAAAACTTAAAAATTAAATAATGGTTTATGTAAAATATGGACATATTTCATGTTTGCATGTTATGTGTTGCACAACATATATGTATATGTATGAATTTTTAATATTATTAAAATTCGTAGCAAATTTAAAAAATATTGTAATTACTAACATTATAGTGCAATGATATTTATATTAAGGTTTTTGGATCCAATAGTGATATATCTAGAATAATTGTTCACATGTTAGATGTATTTCGTACAACTCTATACAACGTTCGATAAATCATTAGCCGATATGACCCCTACACATATACCTGTTATTCCGGATATAATTTCATTGTACAAATTTGTTTGGAGGTGTATATTCATGTGGTTAGCAAGACTATGCAGCTAGGATTTTTAAAAAAAATTTATATGTTTTTTTAAAAAATAAATAAGCACAGTTGACCATTGAAGGGGGTAAGTCTTGCTAGCCGTCAATAATAAACTATTCTCGACGGCCTAGGCAAAAACGGTCGAGAAAAAATGTCTATATCGACGGTAGTCAACGCGGGCCGTAGTTATAGGTCTTTATCGACGGCCAAAATGACATGGTCGTCGAGAGATGTAATGCTGAAAGGTCAGTGATGACGCCTAGTAGCATATATATCGACGGCTATGAGCCGTCGAGATAGACTCGGCACAGTGCATGTCCCTCTATCTCGACGGCTACGGGCCGTCGATACAGAATCATCACGCGTACGACGGACGCAAGGAAACGGTCATCTGACCCTTTCTCGACGGCTAAGAGCCGTCGAGATACGAGAGGCACAGGGAGGCAAACGGTCAGGTGAACCTATCTCGACGGCTCTCGGCCGTCGAGAGTTATTGCATCCACTCATTTCGTGCCACGTGGCTTGCACCTGCGGAGACAGGTTATTATCGACGGCTTTAGGCCGTCGAGAATGTCCTTATTAGCGCTTTTGGGAACTTAGGCATTTCGGGCCTCCACAGTTTTCACGCGTGCGATCGACGCTGCCGCCGCGCCCCGCGCCCTCGCTGCCGTCGCCGCCGCGCCCCCACTTGAAGCGACCTCCAATTTCACTTGGATCAACGATTTGAGGCGTAACCTAACTCCTGAGCTAATCCCTGAGCTCGTTCTGCTCCTCCAGCGTGTGGCTACCTTGCAGCTTAACCCAGCCGAACCCGATCACTTTCCTTGGCGGTTCACCACCAACCAGGTTTTCTCAGTGCGGTCGGCCTACCTGCTTCAATTCTCGGGACGGGTGCAACGACCGGCCCTGCATCAATCGTGGAAGTTGTGGGCACCTTCCAAGTGCAAATTCTTCCTCTGGACGCTACTTCACCGCCGAGTTTTCACTGCAGATGCCCTGCTACGTCGTCAGCTGCCGAACGACTACTTCTGCCCTCTCTGCAGGAGGAACCTTGAGACACCAGAGCACCTTTTCCTTCAGTGCACCTTTTCCCAGCAGGTCTGGTCCAGACTGGCTGCGTTGCTAAACGCTTCGCGTCTACACCCTCCGAGCTGGCTTCACGCGAACAACTTAACCGATTGGTGGTCCTCAGACATACTCCAGGACGGGTCGGCTCCCCGAAGCGTGCTCTCCGTCTCCGCCGCCTTACTTTGGAGCATATGGCTCGAGCGAAACAACCGGATTTTCCGGACCACCGACAGCACCGTCGTTGTTTTTTTCAATCAGCTTTTGGACACCCTGCGCCTTTGGGAGGCTGCAGACGCGCCTTTTGTAATTAGCTAGAGCTACTTCTCGGCCTACGGGGGGAGGGGCCATTTTTCTCCCCCCACCCTGTAATTTCCTTTCTACTTTTGAATACACGGCAGTCCTCCTGCCTTGCTTCAAAAAAAGAATAATAAAGCGAAGGAAACTCAATTTCACTCGAGAGAATTATATTATAGCCCCTCCAACTCATAGGAAATAGTTGGCACCTCCGGAACTATGCCATGCCACCTCCCTCCCCCTATCAATGGAAAGTTTCATATTAAAAACCAAAAAAAAGCTTCAGAAAACATAGAAAATAGATCCATCTTTAAAAATTAAATTCATAATATTTAAATTTCAAATATCAAAACATTGCAATTTAACAGTTCATATTTGATTTTTTGAATTCGAAAACATGTAAAATTTATTTATTTTTAAAAACTTTCAAAAAGTTACTTTTGTTTAATTTTTTGTGGAATTTACAAAACCTTGTGCTTTGAAATTTAAAATTTGCCATTGATTTTTTAGGTAAAGAAAAATGAGTTCTCCAAAGGCAATCAAATTTGTGTTTTAGGTTGCTTTTTCAAACTTTCCCAGGATGATATTTTTTCAATGAGAAAAAGAAGGGAGGTGATGTGGATGACATCTCACCGAAAAAGTTGTACTTGCGAGAACGCCCTAAGCACTTAATGGAAAACTAACCGCCGACCATCTAAAAAAACAACCACGTCATTATTTAACGGGTTCTCTAATAATTTTGGGTCCAAGGTACCAATGGATACAAGTTCAAGGGATAAAAAAAGTAAATTTCAAGTTCGAAACGCTACATGAGAAATTGATAGCAATACTATAATTTTCTCATCTCATTAAAAGAAACCAACACAATGATCTTTAAAATGACCTGAAGAACAGCCAGGGAACGTCGGCAGAGAAGAAACAAAGATTATGAAGGAGTGTGCAATAGTAAGTGTTCCCTTAGGCAGTCCTAGGAAGCTCCTAGATGCTAGGCGATAGCCAACCGTCCTGTTTTTGCCCTAGGCGATTGTTAGGCGGGCCTAAGCGGACCTAGGTGGCTTGCTAGACGGCGATGAAGAGGACTTTGGCGTTGACAATTTATGATATGATTATATGAAATATTTCCTATAATAATATATGTATTATCCTATGAATGACAAATATATCATATACTAATGCATTTCTTTATTTGTAAAATAAAAAACACATAAGTCAAAATAGCCACGTTCAGGAAGTTATTTGCTTGATTTTGAATAGTTAAAGGTGATAGGATACCCGGCTTTCTGCTTCAGGGGGTTAAATAAAGAAAGTCGTACGGTTCGAGGGGTCAAATAAACTTTTTTTCCTTCCTATAATCCTATGTGAATTGCTCAGAGCGATTCTCCGGTGGAAAAGGTCTACTTGACCCGTGAACTATATAACTTTGTGCACTTCGGGCATGTCCAATGGGTCCTAACTTAGTACGTCATAATATTACAGCAAAAAAATAAGTAGTAGAGAAAGAAATATAGATAAATAGTGAAAAAGAGGTGCAAATAGTGGTTGAGATGTTCTAAATTTCAACACCATGGGTGATGGACCGATGGGCTTAACTATGAACTAGAAAACCAGGTTTCTACCCCTGAACTATTGAAAACCGAGCAAATAAGCCCCTACGAGTGGATGTGGTTTTGCCACGTGGGCGAGGTATGGTGCCCTCCAAGCGCAGGGTGTTATTTGCCTGGTTTTGAATAGTTCGTGTATATAATACTTGGTTTTCTAATTCTGAGGTTAAGTAGACGAAACCATATAGTTTCGGGAGTGAAATAAACCTTTTCTTCTAGATTTCATTTCACATTTTAAGACTGTCACGCCTGATAGAGAAAACCACCAAAAAGAGTGAATTGGCCAAGTAATCATTTAAATTTTCGAAAAAAAATTGGATCGACAATCTTTGATATTTCTCTATTTTCCCAAGAAATATTCCGGGAATGCAGTGAAATAATTTAGAAAAAAAAGGAAAAAATTGACATGATCTTTCCTATGTTCTGTACGCTATATGACAAAAGCACACGGACACACGGTACGCAATAGTACTCGATAATATAATATTCAGATGTGCACATGTGTAAGCAACAAATTATACAAGAATTTGCCATATTCATAGTTGCCTAGTCCATAGTCCATACCACCATCTAATATATAGTAGTCAATACCTACACACTACATGGTGGCATGCCATTTGAACTTTAGAATCAAACACATATGTGTTTTCTATAAAATATGTGTTCTATTTAAAAAGATTCTGACCACTTATAACATAATAATGATATTTTCTAGATATTCTTAATTTTTTCCTAAATTTTTGAATTTTGAACCAAAATATTGAATCTTCACCGGTTTGCAAACTAGAAAATCGAACGGCTCCCATTATTGTACGCCGCTAATATGGCCGATTTTCCTTGATTGGTTCCGAACCTGCTCTACTAGCCCCAAATGCTAATTTGACCAGTATTTTTTATTATAAATTTTAATGAAGTATTAAATAACATCTAAAATACATATTTCAGATAATTTTCCCCCAAAAAAATTAGGAGTTTACCGCACGTATTCTAATTTGTTGATCCAAGCAGAAATCAAAATCTATGGCATGATTTTTTTCACCTTAAACAAATCAACTTAGCTGTGCTATCTGCACCGTCCATTGAAATATTTTAGTGAAACCCTACGTGTGGAAAGGAAAATTTGGTTAGAATCATGCTATGCTCTAGCTAGGTCAATCTTCTCTCAATACTCTACTATATATATAACCCCCCTCCCCGCGCTGCAAATTCACTACTGCAGGGAGATCAGAGTTGTACTGCATCCAGCTGCACGAAACATGTATTAAAGCTGCGTGTGTCGTGCAAGTTTGGATGTAGCTTTGGTCATTCTGCACGCAAAGCTATCACTAGCAGCTGAATTAATGGGACCTGTCAGTCACCGCGAATACCATGTACTAATCACGTATATGCTCCTCCAGGAAAAGAAGAAATTTTTTTTTGTCATACTGCATTAGCGACCTACCCGGCATTCTAATTAACTGCCCTGTCTCAAACTTATCTGAAGACTCGTGGAAAAGGGGGCGATCCTTGCTTGCACGAGCTGTGAACTCACTCGCTTCGCTTTGACATCAATAAATTTTACTAATCCCATCCCTCTTGCACAACAGCTCATCAGGCCATAAACAACTGCTCATCATCTCATTAATCGTATCCGTAATGATAGCCATTTTTATGCTGTGATGGAACATTTTTCCAATTTTTTTGTTAATGCAATGGGCTGTCGCCTGAACATTCTACGGTGTACGGTCCTTATTATTTTCACTGAATTTTTTTTTCCTGTCCGGTATTCAAATCCAGAAGATTACCGATGCACAATGGTTGACTCTCCCAAATCATATGGCTTTAGTGTTCTTTAAGCAACCATAATCCCTCCTTGATTTATTAATCCAAGCACTTACACTCCACGTCTGATAAAATAAGGCAAGGATCAATCAGCAATGCCCCCTATGGCTATGAGCCATGCATGATCAGAGCAACAAAACCAGCGTATATCCTTGCATTCTTCTCGTCGCCTCTACTTTCCATTGTGCTCTTGCCAGCCCATTCTGAAGGTCACAAGCACAAAGCTGGAGAAAGAGAGAGAGAGAGAGAGAGAGAGAGAGAGTTTGGAGGGGAACAGGAGCTCCCAGTGTGTGGCAACAAACAACGCCGTCGTCTTAGGAATCAAATCAGCGCCACGAAAGGTGAGGATGGGGCAGCCTTTAAGAGCAATTTCCTTTCCTTTTCGCCTCCTTTGCATTGCAACGGCCAAGAATGCATGCATGTGTAGTGCAAAAGCCGTGCCTGTTTTCTTCCAATGCTCTCCAGCTTTGGAGAATGACGACGGCGTGCGCAATTTCTGTAAAGGAAAACAAAAATCCTGCATCTAAAGAAGGTTCAAAAGCAAAAGCGGTTTGAATCTGTATGAGTTCATCTTTTTCTGCATGAAACTGTATGCTGTTATGGCTTACGAAGGTTACCTCACCATCATCTCAAAAGCAGCGAAGCTGTTGCTAAACAAGGACAACAATTGCGCCAAATTTTCTCTGCGGCATTGTCTCAGCCTCTCAGGCACAAAAACTTTGAAAAAACACCTTAAAATTATGCAGCTGCCAGCACACAAGAGTTCGAATTTAAACCTGCGAATTTTTAGTTAATTTTGCTCCCCGGCATCTCTCATTTCGATGGGTTTGTCGTGTCCAGTGCGAGAGGGCTTTATAAAGCAGCAGGTGCTTGGCACCTCTCGCTCTCTGTCCTCCAATAGTGAGAGAGTGGGAGAGACGGCACGACGCGGAGGCGGCGGAGGAGGGCAAGAAGCAGCGGCGGGCCACCATGGACGGCGGCAGCTCGTCGGCGTCGGTGTCCGACGAGAGCTCGGAGGCGAACGGCGGGTGCTGCTCGTCGTCGACGACGCCGAGCCTCGACGCGGCCAACTTCAGCCGCACCATCTCTGACGTGTCGTCCTTCTCGGAGCTCAGCGTCGACCACAGCGGCCCGTTCGAGCCGGCCGCCGTGTCCAGGCTGATCGGCCGCCGCTCCCCCGCCGCCGCCTCCAGCCGCCTCAGCATGAAGCCCCGCGCCGACGTGCTCGACCGGCGATCCACCGACGACGGTACGCCGCCAATTCCATCTCAGATCGATTGCCCAAATGCCAACTCTGCTTCCGTGTAAAATCTTGATTTGAGTTGCAAGCTTGCATTGCTCAGAGCTGGAGCTGGTGAAGGAGAGGTTCTCGAAGCTTCTGCTCGGCGAGGACATGTCCGGCGGCGGCAAGGGCGTCTGCACCGCCGTGGCCATCTCCAACGCCATCACCAACCTCTACGGTACGCACGCCCACTACGAAGACAACTCGATCCGACGATCTGAACAACAACAAAAAAAAAAAAAAAAATTCTGATCTTGAATTCTCGATCATTGTTGCATTGCAGCGACGGTGTTCGGGAGCTGCCACAAGCTGGAGCCGCTGCCGGCGGGGAAGAAGACGATGTGGAGGAGGGAGATGGACTGCCTCCTCTCCGTTTGCGACTACATCGTCGAGTTCTACCCCTCCACGCAGACGCTCTCCGATGGAACCAAAGTGGAGGTAGTGAAGAATAACTACTTCAACGTTCATGCCGGATTCAGCTCCAAGAATTCGAGAGATCAACGCGGCTGATTGATTTCAATTTTTCATCCATCTTGCAGGTCATGGCGACCAGGCCAAGGTCGGACATCTACATTAACCTCCCTGCGCTCGAAAAGCTCGACGCCATGCTCATCGTAAGATCGATCGATCTGAATGGATGTTCACTGTAGATGATAGTTCAGATTTCCGACGACGACGATGAATTCGAAGCAAACGTGTTCGCGCATGGGTGCAGGAGATCTTGGATAGCTTTCAGAAGGCGGAGTTCTGGTACGCCGACGCCGGGATGAGGTCGTTCGGGTCGGTCACCTCCTCCTCCTCCTCCTCGTCGTTCCGGCGGTCGACCCCCCACCGGAATGAGGACAAGTGGTGGGTGCCGGTGCCCTGCGTCCCGGACGCCGGCCTCTCGGACGAGGCGCGCCGGGACCTTCAGCAGAAGCGCGACTGCGCCAACCAGATCCACAAGGCCGCCGTCGCCATCAACAGCGGCGTCCTCGGCGACATGGACGTGCCCGACTCCTTCATGGCCATCCTCCCAAAGGTACAAACACCATACACAACCGCTCTCTCTCTCTCTCTCTCTCTCTCTCTCATGGCCGGTGCGATGTTGCAGAGTGGGAAGGCGAGCGTGGGGGACTCGGTGTACCGCGCCATGCTGGGGGCAGAGAAGTTCTCGCCGGAGTACCTGCTGGACTGCCTGGACATGTCGTCGGAGCACGAGGCGCTGGCGATGGCGGACCGGGTGGAGGCGGCCATGTACGTGTGGCGGCGCAAGGCGACCGTCGCCGCCAGCCACGGCCGGTCGCCGTGGAGCACGGTGAAGGAGCTCGTGGCCGACGACGACGACGACAAGAACGTGACTCTGGCGGGCAGGGCCGAGAGCCTCCTGCTCTGCCTCAAGCACAGGTTCCCCGGCTTGTCGCAGACCACCCTGGACACCAGCAAGATCCAGTACAACAAGGTATCAAACATCAACCACACCTTGTTCCTCGTATCTGAACCTGACAGGTTTATAGGCCATGCTCAATGCTGACTTCAAATTTCATTATTTACACACCCAAATTCACCATCCATAGAAAATTTGAGTCCGAACCAACGTTTTGAGCTTGCAACTTAGCACTGAACATGGCTCTTGGACCTTTCAAGACTAATTCATTTTGATCTTAAAATGTTCTCTTACCGTGCAAAACATCAGTGTTTAGGGTTAGCAATGAACCAACGTTTTTTTCCCTTTTTTTCCCTTCTTCTCCCTTAAAAAATCACTTGTGAATGGGCGATTACCCCCACCCCCCAACACACACACACACACACACACACACACCCTCTTCTTCTTCTTCTTCCCGATTTATGGGATCATTGTTCTACTGTACATTGCATTCCTCTATCTACAATGAATGAATGGCATCCTTTCCTTCAAAAAAAAAAAATTGATCTTAAAATGTACTCCGTACCATGCAAAATTGCAAGTTGTGTTTTTCTGATCGAATTGGATGGATGGCCTCTTTTGTAGGACGTTGGGCAGGCAATCCTGGAGAGCTACTCAAGGGTGCTAGAGAGCATGGCGTTCAACACCGTGTCGTGGATAGATGACGTCCTTTTTGCAGACAAGTCTGTCAGGAAACAGTAGGCAGGGTGAATTTGCTGACACAAGAGAGGGGTTGTATGCAGTGGCTCCGTTTTCCTTTCGTTTCATGTCCTAACCTTTTTGGCGTCCTTGCTTATCAAAGCATGGCAGTAGTAGTACACAGGTTGGTAAACAGAGGAACATGTTTAGCTAGGAGTGACTGACTGAAAGCCTGTAATATATTCTCAAGACATCAGTTAGCATGGTGGCATTAGCATATGCCCTTTTTTCAAAGACGCAGTGCCACATATATATGGTTTGCTGCAATTCGAGCAGCGTGCAGCAGAGCAACCAGAGGCAATGTATCCTATATAGTGCCCACATGTCGGTGGCTCAAAGCCATCGCGATGTACGTGGATGTGCGGTATTGGATGGGCCTATGCTTGATTTATTGGATAACAGGTATCCGGTCAAGTACATGGCAGGGTTTCAAAACCATTGAGAAGTGGTTTCTAAAACCGGCGGTGTTTGATCCCTAATTTTCATTTTTAAAATTCAAATCCCAAGTTTTAAAAAATCACAAAAACTGGAAAATAGTAAATATCATTTAGAATCATTGGTCTAAGGCCTTGTTCTTTTCAGCGTATAGTTGCGTTGGCGTAATACTGTAGCAAATTTGAGAGCCCCTGAAAAAAGGTCTAAAATTTATTAAAAATAATTTAAAAATAGTTTTATCTTCAGAAGGACTACTAAAAGCCATTAAAAAATCGTTACAAATTATCACAACATATAGGCTATATAAAAATAACAAAATTTGCTACAGTAATACGCAACGATACGATACACTGAAAAGAACAAGGCCTAAGCCAAATTTGGAATTGATATCTTTCATGGTTTCTTTGGTTATCTGAAATAAAATAAAATTTATACTCAATTCATTATTGGGCCGAATCAGTCCAGCCCAAGTTAAATTTTGACATGTTTCACTCAAAACATTCCTGTCGACGGTTGAGATATCGATCTCAAGTCGCTAAGGTTCTTGAATATTGAGATAGGAGACACGCCGAACAACCACGAACAGCAACGAACAGGAGACAGGGGTTTTTATCCTGGTTCAGGCCTCTCGAGAGAGATAATAGCCCTACGTCCAGCCTTTCTTATATATCAGAGATGAATACAAGAGGTGGCTCGGCGAGACGAACAAGTCTCGGCGAGATTATGGGTGTACAGGAAGCAATATGCTACAATGCAAAGACTCTTGGCCTTTACAGGTGATGGCTTGACCCCTAAACACGCCGTAGGGGCCTTGTTTATATAGTGCTGAGCAAACCGATCTACCGAGGGAATATCGGGCCGGGCTGACCACGAGTACGTAACGAACTCAACGTGCCAAATATATCCCGAGGCAGATAAGGCATACTTCTAGTCTTGGGGATCACGACTCCTAATCCAATCCGGGAAACCAACGTCCGGGTCTTCACGTAGCCGTGCAGGACTCTTGTTCGAGTAGGACTCGAACAGGGATCCTAGGCCGTTACGCACCGTGCCAGCCAGAAGGCTGTTCGGCAGGATGCATATGGGCCCGATAGAACCTTCCAGGGAGCTGCGCCCTGGTAGGCTGTTCGATTGGGCCGTCAGGGAGTGGGCCATGGCAATGGGCCGTAATTTTATCCCCGACAATTCCTATGTTCTTTGCATTACTATGATTTTTTTAATTTTTTTGGTCAGTTTCTTATATTTTTGTAATTTTCCTGCCAACTTCACTGGTTAACCAGTAAAACGACCAACCATTGAAACCAATCAAGCACCAAAAACCATTGACAACTTGCCTGACAGCTTGTCTAAGTGGTTTGATTTTTAAAATTCGAATTTTACCTAAACTTTTACGGTTTTAACGGTTTTTACTGATTTTCATGGTTTTCTGGAACCGATGGAGTAGCGAGTTTTTGCTCTAGTTCGGTTTTTAGAACCACTGTTCATGGTCCACTGCAAGGTCCCGCCGGGTCATTTCGGCCCATGAGTTGGGTTCCCTCGATTCAAGCCCCCTGGGCCGCATTCAACGTATGCTTTGGTTTTAGGACAACATATGGACATATGGCAGGGCTGGAATCCATGAAAACAGCAGTACCAAGTGATGGGCTAGATTAAATGAATCGGCCCATCCTTGTGAGCCCACAAGTATCCAGCAGGCCAATCGAACGGGCTGGATCCAATCATTGCGGACGCCTGCCCTCAATTTCAACCTCGCGCGCTCCATAAACCGAGGCGGAGAAGCGGAGATGAGCTCAGGAGATGAGCGCCGTTCATCTCATCTCGAGGTCGGATGCGCAGGTGAGTGGATCGATCCCCGCATCTCAAATGCGCCCGCTCTTTGATTTTCAACCGGCTAGGGTTTCCGAATCGGCTCTGTGCGGATGGGTGGCTGGTGAGTGGTGGCTCTGGTGACGAGATTTCCCGACAAATTTTGGTTCCTTGTGCCCGATTTGCAGTTCGTTTTCCTAAATGCTTTGATCTGAGATTCGTAGGCGCCAAATATCTCGGGAAATTACGCAGAATCCGCTTGGAGCCACTGAATTGATTCGTTGTTTTTTTTCGTGGGCAGTTTATACTAAATCTGGTTTTAGGAGGAAATTAGGGGGTTTTAGGAGTGATGTTTCCATTTCATTTTCATGAAGCTAATAGTAACATAAACCTGCCAGCGTCACCAATAGGCTTAATGTTAGAGGATTTTTTAACTTTTGGACATTTAATTAATTCCCCTTTTCCTAACAAAA
Source organism: Raddia distichophylla (assembly GCA_005191435.1). Classification (NCBI taxonomy): domain Eukaryota; kingdom Viridiplantae; phylum Streptophyta; class Magnoliopsida; order Poales; family Poaceae; genus Raddia; species Raddia distichophylla. The sequence continues at coordinate 1,517,808 of SPJY01020215.1, read as the reverse complement.
CAAATAATAATTCCCCTTTGGAGCAAGGGAAATGATGGGCAGTGGCATATTCCTTTTGTTTTCATTACAGGAATAGTTAGATTCTTCCGTACTTTGAGTAACACAAAATCCATGCAATGCACATGTCCATAGGTTAATGGTTCTTCTATCATGTAAACTAAGAGTGTGCGAAGCTAGCTGCAAACATTTTTGTATTTGATTATTGACAAATATGACAACTTCTACGTATCAGTATTTGCTTCTAGACATGTATGGCAACTTGCCAACTTTTTCGGAGGTATTATTCTTGGAAAACTTTTTCACATGTACACACAAACACAAGCATATACATTAAGCGTGATCTAGTCTTGATTAAAAAGTGTTTCGACTTACACATATGCACACAACACGCACATCCAAGAGGAAAATTGCAAGGCCTTTCAGACTGCTATGTACTTAGCTGTCCAGAGCCATGGTTACGAGAGACTGCCCAATTCACCCAAACAAACTGCACAGCTTTGGAGGTTTGCAGGATTGGAACTTTAGCTGTCAGGCATGAGGAAGTTTCCATTGCAGTTAGACACTTTGACCAGTAGATGCGCTCGAAAATTCACAATCAAATGACACTCAATTGGCCAAACAAAGCAGTCCAAGTTATTCTTCCGCATAAATTGGTTATTGTCAGCATGAAACTCTCTACAGCTCTACCTAATAACTATAGTCATCACAAAGCACCACTGACAAGGGATTCGATCAGAACTTCAAATCCACAAATCAAAAACAGCCTCGTCTATTAGTTCATCCAATAAGAACTCCCAAATCTCCACAACAATTCCTTCAGTTTTCGATTGAATATCCATCCATGTTTGAATTTCCAAATCCCTTTTCATTATCTGATCTAATGTACTTGGAAAACTATATTGGAGAAAACCATCAACATATTTATCAACTTCTGGGATGAGGTTTTCGCCTATTGGAGCTGTCCGTATCTCGTGTTTGAGAAAAGATAACCAAGAAGAGAGTCTAAAATATCTCTCTTGGATCTCAGTTAAAGCTTCACAGATAAAATCAAACAGAAGCTTCAAATCATCTATTTGATCACCTTGACCCTGTATTTCCTCGAACAAGCAAGGGCTGATTAATTCATCCTCTAGATACCATACTTCTAGATTTTGTTCTACACATAATTCCGATAGCTCTAAGACCAACTTTATATAAGTTAACCTCATGTTCTTGTCCTCCCAAAAGAGCTTCGCATCAGATTCATTATCTGAGAAGTACAGGGTCCCACAGAAATCTTCATGCTGCTCACCTGCATATCATAAAAAAGGTAAGTCATGCAGATATTCCATTTTAACAGTAAATAGAGTGTTAACTGGACTTACATTCTTTCCTGTTTTCACAGTCAGGACTCCTATCATCTTTATAGAATGAATCAAGAACGGATATAGGACTGGGCTGTTCTTGCTTTTCATTGCTCTGCTCAGGAGATACATGTGAGATTAATTTGGTGGATGCTCTTGGTTCAGGAGTTTCTGGATCTTTCTGCTCTAACTTTTCAACTACACTGCCAGGAGAGTTCATCAACATTTCAACAGGTTCCATTCCTTGTTCTGTTTCTTCTAACATTTCCTATAAATGAGACGTAAGACATTACAAATGATGACCATGAATAAAATATGGAACAAAACTATACATTTATTTGAGCTTACTGGCTGTGGGCAGTCCCTGCAGAGTTCTCCTTCGATGCACTGAACGTTGCAAACTATTTCAGAATGATCGAATTTATTGATTCCTTCAGTACACATGGTGTCTACCACATCAGTAACATCTCTTGTTCCTGCCCAATATCCTAGATTTATTTAATATTTAAAAATAAAAACCACCACAGATAATCCATGGTTTATTTGAATAATGTAATTACCTTCTTGTGATTCTTCTTTCATGCAATATTCTTCCCGAACTACCACCTGATCATCAACTGCTGCACTAGTACTACAAGGAATGCTCTCTAAGCCAACCTGTGATTGGCTTATTTCTTGTGCAGATTGCATAGATACATGATTAACATCTGCCTCTTCAGGTGAAAGGTCAAGGTGTTCCTTTTCCCTATGGTTACTCCTAGGAGACGACACATTGCAATGAGGGAGAGAAAGCATTCCTTCCAAGGATTTTGAAATTTGAACTGCTGGATTTGTGACAGATTGATTGTTATCTTTGAAGATATCTTTTAAATGCTTCTTGGCTTCCTTGTAAAAGATAGATGCACCTTTTGATACTACTATACCACCATTGCTTTTACTCTGGCTACCTGTTAGTTGCTTTTCCTTACTGCTGGTCAGTGATCTGATGTTGTTCTTAAAATTTGATGCTGATTTGTCTACCAAGATCCCTTTGGTGTGATCTTTAGAATCCTTCTTAGTTGCAATAACGGTATCTTTGAGCCAATGTGGATATCCTTGTACATAATCGTCTGGTACGGCATTTCTTTCTCTTCTACTCTCACCGGTCACAATTCTAAATCTTCTCTTGACTTCCTTAATCGAAAATTTTGAGCCTTCCCTCCCACTGTATTCTGGAGACTGTGATGAACAAGGTTGCTGATGTAAAGATCTTGCACTGTTAGTCACTGCCTGATCAATATCTCTTCCTGGATTTGGCTTTAGAATAACTATTTTGCTAACAGGTTGAGATCTGTTGGTTTGTTCCGGTATCTGCTTTCTGTTTGATTTATCTTTCCTCCAGAAGAACACATGCTTGCTTTCTTTACCCAGTGCTTTTGTAGCTGTAGCCAACTCATGACGATTTGAGGATCTTGTTTCTTCAAGAAAATCACTTTGTCCAATAATTTTATCAGGCTTCAACTTAGTTGTCAACCTGCTGTTTTGGTGTTTTTGGATGTTATCTAATATGTGTGAATCTGGCTTCTGAAGCAGATTCAAGAAAAGATCCTTGTTTGAACTCAGCATCTCCAACGCATCCTTAAATTCTTTGGATTGAGCTGCCTTGCTGTTAGAAAGACTAGTCGCATCTAGTAACCTACCTCCCTTGCTCTCTTGAGGTTGCTCATAACCAAGATTGCAATCAGGGTTATTTAAATCATTAAGCTTCTTATGGATTATAGATTTCAGCGAAGGACACAGATCATTCTTATCCTTGCAATCACCATGTGGGCATTCATTGTGGCACATATAAATCTCACCTAGGAAATTTGCCAATACAGATTCAAGATCGTTTTCTTCAGCATGTTTCAAGCTCTTGGAACCCTCAGCATCCAGTAATCCAGACAAATAAGACGTGGAGATGTCTCCCTGGTGGTTTAAAGCTCCCATGGGTATATCTGTATGCTTTGAACTCCCATAATGGCAAATATCATTTCCTGGGTCAGCCAATCTGTTTTGAACCTCGTCATGTGGAATTTTCTTCAATATATTTACTTTTCCCAATTCATCCTCCATAAGCTTTTTTACGGTTCGTTTCTGCATAGTGCGTCCTTCTATGTTCTGAAAAATAATAGAAAAAGCAAAATGGTTTTGCGTTAGGAGACAATGAAGCTTTTGGATGCATGTATGACATTAGAGATGATTGTATATTGGATTACAGTAGAAACTTGACCATGGGTCACTGGTGGCCTAGTGTGGTCAAATGCTAAATTGATGGAATGGTTTTTCTTTTTCTAAAGTAAAACATGTTTCATGGATCAGATACAATGTTATATCTATCTAGTTCTAAAAGTTAAGTTCCTCAAGCATACCACTTAATGCATAAATTGGGCTAGATAATAAACATGATTTGGTGTCAGTGTGTCACTGCCAACAAAAATATTATATTTTTTCAGTCTTTTTCTGTTAAAATAACAGTATTAGTTAGACTATGGTAGTCACTAAAATATGTATAAATGGATTTGCTATTAAAACCACTACTTGCTTATTTTCAACTTACATCATCTCCATCAATTTCTTCAAAATCCCTGGAATTCTTTGTCAAGTGCCCTCTATCTGGGAAAAAAAAATACGGAGTCCATCATCAGAAGAAAATTTCTACTGTATATTGCTTTGCTGAACAACATTTTAACATTTGGCATTCACTAATTATAGATTGTACATCAAATGCAGTCGACATTATTATTTTAGAAAATAAAGCAGAGAATAAAGAGGCACGGTTATGATAATACGTTAAAAAAAGCAAAGCGAATGCAAACAAACAGATCGGTACAGAATTTCGTAGCAACTATTATAGAAGAAAATTTACCAGTAATCTCCCGGAATGTATGCCTCCCGCTCACTTGCTTCGTGTCCAGCAAGAATTTGGGGTCACGGCGGAAATAAAGCATCCGAATGAGTCCCCACACACAGCCTACATTGTTTTCGTCTTGGCTACCGGACCGTATGTGACTTCGCTTTCCCATTCCAGACAATAAGTTATTTATGCAGTGGGGATAATCTTTCTTGTTTCTTCTATTGATTTTTCAGTTCACCACCTGTTGAATCAGCGCACGTAGATCAATATTAGTGATCAGCTGAATTTCGATGGCAAAGGGCGAATATTTCTATGAAGCAGCCAAACAGAAGAACTGTTTTTTTTAAGCAGCACAATAAGGGAGATGCAAACAGCTGGCCATGAGAAACCAGCCATGCCAGGTACTAACGTTCTGTTCTCTCTGTTCTTGAAAATTTTTGTCGCCAACTAATCCTGCTAATCAGAAGGAAACCATGGTGAAACGAAGCTCTGAATGCCTGGCCAACCAATCTAATTAAGCAGCTGGTAGCTGCTCAATTACTACACGTGATAGCCTTGAAAAACCAAACATTCAAACAAATCTAGCTAACAGAAAAGGCACAAAACAAACATGCATCAGCTAAGAATAAACCCTCCAAGGCTCCAGGAAAAACCTACCAGACAAGCCAGAGATCAGCTTCAGCAGCCGGCCTCTCTCTCGTTCTCTCAATCTCTCCTCTGCCTCCGGCGGCAAGTCACATACAAGAACAGCCATTAGAATTCCTCAAGACATGTTCTTGGCCATGTGAATAGGTATTGGAACCTGCAACGCCGAGCTGTCCATCCTTTCGGCAAGAAGGATGAAAGGAACCAGAAGCTTTTCTTGCTCTGTTAGCTAGCCTAATCCAAGTCCTGGTCGGTACCAGTTTTGCTTTTCCTCTTCTTTTTCTCCTATTCTTCTCTCCCCTTCGCTTTGCTTTGTGGAATGCGCTCACCAGGATACGGCACTAGAGCAACCCACCACATGCTATTCGCAAGTAAAATGGACTTTCGGGCTTTCGGCAAGTGCGCCAGCCTTTTCCACTCGCAGAAAAGAGGTAGGCAGTGGCTGCAAGAAGTTAGAAAAGCTGGACCTGACTTGATCGATAGCTGTGTGCTAAGCCTTGTGGTAATGGTTAAATGGTGGAATGAATTCTATGGGGGCACACCTGTGAAAAAGATGGGTACAATGAAATGACTCTGGGATAATATTTGCATTTTGATTTCCATTATCCTGCTACGAAGAGCCAAAAGGAGCCCCTCGTGTCAGCTGTCAAATATTGAGATGGCGATCTGACGCAACTTTTTTTGAGGGAAAAAAGGCGAGAGTTCCGCCGCTCCATTAATAGAAAGGAACAAAGTGAGATAGAAATACAAGAGAAAGCGGCACGGCCACTATAATTACAAGGGACGGGTGGCCACTAGCCCTAGTGTAAAACTAGGCAGGGACTACAGGAGAGGCGCGCCACAGCAGGAAATCGGCGGCCGCATCTCTAGCTGTAAGCGACGGTGGTTGGAAAGTCTGGCTGAAGATTCGACGATTACGTTCTTTCCAGATGTTCCAAAGTGTGTAGATCATCCTTCCATTTAACTCTTTACAAGACGAAGCATTGAGCCCCGACTGCAAGCTTTCCCACCAATCCCAAAGAGCGGCCGTTGGGACCAAAAGCGGCGCGAAAGTGAAGTTCCAAACCTCATTAGCATAGGTGCAGGTCTTGAAAAGGTGGTCGTGGGTTTCCGGCGTCGTGTTGCATAAGCAACAAAATTGGTGGTTTGGCCATCCCTTTCTTGCGAGGACATCGGCCGTGTTGAGGCCACCCTGGGCGAGAGACCACGCGAAGAATTTACACTTGGGTTCTGCCTGTGCCTTCCAAACAAGCCCCACCCAAGCCGACCTCGTAGCACCAGCAAACTGGATCTTGTACGCCGAGCTGGTTGTGAAGAAACCATTCGTTGTTAGCTTCCAAAGTAACTCGTCTGGGCTTTCTGTGAGGGGAGTGGCCTTATTAATTTTATCCCAAAGCATGATATATCGAAGAAGCTGCTCCTCCGTGTTCATAGGCGCTAACGACCGGATCCAATTATGGTCTTGTAGGCCGTCACGAAGCGATCGCGATTTATGCGATGCATTAGCAAACAGAAGAGGGGCGACCTCCTTGGGCGAAAGGCCATCAAGCCAAGCATCCTTTCAGAAAAGAAAGTGCTCTCCATTACCGACAACGGCCCGTGTGGAGGCTTTGAAAAGCGCAAGGTCTGCCGCCTTGAAGCAAATGGTGTCGGTAATGTTATGAGTGTCGATGGATCTCCAATTTTTCCATAGCCAGCGGAGACGCAGAGCCCGGCCAAAGCGGTGAAGCTCTGGGATTCCCACACCCCCCAGGCTTTTGGGTCTACAAACTACCTCCCAGTTCACCAAGCACTGGCCACATCTGACGCAACTTTGATGGAATACCCAATTCCGATAATGACAGAAGAGAGGAATGCCCTTATGCCCAGCAACAACTAGCCGTGGTGGCAATGGATAGTTTGTTACCTGTCTATCACTACCACCCAGTAGTAAAAGATATTTCCTCACCTTTTATTCTCATAAGCTGTAATTGGTCATTTCAAGTTTTGTGAATAAAAAAATAGAATCATTTGTCGTGTACTTACCCTGTTGCCAATAAATATTTCATAACTTTCTTCAGGAACCCTATACGTATTTTTTTCCGTCTTAATTGATTAGACAAAGCTCCTACCATTTCGTCCGACCTAAAAAAAAAAAGCTTTCCTCAGAAATAAAATCTAAACATTTCTGTCTTCGATACATTTCAGGGCTTCAAGAAAAAGTTGCACGCCCCCACCTCTGCTGAGAAACCGCCCCCATCGCCGCTCCGCGCCACGCCCTCCCCACGTTCCCCCTGCTCCTCCCCACGCCGCCGCCTCCTCCCCGCTTCGCGCCCTCAAAACCCTTGCGGCGTCCCTTCCCCACCACTCTTTCTCGCGCGCCCCCCGTCTCGCCTCCTCACCGACGCGTCTCCTCGGCTCTGCCGTTCCGCCGCAGCGTGTCGTCGTCTTGTCCTGCCCCTCCCTCACCGGCGCCGCCTCCTTCGTCCCTCGGTGGCCGGGTCCGGCGGCCACGGGTCCCGGGGATCGTCCTCTACCCCCTCTCTCACCAGCGCCGCCTGCTTCCTGGGGTGGTGGATCCAGCGGCTGGATGCCCTGGCTTGTCGAATCCGACGCCGCCAACCACCGTGGGTCCTCTCTCGCCCACTCCCCACCGGCTGACGCTGCCTTCTTCTTCGCCTGGCACCAGATCCGCCGGTGGCGGGACATGGGAACAATGCCGCCGACCTGAGGCCGAGTCCCAAGGCAGCGGAGGTAGAGGCCGCGATGGAGACCCCGATGGGTGTTGGCCTCCCATGGCGTTCACCACGATCCAGACGATCCCTCCTGCTCCGTAATCGGCTCCGAGGTATGGATCACCATGGCCTCTCGGTCTCCTCTCCCTCTCCAACGACGTGCCGCTCCCCTCTCCTCCTCCTCTCCTCTCCTCTCGGTTTCTACCCTCCCCTCTCCCTCTTCCCCAGACCCTAATTCTGTATTCAGATGTCGCAGTTTATACAAGCATTATAGTTTCTGCCTTATGATTTAGTTTCTGCATGTACAATTTTGAATTAATGAAGCCTGATTATGTGTATAGGTAGCATTCATGCGTGGTTCTGTATTTCGTTTCCACCCAGCCTCTGTCAACAGCTCTTGAAGGGTTGCTTCAAAAGGTGCTAAGGTACAGTCAAAGTACCTTTTGTATATTCGTCCAAAACTGTTTGCTCTGTCAAATCAAACTTGCTATTGTGTATATACCATAGCCTAAATTATTGACGAATTCATAAAGATGGTAGGCATATATAAATTACATGGTGCTATTTAAGCATCTATGGTTTTCTACTGTACCGGCATACCATTCTATATTTTTGGTGCCTTAGGCTTCATGTAACTGTTTGGGTTAGTTTAATTTCATTGTGTTGTCCTAAGGAGATGAACTTTGTATAATATGTTCTGAGTCTAATTTCTTATATTTTCCTTCCCGTTCATAGATAGGCTCAGCCTTGCTTTGCACTGCTATGGACAGGTACAAATTTTGTGTTATGTGATGGGATGCACAAAACGAACATGCTACATAGACTTTTTGTTATCCTCTTGGTTTTATTTCAGGAAGGTGTTTCTCATGTCCTGCGTCTGCTGCCATGCTATAGTAACCTGCCATCGTATGTTGTACATTAATGTGGTTCTACTGTTTTTTGCTCATAGGATGTTCTGCGTATGGTCTCCCAGCTGTTTGTTCGCAATGCTATTGTATTTCCAAAAACCCCTCTAAATGCATGGATTTTCTTTTGTTGTTCCTTCCCCATACCTTATCTCTGCTTTGTAGAACATGCAGTTTAGTGGCCTAGGCTGCCACTTAATTTATATGTGAAGTGGCTGTGGATTGGCGCCATCCAACAAGCACGTCATGCCCATTCTGTAAGGTGTCCTCTAAATTGTATTCTGTTAGTCCTTTCTCAGTTGCTATCCGTGTTATGCTTCTCATATGATTGTTTTCATGTTTGGTGCTACAATCTTAGGATAAGGTCTGTCATTTATCCATGGTTTATGATGAAGAACACAAGAGCTATATATATGTAAGTTCTAATCGAAAGAACCATTTTTTTTAATCCTGGAAGTTTTGTTTGGTTCATTGCGCATTATCTTGCCATATGGCATATGGGATGCAAATTGCGGCATTGCCATATGTCAATCCTCATTAAACCTTAAAGAACAACTTAAGGTCTGTTTGTTTCGTAGTTTGAAGTTTCAAAATCTTTTCTGTAATAGTTCCATATTCAGAAAATTGCCTGCTTCACATAAAATTTCTGTAAATATTTTAGATGAGTGTAATAGCTAGCTAATCATCAATGATGCCATATTTGCATGGTACAATATCCAGTTATTTAATTAGTATTGTTAACTTCACATACACTTCCTGCGTTTGTTCAGTGTCCATGATTATGAATTATGGTGGTTCAATTCTGAATTTCTTCAGTTATGCTCAACAACAGTGTGCTCTCTGGCGTCCGCCTCCACGCCGCCGGCGCTGAGGCAGCCTCTGTGTCAGGTAAGGCAGCCTCTGCTTGTTTTGTTTTTGTTTGCCTCTTCATTTCCTGGAGTTTTGCAGGCCAATGCCCTCCTGGAAAAGAATTTGGAAAATGCCAAGGCCAGTTTAGATGTCCTTGTTGCTGATCTTCAGTTTTTGCAGGACCAACAAACCATAACTCAGGTAAATTCTTTATGGTGTATGACTCGTGTAGTTGTTTTAATTTTTCCATGGTTGGGTTTTGACATAACTCATGATCAATGCTGTGGGATGCTAACTTCCACATGTTACAATTGCTTGGGTGTTCAACTGGGATGTGCATCAACGGAGAAGCAAACAGGCTATGAAGGAAACTTGATCGTGTGTTTGATGCGATCAGCCAATGAGATTGGGATATTTTTGTATTTCTTGCCACCTCTGCCCGTCCATTGTCATAGAGCGTGCGTGTGTAGTCCTTTGTTGGTGACGCTGCCCTTAGCTTTGTAACAATGTATCAAATCTCTCTCAGCTTTATGGTGTTGGAAACTCGATTGTCTGCCATAGAAGATGTTCTTCAATTCTGCCTTGACTGCTTGCTTTTTTCTAGCACCATCAACAAATTATATTCTTCCACTTAAGAGTGATTGCTCTAATGTAAATCAGGAGGAGCAGAAGAGTACAATTACTTCCTGTTTGATACCTCTACTGAATCACATTAAATCTATTGTTTTCACTGTCATGTTGAAGTTGGACAAAATCTTAGAAAAGATGAGATGGTTAGCTTCATCTGCCATTTCTCCTAAGCTGGTCGGCGCCGGGTGGTGTAATGCACGGAAACGCGTTGATCAGGATGCTTGATCAATGCTTGCCGGCTTACCTGCCCTCTTCGGCTCTTCCTATGGTCATGGCTGTACAGTGTCAGATGTTATTTTCAAAGATGCTACTGTATAGCTTCATTGGTAATAATTTCACTTAAGCAACAGGTTTGGTGTTGATTACTTAACGCTGTAATTATTAAGCAATAGATTTGGTGTTAAGTGACGTGAAATTATTACCAATTGTTTGCCTAAGTGTTTACTGTTTAGTGACTTGACAACAGGCTTGGTGTTCAATACTCGATGCTGAAATTTGTTTTAAAACATGGAGTTCATTTATGCAGTATAATCTGGTTCATCTCTATAGGTTTGGTGTTCCATTATACAACTCTCCTGGTACAACCGCACCATAGCGATATAATTGAGTGAAAGTTGAGGATGCCATTCTTCATCATGTACTTTCAATCTATAATCTACATAGTGATATAATTATTTGAATGCACTCGTTCTAATACCTCCTAATTAAATGAAAACATTATCTTGTGTGTCATGCACACATTGGTTTGGTCATAAACTTTTACTTTAATTTTATATGTTGTCTGATTTGATATATGTTTTCATTCTTTTCTTAATGGTCCGTTGCAAAGCACGGGCATTGTACTAGTATACTTTAATCATGACTTTTTTTTGCTTGTTTGTATTAATTTTTTAAATAAAACGTATGGTTAAAAGGCATGTCCAAAAGTCAACATTGAACTACAATTTGAAACGGAGGGAGTATAAAACAAAACATCGTATTTTATTAGTTGATTATTTGAAAAGGAGATACACATTTGAAACAAAATTCATTCAAATGAGATATGCTGGAACCGGTTTGATTTCTACCTGTGGATCGGAGCTGATCGGTGATAACCAGCTGAACTCTTCCCCCTGCATGTAGCTCAACGCCTGTCGTGGCGAACACTGCTGGGAGCATTCTGGGGACAGGGCGCCATCATGGCTGTCCTCCATGAATAGCGTCTGAATCATGAGCATGCAGCACTCGATAAATTTTTGTCAGGGAAGAACAAGGAGCATCCGGTGCTTCCTTGGATTCGATCGAGTGCGTATCAAGCGAAGCCCGTCTGGTCATGGGTGCACGTTCAGGAGGAGACGACGCCTTGGAACGTGTCGTTTCGATGATCTCTGATCGTGTCCAGTGTCGTCATTTGCCAGCCTTTTTTTTAGTTGGCTCTTGAGTCATGAGGCATGTCAGAAAATGTCTATAGACCTGTGCACAAGAAATCTTGGAGCGATTTCAGAAGGTTGGAACACCATGTTTCTATGATTTCCCTGATTGTTGCGTAGTGAGTTTTTTTTTTTTTCCATATACCATCCCTAGGAGACAACTGGGCTACTGTTTAAATATATATACCCATCGTCTTGACCTCTGTGCTATTGTATGAATTGAAAAAAAAAATGATCTACGATAGTATGCAAAGTAGTACCATTGTTTGGACCAATCTTGAATGACTTTCTCACGGTCAATTGGTAACGGATCACTATTACTCTGCAGGGCAGTAGATGGGGAGAGTGTCGGCAGGGCAGTCACTCTGCAGCACAGCATACCTCATCGCCATTGAATACAATTTCAGGTAAAAATAGCTGAGCGCCTTGGCAATGCATGGCTGAGCTATCTGTCTTTACTTCTTGGAAAAAGCGTCAGTTTAGTCAAATTATCATGCTAAATTGATCCTTGTGTTACAAAACCAAGTAAAGTAATTTTTTTGTGTTTGGCTGATTAAATGAGATGGTATGGTACATGATTCAGATGTTTGGTCGGTGGCATAGGATAGAACAATTCCTCGCAAATGCGTGCGAAGTTCAATGGAATGGTACGATGGTTCAAATTAAGGGAATATTCCCCATTCACGCAATACCACGTGGTTCGAGTTTTTTTGTCGAATGATCTCCTATAATTTTTGTTTCATCATGTCCCTTTTTGCTCCATCCAACGTTGTACAACCAACCAACCATTAAAAATCAATGAAAAAGGTTGTTTTGAGTGATGTTTGCTTACACAGTGTCCATGTGTACAGTTTACGGCGGCATGACAAGCACTTCAGCTACGCGTGTGGTGTTTTCATTTTCCTTAAACTTTTTTAGCAATGGGTTCACGTGTCATATATCCTTTCCCTTCTCCGCCTCTAACCCTCTCTTTTATAACATCTGTCCACACAATCGTCTTCCTCGTAGCCCTTCTCAGGTGCATGCCCTTCCCATAATAGCCTCCTCTCCGACGACCCTCCCCTGTTAGTTCTCTTGAGTTACCCCCTCTCTAGCAGCCCATCGTCTCCAAATCAGACAAACCTGGTGATCGATTAGGTCATTGCCATTTGTTGCTCTGCCCTTGCCATCCAGCTATAGCAAGATTAATTGGTTGCAATTGACAAGCTAGACCTATCTCTCTACTAGCTTCCTCTAGCTTCTTCCACTGGGTCGGCGCAAACCGCAATGGTTCTGATGCTTACTGATTCATAGTGGTCAGGTTGCGCCACTAAGGAGCAGTCGAGCTCCATGTCACCTAGAAGGTGACATTGCCCTTGGTTTGAATTAGATTCAGGCATGTAGATTGCTGGTGGGGAATATCATCAAATGCAACATAAGGAGAGGAGGAGGTTTTTAGAGATCGACGTCGGGGGGAGTTGGTTGGCCTGTTGGAGCCGGTGAATGACCGTGCTAAAGAGAGAGGAAAAGGAATGTGTAGGTGGTTGGGCTAGCGCTAGTGATTTCATGTGGATTAAAAGTACTTATAAAATAGGATTTGATTGGTCGAGGGGACCAAATTGATGTGATTTTGATAATACAATGATCGAGTTCATTAGGTTTTTGCACCCTATGGATCTCATGTACTAAATTGGTAAATGTTTTCCTTTACTTTTTTGTCCCACTTCCCTCCCCAGGTTCCCGAGTCTATTCATCATCTGCGGTTAGCCTTTCTTTCCCATTAATCATGCTTTTTCAATGGGATCGTGAAACGCATTGGCTTTAGTCAAAGAGTTTGGCAGGATCATAAAAAATCGCAACATACCAATTTATACCAGATGAAGCAACATTATCAAATATAGCGCGTGCCTTTTGCTTGCAGCATGTACATACATGTTGATTGATTGAGAGTTTGAGGCTAGTTTTCGCTTAAAAGAGAGTCTCGAGGCTAGCGATGAAGCAACGATAGCGCCATACGCATATACTCTACGGTCCAGGCTTCAAAATTTCGGTGAAATTTTGGCGAAATTTCCGAAATTTCACTCATTTCGGTCCAAGCCGATATGCTCCCGAAATTTTTGAATTCAAAATATTTAACCAAACTTGAGACAAATACATAAAAGAAGCCATAATTCTCATGTTTGAAAGACTTCTTTTACTCTATTAGATAGTGTACAGCATGAGCAGCATGTTTACAATGTTGTGTTTATTGGTTTTCTCAAATTTTTTTTGTTTCAAATTCAAAAAATTCAAAACCTCCAATTTTATTTCGCCGAAATTTCCCCGAAATTTCACTCATTTCGTTCCGAGCCGAAATTCGCTGTCCACCGAAATTTGGAACCCTGCTACCGTCTACGTAGCATAAATACATGAAAAAAACAAAGACACATGACACACAGAGCCATATAGATTGGAACACCGTTCGGTTAGCCATGGTTTTTAGAGATTTCCGTTGATTTCCGTTCGGCTAACGCTTTAAAAAACAAATCAAATGAAATGGATCTAAATCTCAAGGCTATCTTGATAAGCTGTTGAAGTTCAGTCAATCAACCGTTCAGATCAGCTTAAAAGAACATGGCCTTAATCTGCTGTTGCGGGTTGTAGAGAGTGAAACAGTATGGGAGATTGAGCTAGCGTACGCATGCACGCACGCAGCAAGCACTCTGGTCGGCTGCTCGCGTTGCACAAGGACAAAGGCAAAGGCGAAGAGTCCAGCGATGGAGGAAAAACGTTGTGCACAACGCTACGCTAGTGCACATGCGTGTTGGTGTGATGAGTGGGTGGGTTTTGGCGGTTGAGCCACTGATGCATCCATTGCTGCCCGGTTGAACTTGAAGTTGAAGGCGACCGTACGTACCGTGCATTACGCCACGCTCGGACACTCCCCATGCATCGATCGGCCGCGGCGACGTTTTCGCAAGTAGCGGAAGAAGAGAGTAGTTATATATACGCACGTCGATGCGAGGGAGCTGGGGTTCGATTCGTTCGCTGCAGCGCTGTGGCTCTATAGCTTCAGGCAGTGCGCCGCCAGATTCAACGCCATGAATTTTTGAGGGGCCCAAACTGCTGGGAGTGGCTACTGCCTACTGGCAACCGCAAACGTGGCTGGAGAGCTTCAACTGCACGCAGCTATCATGTTCTTAATTTTGAGCTGATCCGATCTGAATGGCTGAACAGCAAAATGGTTGAAATGGCTAAATTTTAAGAGCTTCTCGAGTTAGTCTCGAGATTCGGATCTATTTCGTTTGACTTACTTTTTAAAGTGTTAGAACCCACCATCAAATTAAAACTGTAAAAAAATAGGCTAAAAACATAAAGCATTTTTTTTCTTCAAAATGTAGATAAGTTGTTAAGCTATTAACTTGAAAAGAACCCGGTAAGGGTATTGAAAAGCATTTTTTGAAATTAAAATTTTCCTGATTTCAAAACATTTCCAAGGAAATTCAAACATTTTATGAATCCCAATTATGGTTCCATCTCTATAGTTTTTTCGCTTTTTTATTTTATTTTTTAATGACATACAAAAAGAAATTAGAAGAGAAAAAAGGGATTCATAATTTTTTAAAAAAATCAATCTTGTTTAATTTAAATAAGTTTTGATAAAACCAAACTTTGTATGAACATTCTTTGTCCAACTATGGTTCCATTTTTGAATTTTTCAGTGAATTTTTTAAATGGCCCAAAAAAGAAAAATAGAAGATGAAAGAGAAGAGAGCTAAAACATTTTATGAACTCGAAATGTTTCCAATTTCAAAAAAAATCCAAAAATTTGATACTCTTTTATGACTTTATTTGTCCAGCCATGGCTCTTTTTTTGTTGCAGTTTTATGTTTTTTCAAATTTTTAGAAGACCTAAAAAGATAGGGAGAGATAAAAGAGGTAGAGGAGTGTGAAAAAGGTGGTGGAGTTGGGATTCGAACCCATCAATCCCACTTGAGATTGCTAGTTGCCACGCCTTGTTGAGTATGTTGTGAAAGAAATCTTTTTATATATAACGTTTAAATGAATGATCGGATCTAACAAGCGGATGCAATGGGTACCCAGAATTTTTCGCGTGGCGTGGCCTCGCGGTGAGGAGCTCCATCCACGACTCTTGTAGGACAGTATGTATATGTTGACCTATGGCATGCAAAATGAGCGAACAATAAAAATTACAATGCAGTACCAATCGCTTCTCAAGACGCATCAGTGCACTTTTATTATGGGTTAATTGCTCCTTAATTATACACATGTCGCTGCAAGATCAACACTCAATAGAGATCTCAAAATTAGTCTTGTACCACACTAATTAAGTTATATTCTTTTAATAAAATGTCATTATTGGCATTTATGTCCTCCTTTATCTTTAAGTTTTTCATTTAAACCATCGTCGATTCTTCTCCCTCCTCCCTCCCTATCCATCTATAGGTAGTCAATTGGTCATCCTTCTCCTAGCACCCCCAACTTTGGTGAGTTCCACTGTTTGCTGTCGAGCTCCATCAAACTTCCTCCCTCTTTCCCTCTCCCTCTCCCTCTCTCTCTCTCTCTCTCTCTCACAGTGGTTTATGCTCCTTCGAGCTAACAAGCTTACCCACCATCGATGAGCTTTTCTTGGCTCTAATCTAGTCACCTCCTTGTTCAATGGTGAATTCCTATGGCGAACTTCCATGGCTTCCTAGTCATCCGGGTCGACTACCACTCTTGGATTACTCTAGCTTGAGCTCCTTCTTTCTTCCTTCCCACCAGTCATTTTTAGTCCATTCCACCCTCCTATCGTCCTTGAACCCATCTATGTTGTTTGGTGGCCACATCTTATTGTTCACGGTGTCTACCATCCCTAAATCTTATCCATGCTATCCCGTGAAGAGAGTAGATTTAGAGAAAATACTTTTTGAACTTGATGAGCAAGAAAAGAGAGCACTTTCCATAAGCGGCCATCAGTATAGAAATATATGGTTGAGCGAAAAGATAAAATAAGGGTATACATATATTTGTTAAGGCGGAATGATTATTTAAAAACTTCTTATATAACATGTAATGATGGTTGGGACCAGGCTTATCGATTCCATTCCATTCCGGCCGAAATGGGCGGAACGTTCCGTTCCGTCGTGTAAAACGAAACAGAAAAAGATATTTTCAGTTTTGATCAACATTCCGGTCAATACCGGCTGGAACGACCGGATTTGCCCATTCCGGGCCGGATTTTCCCATTCCGGCCGGATGTGCCAATTTCGGTTAATACCCCCTAGTTTCAAACTATGAAATACGATGAACTATAAGCTATGTTTGAGTATTATATGAATGATTTATGCATGCCAATGTAAATTTTGTTAAAGATATTCATATTTCTAATATTTATTTTATTATATTGAAGGGTATGAAACGGTACACCGGAATGGGCTGGTACCAAATGTTCCATTCCAATAGAAAAACCCGCCTCAAGAGTTCTCTCTCTCCCGCACATTCCATTCTTCCATCTGTAGCGCTGCCGTTTTGCATTCCCGCCTCTGTTTCCTTGCGCGCACAAGGAGCGGAGGGAGCAGGCCTCCGGAACCTCGTCCTTCTCGAGATCCTGCTCGGGATAGAAGGCCGATAAGGTTTTTGGGGAGCGTTCTCACGCGACTGCTCGAGTTCTTCGTCCCTGGATCGTTGCAAGGAGGCACCTGTACATCTACACAGCATCGACGTTCGACTGCACCGACCTCTCCACTGCATCAAAGGCATCTCTGCACCAACTTGTGATCGACTACATCAATCGTCATGGCGGCTGAGAATGTGCAAGTCATTCCTCCGCCAGCGCCTGTGCCTGCGCCTGCGGCTCCGGCTCAAGGGTATATTTGTTTGTACCGTGCCTTTGCCTTTTTGTTTTCCTGTTCATTAGCCCTTGCGTATGAGATAGATATTTTTATATCTAGTACCTGTGGTTTTGAACTGAAAACTGGCAATTGTCTAATTATGATTTACATAATTTTGTGGATTAAAATATTGAGGAAATTCCTAATATTTCCAGCAATCTCTTGGGTCTATCGGTGATGTATTGAAACTTTTGAGTTAGGACTAGAGTTTGAGGTTCTACGGCGGTCGGAGCCTTGTTGAAACATTTTTTCTTGTATACTTGCAATTTTTTTTACAACATCTTTATCATACATCGGGAAAAAATTTATGTACATGTAAAATTTTTTTTCATTGCTAGTGGAGCCCTAGAGCCTTATATGCATTCTGTAATTTTAAATAATACTTGAGAAAAATCAGTAAACGGGCTGTGGGATGTGGCTGTGGGACAGTTCAACCAAGCAGGGGCGCAGGCAGGGCCGTTGGGCGTTGGCCGGCACTTGCTCGCCTTCCCACTTCCCAGCCGCCGAAGCCAATACCTAGGGCTTGCGGCTCGTCGTCCTCCCCGCTCCCCATCCCCACACGGCGGCGGCACGGCGCCCTTCTCCCTGACGGTCGCCGGTACACCCTCCTCGCTTCGATTGCTCCTCCCTCCATCGTCCCACCCAGTCCGGGGCGGGTCGAGGGCACCCCGCCCATCTTGATCTAGACCATCAACTCTTCCATAGATCCGCCCCTAGCTACTTAGCTAGTGCAGTGGTTCCTTGTTTGGGGATTGGGATATCGCCTTGTCCACTTCAATGGAGAGGTTGAGCGCGGCGGAAGCTGTACAGAAGAAGCGCAGGAGTGTTGCGTCGAGAAGACCAAGGCCCACGGAGCAGCTTGCATCCGAGTACAAGGACATTTCGTGTGCGCCGTCGAGAAGTATCTCCCCAGATGATGATGCTGCGATTGAGGGCGGTGGGCACCGGAGGAAGGAGCTGTACCTCAATGGCCCTGAGATTAGGGGATCCACGTCGCATAGGGGCGACATGTCCAAGAAGACAAAGCGAGAAGGAGACTATGATGGGCACAATAGGAGTAACAAGTCAAAGGATGCCAAGCGTAGTAGTGAAGGTGTTCTCGCACTGGCCTGTTCAAGAAACTCTGGATCCCCTGATGACCAACATTTGCCCCTGAATGTGCCGGGTGAAAATAGAGTGAGGAAAGTAAAGCTCAAGATTGGTGGACTTACTCGTAGCATGCATACAAAAACCTTCCAAGAGGCGGGCGATGGTGGCACTCCCGACACTTTTGATGGCTCTTCTGACCGGCATAAGCACAAGGTTTGTTCTGTGCACTTATAAAGGAGAAGAACATGTAAATGTATCATACTGTAATGTATTTAAGGCTCATCTGATTTGCATGTAGCAGCATAGTTGTTTCTACGTAGTCAATGAGTTGCTTTGACTTGCAAACTTAATACTGCTTAAGTTTTTTCTGGAGCTTAGAAGTTATTATAGTCCATTCAATTTTGGCCAACATGGAACTAAGGTCATTGCAATTATGGCAACATATATGATGCTAAAGGTAATTTGGACGATAAAGTGCTGATTCCTACCAGGAGCCCTCGGATCTAGTTCCTCTGGCTGAGATAGATTAACAAGGATGGAAACCCAAACCCTCCCACTATAACCACTTTATGAAAACACCTCTTTTTTTTACTCTCGAATAAGCCTTTAACTTGATTATCTTATGATCTTTTCGCCTGAGATTCCCAAAGTTCTGATCCATCGGCGGCCCCCATCGCTGCTGCCTACTGGACCTCTAATGCCTGCTCCTTCTAACTTATCCCCATGGTCCAGCATCCATGACCAAACTAAACCTGACCATGTAGACGCTGATCAGTTGATGTGCACCTAATCTTGAATGAAATGAAAGAATTAACTCTTTAAAATTCATGTTTTTTAAAAAAATTTATGTGGATCAGGGATCTCTAATGGCAGTGGCGCACCTGGTTTATGTCCATCATATGCCTTTTCGGCATTAATGATCATGTTAATGTAGTCCTGAATCAATGTTATCCGAGACACTAGGACCTAGGCAGACGGAGAGTAACTTCCTAGCACCTAGGCGGCCTAGGCGAGGCACTAGGCACCAAACTGATTTGCACGCTGACAACAATTTCGAAGATGATAAGAGGATAAATTTTTTTTCAAATAAAATCATCTACGTAACCATGTCACAATCATTTATTCCCATCTAAAACCATGTAATCATCGTCTAGGCATCACCTAGGGCCACCTAGAACCACGTAGTCGCCGTCTAGGACTGTATGTGGGCTGGCCGCCTAAACCCTAAGAGAGGCTGGAAGCCACCACCTAGCGCCTAGGCGCGGCCTAGGGGAACCATGTCCTGAACAGGTACGAGTACCAAAGTAGCAAGCTGCCATTGACCATGGTGCTGATGCACCTGGGCAATAGAAGCACAATGTCCAGCGATGTGCAGTACTTGAACAGGTCAGCGATACGGAAAGGCTTCCTGGCCCTTACCTAATCTCATCACAAGGGTGATGGTGCAGGAGGGCTGCAATGAAGAGTCGTGTGATCGATTGGGAGTCTCGAGGCAAACAAATTAGCAAAACTGAGAGGAGAGGCTTATTGGCAATAAGGAAGAAAGATCTAGGGGATTTCATAAAATGGTGTAAGTGGGATGTGGGGTTTTTTTCACCCGCATTGATCCTACTGCAGGAACTAGATCTGAGGGCTCCTAGTAGGGTTTAGCGCTTTAGCACTAGATAATTGATATGTTGCCTACAACTATAGTAAGAACATCACTTGTGCCAGATCAGGTGTTGGTAAATGGCAGTCTTATATGCTAAAGATTCCACTTATTTTTTCTTTTGGTCAGATTCTGTTACACGCTTTGCCCTGTTATGGTTTTTCTTAAGTATCTCATTGACTGAAATGGTAACAATGATTTAATATATTTAAAGTCTCAAGTTTTTTCCTTCTTTTTAATAGGATTCTGGTGGACAGAAATACCACAGCACAAACAAAGATTCACATGGTAATCGCATTGAAGGAAAACACAGTGATAAGCATGATATTTTACCGTCCTCTGATCTTCTTCGCAAGAGCAAAAGGGTTGCAAAGAAGAGAACACTTGATGGTGATTCTGATGAAGATGGTGAATTACGATATCTTGAAAAACTTGAAAAACTTAAAGTGGCTAAAATTGCGCTAGAACAACCTACAGCTACGGACCATCCTGTAGCTTACGACGATTCTATTGAGGATGGTCTGAAGAAAAAGAAGCTAATCAAGTTATCTAAAAATAAGAGCACTCCTTATGAATTGGACGAAGACTTCATTATGTCACGGTCTAGCAGGGATGGTAGGAGGAGGTTAAAAAATGGGGATGGCAGCGATTTTATTGAAGAGGAGGAATGTGGGATGGATGACCCAAAGAAGAGATTGAAGGAAACTGGTTCACCTTCAGATGCAAAGAATGAAACTCCTGGTCTTACAACAAGGCAGCGGGCCCTTCAAGGCAGGGGTGGCCATGGTGAAAGCCTGATTGAATATCCTGATGGGTTACCGCCTGCTCCATCGAGAAGTATAATTCCTAGCTTATTGACAATTAAATTTGTTGATACTAAGTTGTTATTTCTCAGGTATGAAACTACATTCCATTGCTAATTAATGTGGCAGAGTCAAAGGGCAAGCTTTCAGAAGTGGAGATACAAGCCAAAAAAGCAGAAGCAGCTCAGAGGCGTAAGATGCAAGTTGAAAAGGCAGAGAGGGAACAACAGGTTTACCTGCTTATGTTCTTTTATTTCAAAGCCTACTAATTCTTTCTGTTGGACTACCCAGTCTTACTGGCTTCTATCATACAGGCTGAAGCAATGAGGAAAATACTGGGTATTGACACCGAGAAGAAAAAGGAAGAGAGGAAGCTGAAAGAGCGGGAAGAGCAGGTGCAATCCCTTTTTTAAAAACATTCCTGAAATTTTACAAAAAGTTGTATTTCTCAACTTGCTACATTAAATTCATATAACCCCTTCCTTTTTCTTTTTCTCAGGACAAGCAAGCAAGATTAGAGGAATATAAAAGGAACTGCATCCAGTGTGTCATGGGTCCAGAAGGAACTGTTATTACATTCCCTGATAAGATGGGCCTTCCTAGCATATTTAACTCAAATTCTAGCAGGTACATATTCCTGTACTCTCAGCCATTTTACGTTCATATTGAGTAGTGTATACCTATGTTGCCCGGATACTTGGATATGGATACGGATACGTGATACGGCGACACCGCGACACGGCAATTCCTCAAAAACCCGGATATGGGGATACGCTTATATATCTATATTTACAAAAAACATTTTATCCTATAGGTGGATGTTCACCACTGAGGAACTTTGGCCATCCCTTGAGTAGAGATTTATGTTACAAAGGGTTTTCATGGAGCTTCATTTGGCTTCTCATGTAGTGTAGAGCTGTCTTGCATGTGTCAGACCGCATGCTTGGGTTATGCATGCTCGGCATGTGTGTTCAATGTGAGCGACGAGCATCTCTCCTTAGCGGAAAAGAGGCCAATAGAGGTATCGGGGAGGTACCATAGAAGTATCCGATAAGTATTGGGATTTAATTTATTTATTTGGAAAAAGAAAATAGTTGGATACGTGTCCGGTATGTATCCGGGGAGTATCCGGGTATCCAAGTATCCGAAACGTGTCAGGATACGGATACTCAGGATACGGACACGGCAATTTTTGAAAGTATCCGGGTAACGTAGGTGTATACTTTGATTCACTTTGTACTTTTGAATAGCGAACAGTGATGTGTTTAAACTTGACTGCATTTCCTTGTTTTTTTTAAAAAAATCCCTAGCTATCCTCCTCCAAGGGAGAAATGTGCAGGCCCTTCGTGCACAAACCCGTACAAGTACCGTGACTCCAAGACGAAGCTTCCGCTTTGCAGCCTGGAATGCTACAGAGCTGTACAGGGAAGTGCTCCGACCTTAACATGCTGATTTTACAAAAAATGTTGAGCTTGGAGGCTGGAAAACTGTATTTCGACATGCCAGCCTGGTTTGCTGTTTTTTTTTTTTATGCCATATTAGCCTGACAATGAACCCGACAACATAGGTGGAGTTGTCTGCTGCTGGTTGAATGTAGCAGGGTTTGTTGTTACTATGAGATGACTGGAGAGATAAACTAGTTGCAAGTAATCTTGAGAGTAGCCATGGTGAAATGGGTTCTGATCCCTATGCAATATGCATGGTTGTTTCTCAATGCCATATGATTTACCTTGGTCTGGGTGCACGTGCTGCGATTTCAACATGATGCTCGCAAGTCGCAATGGAACACCACCGTCTCAAATTGGCTGGCCACGTAGGCATAGCACCATTATTGGGTTTCGGTCTCGCTTAACGTAAAATGGGTAACCTGTGGTGCTATGTGCCAACTTTCATTATATGGTACTCCGATGTTTTTTTTTTTGGTTGAGGTTTGCTTCTGTTCACGATGAGTATCCGAGATATGCTCCGGCGGAGCAGCCCATTCAGAAATAGCAACAAGTAAACATCAACGGATCAACCCACAGGGAAGGATGATGATCCGCCGTTTCATGCCAACGACTCACAAGAGGGAGGAAGATAAGTTTCATTCCTAAAGGCGTCGCTGCTAGTAAGCAAAGCGATAACCCAAAAGGATTAGGTCACAATCAGAAAAGCTCAAAGTTTGGGTCACGACTCGCGAACCTCAGACTAGCAACGGGAGAGGGGGCATGGAAATAAGCTAGCTAGACGTGCATAGCATCCCCTGATAGCAGCATCGAGATCCACGAAACGGAGCCTTGAATGTTTTCAGCATCTCCATTTTTTTAAGCCATATTATCCAAATAAATTGTAGTACGACTGACATGTACGTATAAAAACATCTCCAATGATGTCATGTCAGCTAGCTATAAGACTTTCAACTCAGTTTTTTGGTTATGTGGAGGAGAGAAAAAGAGTGTGCTAACTACTATCTTATGGCCAGGCTGTAGCTGATTTCAAGGCAATTGTCATCTATTACATATAGGACCACATTTAATCTTGTAGACAATATTATAGCTAGTTCATTGAAGAAGTTGTCTATATGCTAAATATAGATGACATGTCCACTTCTTATAACTAGTGACTAGCTACATGATTGGAGATGCTTCAAGGCTTCATTCTGTTTCCTACGATGCGAACCACCTGTATCGTTCGGTAGCGATTTTTTTTTGTATTTTTTTATTCTTTTATGCAAAATTATATCTCGGGTCGAAGAATAGACAGAAATGAGCGCCTGTCGTTCCCTGGACGCACGATCGTGTCCTCTCGTCATTTGAAAGCACGACAGGGCCCGCATTCAGGTACGGTTGCCGCCGCGGTCCGTCGATTCGAATTTTCAAAGCGCGATCGTGGCCTCTCGTGGATCGAACGCGCGACCGGGACAGCAAGCATCCGATTCTTTCCCTCGGGGCGACGCCGCGAGAGGAAAGGGCCCTGTCGAGCTTTGAGAGCACGACAGGAGCTCTCGTTCCTTCAGGGCGCGACAGTGCGCTATTATTGTCCTAACAGACCGGTGGCCTTCCCCTCTCTCTCACTCTCACTCAGGCAGGCGCGAGGGAGGCTACGGGAGGCGATTCTGCAGGCGTTTTTGAGATAATATCTCTTTCTAAATCTTGTTAAAATTAGTAGGTATTGGTTAGTATTAGTGATATATATTGATTCTAGAGTGCGTTGGTAAGAGTTTGTGAACTTTTGACCGGCTATATTTGATCCTATTTGAAATTTTGTTGAACTTTGAATGAATGAAACATTGAAAACTTGATAGGCTAGCCATATATGTTTGTAAGTGCTGAATGTGGAAGAAAATATTTGAACGGAGAAAGACACCCAGGCAAGATGGTATTGCAGCGTGTGTTCTTCGTGTTTGGGCTATGCATCACGGCATTCAAATACTATCGGCCAATCCTTTGCATGGACAGCACATTTCTAATAAAAAAGTACATAGGGCAGATCTTGACTGTCATAGCGGTGGATGCGAACAATCAGGTCCTACCAGTTGCATTTGCATTTGTTGAGTCTGAAAACACCGACAGCTGGTATTGGTTTCTAGAACGGGTGAAGGTTGGAGTGGTTCAGGACCGGCCAGAGGTATGTGTTATTCATGACCGTCATGCCGGGCTGCTGAAAGCTATCATGGAGATGCAGGATGGATCGGACATAAAAGGTGCTGCCAAATGGAATGACATTATTAGCAGGTGGTGCATGAGGCATATGGGAGCAAACCTCTTCCGCCAGTTCAAGAGCAAAGACCTCATGAGTATGTTCAAGAGGCTATGTCAGCAGAACCAGGAGAGTAAGTTTAGGAAGTTTTGGATCACGCTTGATGATTTGACAAAGAAACGTAGCTCATTGGGTTCCGTTGCACCGACCAGTTCGAAGAATGCAATGTTATACCATGAGGAAGGAGATGATTCAACTGCCCTTTGTGCACTGCCGACAGATGGCCTCGGTTTGCGGCGAAGGGCAGGATCCGCCACGAAGTCATTCGGTGACTAGATCCGTCACGAGCCGAGGGAGAAATGGTCATTGCTGCACGATGAAGGGGGTGCAAGGTACGGCATTATGACGACGAACTTAGCAGATGTTTACAATTGGGTCATGAAGGGATCTAGATGTCTGCTTTTGGTGGGTATAGTTGAGAGGATTTTGTATGACACACAGAAATACTTTGTAGATCGATACCATAAGGCAAAACTGCACTCGGTCGTGCTTTGGACGCGCGATTGCTCACTGTCGTGCATTGAAGGCGCGATAGGCACTGTCGTGCTTCCAAACGATAGGGGGCCAGCGACAACTTTCTCCTCCGTGCCCGGTCTCTAAATATCGGTCGATTCTTCAAATTCCGATAGCTACCTGTCGCGATTTGAATGAACGACCGGAGCCTATTTCTGTATAAAATCAAAATCGGGATACAATTTTGAATAAAAGAATAAAAATAAATACATAAAAAATTCTTCGGTAGCAACCTCTGAAAAAACTGCGTGAACTGAATGGGCCTACATTTGGGCCTTGCACGACCCATGCTTACTGGTCTGGATGGGCCCTTATTTGGGCCTTGCGCGACCCATGCTATTGCCGCTCGAACGACGGAGCACCTCCCCCTCATCCCCTTCGTCCCCAATCCAAAACTTCCCGTGGAGCCGGCAAGCGAGCGCAGTGGCACTGTGGCAACGGCACGACCCCCCAGCCTGCCATGGCCACGGCGCACCTCGCCTTCCACCTCCCCTTCCCCTTCCCGTCCACGTCCCGCCGGCCTCCCAAAACCCTAGCCCCGACGCCCACGCGCCGGCTCACTCTCCGCCTCGCCGCCGAGCGCCGCTTCCGCCCGCCCACCGCCGACGACGAGCCCCCCGAGGCCGCGGAGGACTCGTCCCACGGGCTCAACCGGTACGACCAGCTCGCGCGCCACGTAGAGCGCGCCCGCCGTAGGCAGCAGGCCGAGTACCCGGAGATCACCCCCGACCACCCGCTGTTCTCGTCCCCTTCCTCCGACGGCGGCGGCAGCTACGACCCCGACGACGAGTTCTTCGACGAGATCGACCGCGCCATTGCGGAGAAGCGGGAGGAGTTCACGAGGCGGGGGCTTATTAAGCCGGCCCCTCCGCAGCCTCTGCAGCACGAGGAGGACAGCCTCGTCGACGAGCTCTCCTCCGAAGAGGTCATCGACCTCGACGAAATTCGGAGGCTGCAGGGCCTCAGCGTTGTGTCCCTGGCGGATGAGGAGGATGAGGGGGCGGAGAGGGGCGAGGACGAGGAGGGCGGCGATGAGGGCTTGCCGCTCGACGACGACGGAGACGGCTTTGATGCCGCCGACGAGCTCGGCCTCGAGGGGCCGAGGATGCGTCAGCCAGCCTTCCGCATGACGCTGGCGGAGCTCCTCGACGAGAGCAAGCTCGTCCCGGTGTCTGTGACGGGCGACCAAGACGTGGCGATCGCGGGGGTGCAGTGCGACGCCAGCCTTGTTGCCGCGGGGGATCTGTTCGTGTGTGCTGGAGACGACGGGCTCGCTGGACTCACGGAAGCTGACAAACGAGGTGCACTTGCCGTCGTGGCCGATCAAGCCGTGGACATTGAGGGCACACTAGCATGCCGTGCGCTGGTCATTGTTGATGATATTGCCACCGCTCTACGTGTGCTCCCTGCCTGTTTCTACAGGCGGCCGTCAAAGGGCATGGCCGTGATTGGCGTCACTGGCACAGATGGCGTCACCACCACGACTCACCTTGTTAAAGCCATGTATGAGGCCATGGCTGTCAGGACTGGCATGGTTGGAGTTCTTGGAGCCTTTGCATTTGGCAGCAACCAGTTGGATGCGCAACCTGATGCGGCCAGTGATCCCATTGCCATGCAGAGGCTAATGGCGACAATGTTGCACAATGGTGCTGAGGCGGTTGTGTTGGAGACGGCTACTGATGGGATGCCGCCATCAGGTGTGGACAGTCAGATAGATTACGATATTGCCGTGCTGACTAATGTTAGGCATATCGATGGGGAGGCTGGCATGTCCTATGAGGAGTACATGAGTAGCATGGCCTCCCTGTTTTCTAGAATGGTGGACCCTGAGCGCCATCGTAAGGTGGTGAACATGGATGATCCCAGCGCTCCATTCTTTGCTGCTCAAGGGGGACATGATGTCCCTGTGGTGACATATTCATTTGAAAATAAGAAGGCTGATGTGCACACTCTGAAGTACCAACTTTCCCTGTTTGAGACGGAGGTCCTGGTACAGACGCCACATGGGATCCTCGAGATCTCCTCTGGACTGCTTGGGAAGGACAACATCTATAGCATCCTTGCAACTGTGGCAGTTGGTGTTGCAGTGGACGCGCCATTGGTGGACATCGTGAAGGGCATTGAAGAGGTGGATGCAATCCCAGGCAGGTGTGAGCTAATTGATGAGGAGCAAGCATTTGGGGTGATCGTTGATCATGCAAAGACACCGGAAGCTCTATCAAGGCTTCTTGATGGTGTGAAGGAACTAGGTCCACGCCGAATTGTCACGGGTATGATAATTTCACTCATAGCTTTCATGTACAATGCACACTGCCTGCGCATAGTTGTATCTATATTGACTTGTCGATTTGTTGTGCAGCTTGCTAAATGTTCTCTACTCTGTTTGTTGTATTACAAATTTAACATCGTGCTATGTTCTATATGTAGTTGTTGGATGTTGTGGTGAGAAAGAAAGAGGGAAGAGGCCAGTGATGACAAAGATTGCAGCTGACAAAAGTGATGTTGTTATGCTGACATCTGACAATCCAGCAAATGAAGATCCCTGTATGGTTATTTGTATATGATTATATGACCACTAATTGTTTTATATGTATGCATGCTCTGAAGTCTTACATAAATTTGTTCTATTCTGAGCAGTGGATATCTTGGATGATATGTTGGCGGGTGTTGGGTGGACCATGGATGAATACTTGAAGTATGGTGCAAATGATTATTACCCACCACTACCAAATGGCCATAGGCTCTTCTTACATGACATTAGAAGAGTTGCAGTGCGAGCTGCTGTTGCAATGGGTGAACAAGGAGATGTAGTTGTAAGTTTTCTCTAAAACTCCTCACTATCAGGTCTTTAATGTAACCTTGAATATAATCCTAGTGTGCAGGAATAATTCAAACATGTTTTGTTTGTCTCCATGCCTCCATGGGTAAGACAATTAGACATGCTTACTAGAGAGCCTTAGCTTGTCAAATTCTAAGCACGGATGATTTCAAAGACATAATCCTAAGCTCATTACTGTCTTTCTCCATCTTAGTAGTAGAAAAACTTAAAACTAGGGTACTGCGTCACTATCTGGTAAAAAAAAGTTATGCTATATTCTTATGTATTTGCATTCTCTTTCAATGTGACTACTAGTTAATTACTAACGAGCAAGGTGACCCACGCGTATGCGCGGCTAGATTTGTGTTAAGATATAGTTATATATTAGATTAGGTTTAGAGTTTATCTCTAATATATAGATCAACTTCAGTAGTTTGTTGTAGAGGTTAATATTGACCGCTAGATTTACATAATAATATCTATATTCAACGATGTAGATTTTTTTTTCCATGATTAACGTGAGAATTTCTACTATTTTTCAATTAACGTGGGAATTTCTAGGATTTTAGGATTAATGTGGTGGCTCCGTTTAACTCTGCTTTATATAGATAGTAGATAGTAGATGAGCTGCATTAATGTTGTGAGATAGAGGCATTTAAGTCATAACGTGCATCATATGGGTCATCTGGCATTTTTAAGTTTATCTTATTTCTGATTGTTCTCTGACAGCTATGCTTTTTTCCTTCAGGTTATCAGTGGGAAAGGGAATGATGCTTATCAGATTGAAGGTGATAAAAAGGAGTTCTTTGATGACAGGGAAGAATGCCGAGAAGCATTACAATACGTTGATCAATTGCATCGATCCGGAATAGACACCTCAGAGTTTCCGTGGCGGTACGTTTCCATTTAAACCACTGGTTCTCAGGACTTGTTCCCTCATGAGTTTCGGCTTGCTGCCATGAAGTTTAGCCCTTCCAAATACTTTGCTTTGCCTTTGGTATTTCATGTTTGGTGAAAAGCCCAGAGTCCATAAAAACAAAATGAAAGAAATCCCAGACCATTAATTTGCTGAACTTCAATTCCTGTTATCTAGACCACTCTGTGTATTGTAGTATTAGTATAGCTTTTCCTGATTGCATGGAGGTTACATCAGAGATTCATTTATAGTGATTTTGTGCCTTTGCCTTTGTCGTTTGACATGAAAACCACAAGATTACTTATATTGATTCTCTCTTGTTGCCACAGGTTGCCAGAAAGTCACTGAGATTCTGATGCACTTAAGGTAGCCGACTGAGAGCAGCTTTGCTTACGCGAGCAGCATCAGGCTCCCAATTTTGCTAGCACGTGCTGTTAAAAGATAGGCTGGATGAGTCTTGCAAGATATTTTCCCTTCATCCATTGGGTGCTCAAGGTTTTAACCTCAGCTGCTAACTGCTAACAAACAACTAGCTTATCAGTGATACTGGAAAGTAGACAGGTAGATGGCATTCAAATTTTTCATCCAGTAAATATTGTTCTGCTTCACGTAAGTGGATGAGGTCGCTCTGATAGTCTGATGGTGTATTGCTGAGCCTTTCTGGTGTCCAAACAGCTCCATGTGATGTGGCAGCGATTGTGAGGCATTTCCCGGCATTTCCAATCCCCATTCACCCTCTTTCAAAACGTGAACAAGTAAAAAACATGATGAATTTTTTTTGATAAATATAAATTGAAACTAAGGTTCAGTTCTCATGAGCTTATTTCACTTATTTACCTATTTACTAACCTTCATTTTAATTAAAAATAATTTGATTCTCTAAATCATCTTTTTTTTCCTTAGGAGCTCTAAAGCACAAGTCAAACAAAGTACACCCTACTCTTGATTTTATCTTAAAAAGTTTTCAAAGTTAAAATATGAGTTATTTAAACAAATAAGTTATATTATAAGATAAACCGACAAAAATAGGCCCTCAATGCTTGCGGTGCGCGTCATGCGTGGTTAAACTAATGTCTCTGATGCTCGCTTCTATTCTGCTAGAAATAAGTGAAGATGACAATAAAAAAAATAGTTTTGCTAACCACCAGTTGACCTTTCAAACTCTAAGCCGAGCCTGGTTTTGCTAGCCACGGGTTAAATTTCAGCGAAAACACACACACAGATGGTGCCGAAAATTCCCAGCTTCCTGCCGTGTGCTTCCAAATCCCAATCGGCTGAAACGACCAGCAAGATTGTACTGCACCACACGAGCCAGTCAAGCTCACAAGACATCGTTGTTGTATTAACGTAAGATGTGACGGGCAATTAGCACATAACTGCAGCCATCGACCCGGCAATGGATGTACCCATCGACCTGACCAATGGCAGTGGCTACTGGCAACTCCAGCTAGCTCTAGTAAAAGTCGCCTCCTGCTTGCACCGTTGCACGTCCCTGTCGCGTGCCTCCTCCTCCTCCCATGGCGTCACTGTCTAGTCTCTTCCTCCCCGCGTTCATCAAGGCCTCCTGCGACTTCTACAAGTGCAGCATTGTTGTTACCACGCGGCCGCGAAGCGGCGAGGCCAGGAGGAGCTGAAACCGAGAGCATCCATGGCGGCGGCGGCCGCGGCGGCGCCGGACGCGAAGGAGAAGGTGTTCGTCGCGCTGCCGGCGGAGGCCAGGGCGGGGCGGTCGACGCTGGGCTGGGCGCTCGGCCGTTTCGGCGGCAGCGGAGCGACGATCGTCATCGCGCATGTGCACGTCCCGCCGCAGATGATCCCCGTGAGTACGTGTTAATTTCTCCAGCATGATCGATGATCTTACGTGCTCTCTCTGCGTCGTCCAGAGATTGAGAGAGAAGAAGGTTCTTGGCCACGTTCCAATCTTCATGTTTAGGATACTCAGCAATGTATACTTCCATTCCATATTAACTCTTGATACTTCTTCCTTTTTTGCTTAATAAAAACTCTTGCTACTTCTTAAACATGTTTATGATAAATTAAAACGGCATTAATGTGTGTGATCAGTAGTCATGGATGACTTTGCTACGTCTGTCAAATGATATTATGGACCCTACAAGTAATAGATCACCATCTTTTTAAAAAAATTTTGGAACACTTGTGCAGGAACTCTGCTATTGCTTGAAGAAAGAAATAGATCACCATGTTTTATTTTACCCTTTGGATCAAATGCTTCTTTTTTAGAAAATTGGATTGATTGTAGGTAAATCCGTGATTTTTACCTACTGTGGATCAAGGTTTTAACTGCGTTCTTATATCAGTGGGAGTCAAGTTTCATGCTAGTAAGCTGAGCCTGGAGCAAGTGAGTTTGTTCCGAAGTTTTGAGCGTGAAAAGGTGAACACAATGTTAGATAACTACGTCCATCAATGCTTGAAATTGAAGGTACCATTTCCTGCCGTTGAAAGTTCCATGTAGAGTGACACCGTGTCGAGTTTTGTGCATTTAATCTGGTCTCTGAACTTTCGTCCGAGGGCCGACTTAATCCTGGAGGTGCAAAATCAGGTGAGATCGGTCCTCGTAGTTTTAAAAGTTAACTTTTCTCGGGTAAAAGTTCAGTACCAAAATGACACCTTTTCTTTCATGATACGCTTATAATAGTATGGATTATGAAAAATTTATACAAATCCAATGTTTTCGAGTGGAACAAGATGGATGACAAGGTTCCTTTTTGTTTGTAAATTTCAGGTGAGATGTGAGAAACTAGTCTTAGAGAAGGAAGACGTCGTAGCGGGCCTTCTTGAACTTATTGCTTTACATGGAATCACCAACCTAGTAATTGCAGCTGGCGCAGACAAGCACTACTCAAGGTTTATCTAACATAATAAAATTAAATAAAATAAAAATAAAATAATGTCATGTCTAGAAAGTTAAGAAGAACTAAACTACATCTCATGCAAGTTTATATTTTTTCCGTTCTCGGTTTCAGAAAAATGGACAAACCTAAGTCCAAGACAGCAAGAGAAATTATGCAGAGAGCTGATCCATCATGCAAGATTTGGTTCGTTTGCAAGGAACAATTAATCTGTACCAGGTATAAGATGTGACAATTTTTTATTTCTAGTATATAATGGAGCTATATATATAATCTGCAATTCAATTTTCAACAATAGGGACAAGGAATTAGAAATTGCACCAGCCGTTACACCTTTGCTCCTCCCTGATTTAGATCATGGCGCTCTGCACTTGTCACCTCATCAGGAAGAGGTGCATCAGAACATGCAATTACATCTTCGGATCTAAAATACTGCCTTTTGTAAGAATAACAGGCTGACATGCTTCTTCTTCTCCTTTATCTTTTGTAGGATGAGTTAGAAATGGAAATTTATGATGATCTCAAGGAGGCATGCAAAGCAGCTGAAAACTTGATGAAAAGAGCTTTAATAGAATCTTCCAGGCGCCAAAATGCAGAGGAAGACGTGGCTTCATCTCTTCAGAAAGTAATTCCCTGTCATATGCCATTTTCTTCAGAAATGCGGCCACTAGGAAATTGTGTAAAACAAACGAGAAAATTCTAGCTGCATAATTCTTTCTCGGATTCTGATCAGAACTCTCTAAACCTTTCAGGCAAAAGAACACGAGGAGCTGTACTTGGAGGAGGCGAACAAGAGGAAAGAACTCGAAGGAGCCCTTACAAAGGCAAACAGAGAAATTTCGCAGTTAAGACAGGCAATCCACCTTCCAAAAAAGCTGCACAGCACAACCATGGAGGAGCTCCAAGAGGCAATTACGAAGAAACTGATCCTGGAACAGCGCATCGTCGACATGAACGCCGGCTTTGGAGCATCCGGGCAGCTGATTCAACCACAGCAGGAGTATGTCCAGGTACAGGTTGGCCATGACAATGGCGCCATAGAGCCGGAAGCTTTGCTCAGCCAGAGGAAGCTCACTGTGTTCTCTCCTTCATCAGTTATGCAACCGCCTTTCGATGAAGACCGCACCCCTTCCTACTTCGTGTGCCCGATCTTTCAGGTGCTTATTATCTCAATTCCTCGTACCGTGATATCAATTACCAAATCTCAAATAAACTTTTCATCATTATTACACAAAACCTCTGCAACAATATTTGTTTCAACAATTTGGCGAGCGCCAGCCGTTGGACGTCCGGACGGATGCGCGCGCGTCGGACCAGGGCCGTCCGTCCGATCGTCCGGCACCGCGCACATCCGACGCGCCTCCGTCCTCCCGCGTGCATCAGACTAGTTAGCCGAGCAGTTGATTAAATTTCCAATTAAACTTCTGATTTTTGTATAAAATTCAAACATTGTTCAAAATGTGTGGAATAAATTTCATAGTTCTTCTAAAATCGACAGCAACCCATTTTAAATACTTTTAATTTTTTTGATTTTTTTTTCAGTTTTTTAATTTTTTTTAATGTGAAACTATGAGAAGGCACTTATGAAACTTACACTTATACTAGCAAAATTTGGCTGTGCGCTGATGAAAACTTGGCCGTGTGCTAATGAAATATGATGAAACTTCGATGTAACACGATGAAACTTGGATGAAACCTGTTGAAACTTGAATTGACTTGATAAAATTTAAAGAAACTTGGATAAAACCTGTTGAAACTTGATAAAACTTGCATTAAACGTAATGAAACTTGACAGGTCGGCAAGTTTTACGAATATGAAATCCAAGTTTCAGTAAGCGAAACTCAAGTTTCAACAGGTAAGTTTGAGGATTTATATGGCAACATATATCTTGTTTTGTTCGTAAAAATACGAGGAACACGTTGGTGCAAACGGTTTATGGATTAGAGCAACCAGTCAAAAATTATGGCCACCGAAAGAAGAATACAAAAACGGAATCTTGCTGCGTCTAGTGCTGGGAGAATGGGCCGGCACGAGCACGGCCCGAAAAAGAGGGGCACGAAGCGCGGCCCGGCACGACAAATGAACGGGCCGTGCCGGCCCGGCACGAAGGGGCGGGGCGGGCCTGAAAACCAGGCCCGGCGTGCCCACCCTGGCTGGCCGGCGGCCTCGCCGCTAGCGACTCCACCCCCAACTCCCTCCCGCCACCGTGCCGCCTCACCCAATCTAACCCGATCGACGCCTTCACCCCACACCATCGCCGCCCCAACCACCTTCACCCCTCCCACGGCTTCGACAGTGCCGCCACCGCCCTCACTCCATCCTCAACCAACCGCCAGGCCGCCGTCTCCTCCGGCCATTCCTCTAAGCCCAACGGCGAACCTGAGCTGGCGGCGTGTGGCAGAGGGGACGACGCCGGCGGCACTAACAAGGAGGAAAATGGCGACGCGGAGCAGGTGCTCTCTCCCCCTCTTGCTGCCCCTCCCTTCAAATTGCCTGCACCGAAGACAGGGGAGGCAGTCGCCTGGGCGAGTGAACTGCCGCCCAACCCAGGCGACTGCCATCGAGCAAATCCGATGAATATATGATGAGAAACTTATTATTAAACAAATCAAGTCCAAGCATTGTTTTTTGTTGCCATGACATCGAGCTAGGAAGATGTGTCTGTGATTCATGCTGGAGCCTCATGACACTACACTGATGACAAATGTAGCACTTACTAACCGTGATATAATTCCAAACTGCGTTCTTCGCTCAGCCATCCAAGAACATCTTCAGCGCGAACATAATTGATAAATCTTTTGTCCCCTGAATTTTGGGAGCTGCCTACAAGATCTGTGCCCAGTCGAATTCTGATTGCTGAATGGAGGCAAGAATGCTAGAAAAGGCATTTCAAGCGTATATAGCTCTCTTTTTCAATTACCGTAATGTACGTCATTTGTGTAGCATGTGTGTTTCTGAATGTGCTTCGGAAAGGAGCTGATTCTGAGATTTTCTGGGATGACAAGAACTCTCTCCGGTCTTTTTCATTTCGCGTGTTTAATTTTCGGACACGTCTTTAACCATTCGTCTTATTCAAAAAACTATATAAATATCATTTATTTTTATTGTGATTTGTTTTGTCATTAAAGATATATAGTTAAGCATGATTTATATTTTTTTCACGTTTGCACTAAATTTTTAAATAAGACGAATAGCTAAAAACGTATCTAAAAGTTAAAGGCGTCAAATAAAAAACCCGGAGGTAGTACATGTTTTTCAAAACATAATTATTCTTGAATGAGCCGGCGGAAGCACAAGAGATGATACTCCCTCCAGTCACAAAAAGAAGTCGCCGTTGACTTTTGGACACTCCTTTGACCATTCGTCTTATTCAAAAAAGTTATATAAATATCATTAATTTTGTTACGATTTGGTTTAATATTAAATATATTTTAAGTATTACTTATGTTTTTACATACTTGAACTAAATTTTTGAATAAGACAAATGGTCAAAGGCATGTCCAAAAGTCAACATCGACTTCTTTTTGTGACCGGAGGTAGTATTAGAACTGCAATCAGGGGTGTTCTCCCCCATTCTCAGGGGAAAAAAGAGATTAGAACTAAACAGTCGAAGTGTAATTGTTTTTTAAGAAAAATCTAAGTGTAATTATGGTGGTTCATAATCTTCATCATATCTCTGATTAACAACTGCAGTTGCATTCAAGGGACATTGCTGGGCTTCTCTAATTTGTTGTCCTGTTAAATCACGCTCCATTGCTTTCCAAGGTAGACATCATGCCACGGGAATAATATCCTCCTAAGCAGAAGGACCAAGAGACATCACTTGCTAGTTCCTAGACATCATGTCACGAGAATAATAATATCCTCCTAGGCAGAAGGAACAAAGAGAGACATCACTTGCAAGCAGAAAAATCTCTGGTCTCACACCCTTCGTTGTCATTCATACCTACATTTTCCATGCAATTTGCAATGCTGTTCCTCATGAAGAAGACCTGTCAGTTCATCTCAGCTCAGTATCTAATCCATTACTTGCTCTTCAGTCTTCACTAAACTGTGTGAAGCCGATGAGCCTCCCTAGCCTGCCATCAGATCAGGTATTCAAGTCTCATCTGATTTTACAAGCCGCGAGTTGACTTGGGTTCGCTCCCGAGTCTTCGCGGCTGCGCCGGCCCCACCGGTCAGTGAGAGCCCCGCGTCGCTCGCGCGCCGCGTGCGACCAGCGCCCACTGCGAACAAACTGCTATAGATTGCTATGCTATGGCTTGTTCGTTAGAGAAGTTGCGATCCTTAATTAACGCCCTAACCAACCTTCTTCGCGGTATAAACTCGTTTAGTTGGCGCGGTTAAAGTGATCATTACTCCGACTTGAGGATTATTGGACACGCGCGTGCTCGTGCGCGGCGTAGTGCGTTTGCGCTGCCGTCTTTGCTTCGCGCGGCGCGCGCGCATGGACTCGAGGGGCGAGGCGTGGGAGACGGCGAGCGCACGGAGCGGCGGCGCCGACTTGTACGGCACGGGCGGCCTCTCCGGCGAGGTGGTGGCGGAGATACCATCTGAGGGTCGCGCCGGTGGCCGCGGGGAGCCGGAGAAGGTGTTCGTGGCGCTGCCGGAGCAGCACAAGAACGGGAAGCTGACGCTCGCGTGGGCACTCCGCCAAGTCTCTTCCATGGCCGCCGCCGCCTCCAACGCCGGCGCGGCCGCCGACGTCGTGGTGGTCGCCCACGTCTACTCGCCGGCGCAGATGATTCCAGTGAGTATGTACTCGATCGCTTCCTTCGCCCAGCACACCACAGTATGGAGAGTATTACTAGCCGTCCGATCATTTTTGTGCGGTTACAATTGACAGTGGAATGGTCGAGGGATGTATTTACAAAGGACACCCTCACACTTCTGTATTACAGTTTTGAACCGTGGCGGCGCAGCCGGCGCTGAGGCGCTCCCTCCCTCGCCGCCTCCGGCGGGGAGGCGGGGGTGGGGGCGTTGCAGCGGGAGCTCACTCCGGCGAGCATATTGGCGCGTCCCACGAGCTAGGGGAGGCGTTTCCACTAGGTTTTTTTAAGTAAAGGTTTCCACTAGGTTTGAGCGGACATTTCTGCTTCCTTTCGGCCCAAATGCCACCATAAAGGCTGCGTCTTTGAGTTTCTTGCATCCGCTTGCTTGTTCATCAATTGGTTGTTTTAGTGTTTAGATTAGCGTTTGCCAAACGACTATATCAAAGCACTAGGTTCTACTATTACCATTCCGATGTAGTGAAGTTTGTTCAGAATTAAACATCAAGGGTGGTTGAAATGCCCTATTTGTATGCTTTTGTTTGTTAATTCAGTGAAATGTAGCATGATAATTCACACACTCGTATTTTTTCCTTGTAGTGTAGCCAGTTATTATCTTGATTTTCATCGAATTTCTTGCAGTGGGAAGCAAGTTTCATGCTAGTAAATTGAGTCCAGAACAGGTCAGTACTTACAGACAGTATGAAAGGGAGAAGATGGAGAAGCAATTGGATGAGTATATCCACCAGTGCTCAAGAATGAAGGTGCAAACAATCATATTTTTCAACCTTCCTGTTGCGCAGCAGTTAGAGTTACAATGAAGAATGAACAAGAGGATTAAGAAAGTTTTTTTCTCAGGTGAAGGGTGAGAAACTTGTAATTGAAAGTGAAGATGTGGCCAAGGGGATTACACAGCTGGTTTTGATTCACAGTGTCACCAAACTCGTCATGGGAGCAGCCGCTGACAAGCACTACTCTAGGTATGCTTCCACGGTGTGCACACTTTGGTGCTTTCATACGGTGATTGCATAAAAAATTTAGCTAACTGTTGCCTTTTAATTCCAATTTTCAGGAAAATGAAAGTGCCAAAGTCCAAAACGGCACTTTTAGTCATGCAGAAAGCAGACCCTTCATGCAAGATTTGGTTTGTTTGCAAGGAACACCTGATATTCACTAGGTACAATAATGAATAAGATAACACCTTGTTTTTTCTTAATAGGCTAAGGTCGATTGATTTATGACTTATTAGCAGTATGATGTGTTCATACCATACTACCCCAGGAGCCTGACTTGGACCCTTTCCATTGCATATTCATATAAAATAATCTAAGCTCCTTTCCAGATATTGCTTCTTGGATGCTAGACATTTTGTACCGTTCACCTTTCCCGTACCCATTATGATTTATTTTCACTTTAAACTGTGTACAGAGAGGTTGGTTCTCCTATATCTCTCGGCGCACCATCACCCACTGCTATCATAGGCTCAATGCCAACTTTATTGGAATGTGATGAACCACCAAATCGATATGCAAACAATGCTCTTGATGTCTGCATACAGAGGTCCATGTCTGAAAAAGTTGCACCTACAGCTGGTACAACACTGTTTCGACTACCTTCTCAATCAAAGACACGAACAACCCTTAGTATGCTAAGCATGGAGGACAATGTCGATTCATGGGATAGTGTTCCACGAGGAAGTTTTCCAAGTTCATACCGAGCTTCTTCTACTGTGACTGATGAAGTGTTGAGCAATTCGAGCTCATTTGAAGTGCCTAGAGATGATGCCTCTGTGATCTTCCCATCAACTCTAGCAGCATGCAATTTTTCTAGCTCAGCACCGTATCGTCAACAGGTTTGCTTTGCATACTTATGCAATGGATGGTTGGCTATGGACCTGATTTTATTATATGATGTGTGGCAGGGTGACATGGATTCAAATATTGACCTATTTTATAAACTTGAAGAAGCCTTCGCAGAGATTGAAAAGTATCGGAAGCAAGCATTTGATGAGTCCTCGAGGAGACAAAAAAAAGAAGAAGAATTGATCTCATATCACCAAAAGGTAAAATCTTCAATATTCACCACCTTAACATAAAAGGTATGTAGATTTTTTACATGAAGATCTAATGACTGTAGGCCAAAAAATTTGAGGATGTATCCTTAAATGAGTCCAAGCAGAGGAAAGAAGTTGAGGAAGCCCTAGCAAAGGCAAATGAGGACCTACAACTGTTGAAAGAAGAAATGGACGCAATCAAACACAGCAGAGATGGCATCATCATTAAGCTTTCTCAAGTAAGTGAACAGAAGGCAGCATTAGAGCAACAAGTCGCCGAATATGGTAGCATTGTCAATGATCTTGAGGATCAGGTAGCAGCAAGAAGATCCTCACATCAGGTGGAATTTGAGAAATTGAAACATGAAAGGGACAGTGCGCTCAAGGACGCAGATGAACTGCGCATAGAGAAAGAGAATATGATACCAGGCTCAAGTTTGTCATGGAACACCGAATTCTCTTTGTTGGAGCTGCAGCAGGCGACACAGAATTTCGGTGACACGATGAAGGTTGGTGAAGGTGGCTTTGGGTGTGTCTATAGAGGTATGTTGCGCAACACAACAGTGGCAATTAAGATGCTTAGCTCTCAGAACTTGCAAGGGCAGTTGCAGTTTCAGCAAGAGGTGATAACATAACAGCCCTCAAAACTAAATTGTAGAATGCTTGTGTTATTATTTTTATTTTGTGCTAAACTAATGTTTCTGGGCAGGTTGTTGTTCTTAGTAGAGTAAGGCATCCAAACCTTGTAACACTCATAGGTTCTTGCTCAGAAGCTTCAGGTCTTGTGTATGAGTTCTTACCAAATGGAAGCCTTGAAGACCGTCTGGCCTGTGAAAACAGCACACCTCCGCTGACATGGCAGGTCCGTACAAGGATTATTGGTGAGATATGTTCTGCGCTCGTCTTCCTTCACTCTAACAAGCCTCACCCAGTCATCCATGGTGATCTCAAGCCTGCAAACATTCTCCTCGATGCCAATTTAGT
This sequence comes from Raddia distichophylla, assembly GCA_005191435.1. Classification (NCBI taxonomy): domain Eukaryota; kingdom Viridiplantae; phylum Streptophyta; class Magnoliopsida; order Poales; family Poaceae; genus Raddia; species Raddia distichophylla. Next base: position 1,478,384 of record SPJY01020215.1, on the reverse strand, counting down.
CAGTAAACTCAGTGACTTTGGTATCTCTTGCCTCCTAAGTAAATCTAGCACTGTTTCCACGAGCTTCTACCAAACAACGAACCCAAGGGGAACTTTTTCTTACATGGACCCTGAATTTCTTACCACTGGGGAACTAACAGCACGGTCTGACATATATTCTTTTGGAGTTGTTATACTGCGGCTAGTGACTGGGAAGCCAGCTCTAGGCATTGCAAGGGTGGTGGAGGATGCACTCGAGAAGGGTGAACTGGAATTGCTTGTTGACCAATCTGCTGGGGACTGGCCATTTGTGCAAGCCGAGAAGCTGATGCTTCTTGGCCTGCAATGTGCAGAGCTTAGCAGAAAGAGACGTCCTGACCGTATGAATCATGTGTGGAGGGTGGTTGAGCCCCTGATGAAGTCAGCTACACTGTCAATTGCAGCACAGTCCTTCGGGCATGGGGTCGAGCAGAACCACACGCCGTTCTACTTCATATGCCCAATTTCTCAGGTACATTACATGCTTATTTTCTGTGCTGCATAAGCCTAATTATGCATTTCAATATAAATAGAAAAGGAAGGGGACACAAATTTAATAATTAAAATAAAAAAATATCCAATGCTGAATAGACAAAGAAAACAACCCACTGCAGCAAATCCAGCACATAAGATGTGACCCAATAAGGAAGACAATCTATTCTTTATTTATTGCAGTTGAATATAATAAAAGCATGATGGCGTCCGAACCATGTAAAGGTTATTTTGCTGGTAATTCTGTTTTTGCGGGGTATGATGACTGACTTGGGCTAGATTTGATGGTTCGCTTTGATATTTCGTGGACTTTTGGCATAATTTGGCGATGCAGTATCTCACCAATCTAGCACGAAATGTTTGATGTGGATGTTTCATGTTTTATCATTATACAGTACTTATTTAAAGAATCACTCATGTTCAAGATTCAAAACACTAGGAGATGGGTAGTTCACAATTGAAAGCTCATTTTAAGCAATATTTTGTTTTGAATTGTCTTAGTGCTTAGAGCATAGGCCTGATCCAACGGGACTACTTGCGCTAGTGCGTTCAAGTTATTGAAATTATCATTCGGTCTTTGTTGTGCAACTAGGGTTATTTAACATCATTTCTGTCACCTAAATATACTTTGTTGCTGAAGTAGCAATCACTCTTTGAAATTGCAGGAAGTTATGAGGAATCCTCACATTGCAGCAGATGGCTTCACTTACGAAGCGGAGGCCATAAAAGGTTGGCTCGACAGCGGGCACATCACTTCTCCTATGACAAGATTAAATCTGGAACATCGTCACCTCATCCCCAACCGTGCTCTTCTTTCTGCCATAGATGAATATATGCAGTAGCAGCAGAAGTTGCCATCATAATTGGATCAATCAACTTGATTTTTCTCAACAGCGCGTTGATGGTCCATTATTTGTTCAGAAGTCTGCTCTCGATGTATAGTTTTCAGTTCGTGAGTTGCAGATTGCAATGTTTTGTGCATGTTCAAAGTAGCAGCAGATAAGTGATCATTGATTAGCGAATGCTTGGTGCCAACTTATGTTTGGAACAAAATTTTTTCAAGTCAACTGGCATAGATTCATCCTGTCTCATGTGCTTAATTGCTGTTGTTGGCAATTGAAATAAAAGGAAGATGAAAGAAATAAACTGTCTGTTATTTGATACCTTTTTTTTTCTGGAGATTTAACATCCGCTGATCTTTTGCAAATCCATGAGCAAACTGTTTTCTGGGAAAACCGCTATTTTGTTTCCTCTTAGATATTATCGTGTCAAATCAGGAGACTTTGCATCTTTCGTCAGTCATCTATTTTTTTATGGGCAACTCTTGCTCACTCAGCAATAATATCTTTGCAGACCAATTGGAATCATATCACAAACCAAACCTTCATTATTTGCTTGTGTTTGCTTTAGCATTGCACTCATCATGGATTCAACATAGCCAATACATACATATGCAGGAACCAACCGGACCCGCGGGGATTGATCAGGGTTTCGAATTTCGTGCAGCGGCGGCATGCAAAGCTGTCAGGTAATTTCATCACAAATTTAATTTTTGTAAAAAAAAACCCTGAAAACTAGCAATTTTTTTGGGTTAAACACTTCAAATTTTGTTGAAGCTGAGCAGCGAATTCGAAGATCGAAGATTTGAATTTGAGTTGTTCTCTGGTGAATCACGATGAATTTCTAGCACAATTTCAATACCTGTAGGGTGCAAATTTCAACTTCAAAACGAAATAAGAAACCCTGGCTTGATGAACATTGTTGTCACGTCCTAATTGTAAGTGTATAGAAAAACTATCGTACGAACTGCGAGCAAGCGTACAAGCGTTTCAGACGCATTCTAATTTATCGGTGAAACTTGAAATTGATCGTAGGCCCAAATTAACAAAAAGGTGAGCCTGGATTATTGGGATTAGAAACTTCCATGCACATGGTCAATTAGTCAAATATGTACCATATAACATGCAGGTAGCGATCGGCCGGTGACTAGGCGACTAGGCATCCTCATGATCGCACGTCTGGTTGCATACAAGCATGCACACTCCGATAATAAAACAAAAAAAGAGGAGGAAATGAAACAGAATTGAAATTTGCGCGGCTGATTCCAAGTTTAGAACTGGATGTTGGACTTGTAGAATGCGTTGGGTTTCCAGTTGGCCGGGATGACGTCCTTGGCGACGAGCTTCTTGCCGGACTCGGAGGTGAGGCGGATGGAGAAGGGGCCCTTGAGCGGCTTGGCGGTGTCCATCCTCCAGATGGCGCCCCACGACAACTTCATCGGCTTCCACTCCGGTGACTCCTTCTCCTTGAGATCCATCTGCACGATATCGCCGTCGTCGGCGACAAACTTGACGAGCACGGCCAGGTAGTTGGGGTTGGACCCCTTCTCCACATGGAACACGATCTTCTGCCCGCCCGCGTACTTGCACCGCACCCTCCTGAACTCCATGTCGATGATCCCAGCGTGGCGCAGCTCGCTCTCCTTGCCGGGCTTTGCCATGGCGCCGAACGCCTTGCCGGCCAAGTCGAAGTGGTAGGGGGAGATGGGCTCGTAGTTCATGTCCGTGATGTACACCACCACCGGCTTGTTGGAGCACGCCTCCGGCTTTTGGCACTTGATCTGCAAAGTCATTTCGATTCCATTTATATTGAGCCAAACATTAGTTTCGTGATCACACAAAGAACAAAAATCAAACTCCATGCATGAGAGAGCGGTTTTCACAATAGTATATATACGCGCTTCTAGGCATCTCCCTATCCCTTGCATACATGCGGATTGGCTATCAAATTAATGTAGGATGATTTGTTTGCGAAAATAGGAAAAATAGAAAAATACGGTGAATGAATCTTAGAGAATGTAGAATGGAATGAAGGACAAGTTCCTTAGAAGTGTATATATATGTGGTTGTGAATTTCCATTCCATGCATCAATATTTTCGGCAATGTGGAATGCATGCATGCATGCATGGAGCGCACCTCGTAGCAAGACCCACATCCCTTGCCGTCCTTGAAGATGGGGTCGTTGCCGCAGGACGTCATGCCGTTGTAGGGAGGCAGGTTGACCTCCTTGATCCCGCACGCACCACCTGCACACATCGCCACACGATTGCAGGCGCATGTTACATAGCAGCACAAATCAAGCATGCGTTGCATTTCATGGATATGTTTACATAGCTAGAGATCAGCATAATCCTTCAAAAAATAAAGCATAGACATGCATATATATGTATGTATGTATATACCGTTGTCGTCGGGGCCGGCGCCGGTGGGCTTGCCGTACCAGGTGCCCTTGGCGGTGAGCCACTTGCTGTTGTAGTTGGTGGTGATGTTGGGGCCAGGCGGCACCTTCAGAGAGCACGACCCGCCGGTGACCAGCGCCGCCAGCACGGCGACGGCGACGGCGACGGCGCTGGCGCTGGACAGGGACCCCATAATCGCCATATCGCACCTAGCTAGGCTAGGCTAATTGCACGCGATTTTATTGATTTACTCAGCTGTATCGATCGATTTGGCGAATTAATTATTCTGTGTCGATCGTGTGGCAAGCGAGGGTGTGGGTGTATATATAGAGGGGGCGGCGGCGAACGGATGGACCAGCGCCGGCGGCGCGCGCGCGACGGGGGTCTTTTCTTAGGGGGGTTAATTCGGTCGACGGTTCGTGCATGCGCCGCGTTTGTTGTAATGCTCCCCGTTTGTGTAGATTTTCCATGTCGTCGGTTAATCAATGCACATTCGCTAGATCCAGATATTATGTACCTGTGCAGCAGATTTTCTATACAATTATTAATTAGGGCACTTGCAGCGCAATATCTAACTCGTTTCTTGCCATGTCATCTAGGATACAAAAGATAACATGACAGAGGAATGCATAGAGAGAAGAAGATCGTTTCTTCTCTTAGAAACCATTTCTACGCATATCCCAAAGTTTTAGAATTAATGCAGAGAGAATTAATGCGGAGAGGGAAGATGACTTGGGAGAATGGAAGAAGTATTAATGATGGAAACAATGTTAAGACACAATGCAATAGAGCCATCGATCGTTTCTTCTATAGTTTATAGGTGACATGTCACCTATAAAAATAATGTTTAGAAATCTTGCATCGAAACTGTCCTTAGTACTCCTAATTACTTTCCCTTGTCAGTTTTACCATATGAGGTTTTGGTGCGAATGTAAAACATATTCTCAGATGGATTTATGAAAATTAGCATTTTATAAGAGTACAAAAGTAAACAAAGTTGAATGTACAATTAGGGCAACCTGGTTTAGTAGTTTGCCTAATAAACCAAAGAGAAAATTGCACTGCTGCCCCTTCAATTTGCAGTGATTCTCACGTAGCCCCTTGAACTTAAGTTTTACTTTCTCGCCCCCTGAACTTGTCTCTGTTTGCACGGTTGCCCCAAAACTGTTAGGGTATCATAAAAATAAGATTTTTTCTCTGTTTTTATGGGTTTTTTCGTTTTTCTGATTTTTTTTAATGTTTTTATGTTTTTTCAACCTTTTCTGCTTTTTTCCCTTATTTTCTTTATTTTCCCATTTTTCTAATTTTTTGAATTTTTCACCAAAAGCTAGCCATGTGGGGTGCCATGTGGCAGCCACATTAGCGCTTAACAGCCACGTAATTGCTACGTTAGCACTTAACGGTGGCCCTAATGGTTTTGGGGCAACCATGCAAACAAAAACAAGTTCAAGGGGGCGAGAAAGTAAAAACTCAAGTTCAGAGGGCTACGTGAGAATCGCTGCAATTTCAGGGGGCAACAGTGCAATTTTCTGTAAACTAAAACAAATATTATACTATGTTGAGTTTGTGTGTAGGTTGGCGGTGCCGGTATGGCAGCGAGAGGATGGGGGGTGGGGCTGTGAAAGCGTCGTTGTCCATGGCTAGATGGATTAGCAAGGGGCAGGGGAGGTGGTAGAGATGTGTGGAGCATCGTCGGAGAGGAAGGGGCCGAAAGGTGGAGGTGTAGCACTGGATTTGATGAAGAGGAGAGAAGGGGAAGCAGTGTGTCGCTTCATGATACAGGAAGAGAGAGGCAACTGGATACGAGAGTTGGGGAGGAAGTGAAGGGCACAAATAGGTTAAGAGATAGCAAAAGCGATATGAAAATCCGACAGTCCAAAAATTGACCGAAAATAAAAAAAAGGAAAATTTTGGTTTATACCATCGAACGATCACCAGTTTCGGAATATACCATCTGACCCATTATCATAGACACAGAGGGTCCCACTTGTCAATAAAAACATATTGATATATTTTAAAAACTTGTGATTCTTTCGATGGTGTAAAATGTTTTTTTAAAAAAACTTGGTTAATTGTGAGCTAGATGGTCCCTTAAACAAAACAGGAGTCGATCCACAAATATGGTCAAAAATAGGAAAAAGTATCAAAGTGGTCCATCAACTATCCCCGTTGAACCAATTTGGTCCACGAACTAAAAACTAGATCTTAACCAATCCCCCAAGTGTCAATACCTGATTTGACCGGTCCTTTGATCGGTCAATGTGTAGTTTGGAGAGTTCACATATATGGCATGTGTGTTGCTGATGTGGTAGCCATGTCAACGCCATTTGGCTACCATATGCTCTCTTCATCTCTCTTTTTCCCTTTTAATTTGATCGAATTTAAATTTTGAGCTTTAAAATTTAGCCAACTTTAAACTTTAAATTCTAAAACTGATCAGATTTTAATATTTGAACCAAACTAAAATTGTACTAAATTTGAACCAAACTGAAGGACTTATTAAAGTCGATTTTGATACTTGGAGGACTGATCAAACCTCGGTTTTTATATCAGCTGTTTGAGGAATAAATTGGTTCAACTGGGATAAATGGTGGACCAGCTTTATACTTTTTTTTCCTCTCAAATATGCTATGTAGGATAACAAGCAAATTGTGACAGTGATTTGCCCTGCGGACAGGAATCAGCATGATCACTTTGGTCGCTCTCTGCACGTCTGGTTGCATATAATTAATGATACAAGGCTGCACAACGATGAAAAGAAGCAGAAGAAACGGGCAAAAAAAAAAAAAAAAAAAGCTGATCATGGAGTGCTTGACATTGCAGGTTAATTTAGAACTGGATCTTTGAGGTGTAGAACGAGCCGGGCACGTAGTTGGCCGGGATGACATCGTAGGCGATGCGCTGCTTGCCGGACTCGCTGGTGAGACGGATGCAGAAGGGGCCCTTGAGCGGCCTGCCTGTGTCCATCCTCCATATGGCGCCCCACGACTCCCTCATCGGCATCCACTCCGGCGAATTCTTGTCCATGAGGTCCATCTGCACGATGTTGCCGTCGCCGGCGACAAACTTGACGAGCACGGCCAGGTAGTTGGGGTTGGACCCCTTCTCCACATGGAACACGATCTTCTGCCCGCCCGCGTACTTGCACCGCACCCTCCTGAACTCCATGTCGATGATCCCAGCGTGGCGCAGCTCGCTCTCCTTGCCGGGCTTTGCCATGGCGCCGAACGCCTTGCCGGCCAAGTCGAAGTGGTAGGGGGAGATGGGCTCGTAGTTCATGTCCGTGATGTACACCACCACCGGCTTGTTGGAGCACGCCTCCGGCTTTTGGCACTTGATCTGCAAAGTCATTTCGATTCCATTTATATTGAGCCAAACATTAGTTTCGTGATCACACAAAGAACAAAAATCAAATTCCATGCATGAGAGAGCGGTTTTCACAATAGTATATATATGCGCTTCTAGGCATCTCCCTATCCCTTGCATACATCGGATTGGCTATCAAACTAGGGTAGGATGATTTGTTTGCAAAAATAGGAAAGATAAAAAATGGTGAATGAATCTTAGAGAATGTAGAATAGAATGAAGGACAAGTTCCCTAGAACTGTGTATATATGTGGTTGTGAATTTCCATTCCATGCATCAATATTTTCGGTAATGTGGAATGCATGCATGCATGCAGCGCACCTCGTAGCAAGACCCACATCCCTTGCCGTCCTTGAAGATGGGGTCGTTGCCGCAGGACGTCATGCCGTTGTAGGGAGGCAGGTTGACTTCCTTGATCCCGCACGCACCACCTGCACACATCGCCACACACGATTGCAGACGCATGTTACAGAGCAGCACAAATCAAGCATGCGTTGCATTCATGGATATGCATGTTTACATAGCTAGAGATCAGCACAGTCCTTCAAAAAATAAAGCATAGACATGCATATATGTATATGTATATACCGTTGTCGTCGGGGCCGGCGCCGGTGGGCTTGCCGTACCAGGTGCCCTTGGCGGTGAGCCACTTGCTGTTGTAGTTGGTGGTGATGTTGGGGCCAGGCGGCACCTTCAGAGAGCACGACCCGCCGGTGACCAGCGCCGCCAGCACGGCGACGGCGACGGCGACGGCGTTGGCGTTGGACAGGGACCCCATCATCACCATATCGCACCTATCTAGGCTAGGCTAATTGCACGCGATTTTATTGATTTACTCAGCTGTATCGATCGATTTGGCGAATTAATTATTCTGTGTCGATCGTGTGGCAAGCAACGGTGTGGGTGTATATATATAGAGGGGGCGACGGCGAACGGATGGACCAGCGCCGGCGGCGCGCGCGCGACGGGGGTCTTTTCTTAGGGGGGTTAATTCGGTCGACGGTTCGTGCATGCGCCGCGTTTGTTGTAATGCTCCCCGTTTGTGTAGATTTTCCATGTCGTCGGTTAATCAATGCACATTCGCTAGATCCAGATATTATGTACCTGTGCAGCAGATTTTCTATACAATTATTAGGGCACTTGCAGCGCAGTATCTAACTCGTTTTCTGCTATGTCATCTAGGATACAAACAGGGGCGGATTCTAGCACCAGGTCTTGGGGGGCACCAGCCCCTCCTACCCTTGATGTGGCAATGGAGACCCACCTACAATTTGTAGAGCATGAAAGAGAAGAAGATGGGTCTGGAGGTAGAAGATAACCCTGTTAAACCCCCTACTATTTTGTTCTATGTCTGCGCCTGGATACAAAAGATAACGTGACAGAGAAATGCATAGAGAGAAGAAGATCGTTTCTTCTTTTATAAACCATTTTTGCGCATATCCCAAAGTTTTAGAATTAATGCAGGGAGAGTTAATGCGGAGAGGGATGATGACTTGGGAGAAAGGAGGAAGTATTAATGATGGAAACAATGTTAAGACATAATGCAATAGAGCCATCGTTTCTTCTATAGTTTCTAGGTGACATATGTCACCTATAAAAATAATATTTAGAAATCTTGCATTGAAACTGTCCTTAGTACTTACTTTCCCTAGTCAGTTTTACCATCTGAGGTTTTGGTGCGAATGTAAAACATGTTCTCAGATGGATTTATGAAAACTAGCATTTTATAAGAGTGAAAAAGTAAACAAAGTTGAATGTACAATTAGGGCAACCTGGTTTAGTAGTTTTCCTAATAAACTAAAGAGAAATTGCACTGCTGCCCTTTCAACTTGCAGCAATTCTCACGTAGCCCCCTGAACCTGTCTCTGTTTGCACGGTTGCCCCAAAACCATTAGTGCAACGTTAAGTGCTGACGTAGCAATTATGTGACCGTTAAACGCTGATGTGGCTGCCACATGGCTAGTTGTTGGTGAAAAAATCATAAAAATTAGAAACAATTAAAAAACATAACAATTCAGAAAATGAAAAATATATTAAAAAAATTCAGGATTTTTTTAAAAACTATAAAAAAATCATAAAAACCAAAACAATTAAATCAAAAAAAACAAAAAGTATAAAAATGCTAGTTTTGAATCTTTTTGTTTTTATGTGTTTTGCTGATGTGGTAGCCAAGGGATGGCAACGGGGAATTCCTCGTCGGGGAATGGCTCCCCATCCTCGTCCCCACGTGGGAAAAAATTCCCCATTCTCGTCCCCGCTAACTCTTGCGAGGGACATTTTCTCCCCTTCCCTATTCCCGCGGGGAATAAATCCCCGACAGGGATCCCCGTACCCACTTAAATTGAAACTCATATGTATGTATTTTACTATTAGTACAAAACATTGTCATATATATGTATTCTCATAGTTAATAAATCATCATATATGCATCAAAACGATCACATATATACATTGGACGATCACTTGACAAGGTCATTATTTATTTTTATCATTAACTATTACATGAAAACATCATCGCATGCAAGATTAACGGCCCTGCGGGGAATGGGGACAGGGGATGCTTCCCCATCCCTGTCCCCGTTTACCCGACGGGGGAATTTTTTCCCCATTTACATCCCCGTGGCTGTGGGGGAAGAAAGCTCCCCGTACTCGTCCCATAATAGGGGAATTCCCCGCGGGGAATCGGGGATCGGGGCCCATTGCCATATTTTGGCCCATGTCAACGCCATGTGGCTACAATATGCTCTCTTCATCTCTCTTTTTTCCCTTTTAATTTGATCGAATTTAAATTTTGAGTTTTGAAATTTGGCCAATTTTAAACTTAAAATTTTAAAATTGATTAGATTTTAATTTTTGAACCAAACTAAAATTGTACTAAATTTGAACCAAACTGAAATTGTATTAAAATGGCGTTGACATGGCTCCGACATCAACAAAACACATGTCACATATGTGAACCCTCTCCACAACCCATTGATTGGTCAAAGAACTGATTAAAGACGATTTTGATATTTGGAGTAGTGGTCAAACGTCGGTTTTTATTTTAGCTGTTTGAGGAATAAATTGGTTCAACTGGGATAAATAATGGACCAGCTTGATACTTTTTTTTTTCTTTCAAATATGCTATGTAGGATAACAAGCAAATTGTGACAGCGATCTGCCCGCGGACAGGAATCAACATGATCACTTTGGTCGCTCTCTGTATGTCTGGTCGCATATAATTAATGATACAAGGTTGCACACCGATGAAACGAAAGCAGAAGAAACAGGGCAAAAAAAAAAAAAACAGCTGATCATGGAGTGCTTGACATTGCAGGTTAATTTAGAACTGGATGTTTGAGGTGTAGAACGTGCCGGGCACGTAGTTGGCCGGGATGACATCGTAGGCGATGCGCTGCTTGCCGGACTCGCTGGTGAGGCGGATGCAGAAGGGGCCCTTGAGCGGCCTGCCGGTATCCATCCTCCATATAGCACCCCACGACTCCCTCATCGGCATCCACTTCGGCGAATTCTTGTCCATGAGGTCCATCTGCACGATGTTGCCATCGCCGGCGACGAACTTGACGAGCATGGCCAGGTAGTTGGGGTTGGACCCCTTCTCAACGTGGAACACGATCTTCGTCCCCGCCGGGTACTTGCACGGCACCCTCCTGAACTGCAGGTCGATGATCCCGGTGCGGCGGAGGGCGTTCTCCTTGCCGGCCACCGCCATGGCGCCGAACGCCGTGCCGGACAGGTCAAACCGGTACGGCGCTAGGTTCTGGTAGTTCACGTCTGTGATGGTCACCATCACCGGTTTTCTGGAGCAGTACGCCGATGGCTTCACGCACTTGATCTGCAACGACATATATGTACATATAGTTCAGCGCAATCGATATACAACCACGATATATGTAGAAACCGGAAATATATATCACTTCAGTTTGGTAATATAATATACGTAGCTAGCAACACACCTGGTAGCAGGAGCCGCATCCCTTGCCGTCCTTGAAGATGGGGAGGTTGCCGCAGGACGACATGCTGTTGTAGGGAGGCAGGTTGACACGGTTGATCCCACACGCGCCACCTGCGTGCAGCGTACGGGGTCACACCAGTGCACAGAACACATGCAGTTCATGCACGGGCAATTGAATGATATATATACTCCTAGTTTGATATGTAGTATCATGCATTTATGCATGCATGCACACATGCGTACCGCTGTTGCTGGGGCCGGCGCCGTTGGGCTTGCCGTACCAGGTGGCCTTGGCAGGGAGCCACACGCCGTCGTAGTTGGTGGTGATGTTGGGGCCAGCCGGCATGCACGAGCCGCCGGCGACGAGCGCCGCAAAGACAGCGGCGGCGACGGCGACGGCGACGGCGCCGGAGAGGGATCCCATCGTAATTTTACTCTACGGTGTGCCTGTGGAGGGGAGGTATCTCTGTGTCGTGGCAACTACTGGCAACAAGCAGCGACGAGGATGGGGGTATTTATATCTGCGCGCACGTCATGTGAAGCTGTGTTGCACTTGCCTGCATGCGTCCACAACGCGCGCGCACGTATATAGGCTTGGCTTGGCTTGCTCGTCGAGGTTGTCACGTCCGCGCGCCGCGCGTGCACCGACACATAAATAAAAAGACATATATACCGACTCGGCATCGGCATGCATGCATTTCTCTGGTGCAAATGCCGGCCAAACTGGCGGGGAGTTTCGTGTCGCGATCGATGTAGATGCGGTCAGTACGTCGTGCCGCGCAATATGTAGATGCTATAGTACGCCTCATCGTTGCATACATCAGCCAATCGACTCCCAGCACCGTTACGAAATAATACTCATCTTAAGCATTGACATGGTCTTCAAATTAAATACAACTTTGATCATAAAAACTTTAAAAAAATTATTTATAATAAATTAAAATTATAATATTTTGAAAACAAATTTCACCACTACAGGAATCGAAAATAGAGTCGACTGCCAGTTGAAGTCTCGACAGCCAACATACAGCCATCAATACATATCCATTAGTATCGACGGCCACTAAAGAACCGTCGAGAATGAGCATCCAGCAGTCAGCAGGGTCACTCTCGACGGCCTATATGGTAGCCGCTTGGAGGAGGCCCCACAACAGTGTCCCAGGCATGTCAACGTCTACTTCTCTCAACGGCTTGCCGTTAGGCCGTCGACAAAGGCTGCATTGGAATCCCTATGTCGACGGCTGCACCGTGGTCATCGAGACAACGTAGTATGAAAACATTTTAACTCCTTTTTTAAAAAAATTTGTTGTGGTTTAAATTTCATTTCAAATTTCTTTGAGTTTTTTATGATCTTAAATTAAATACTACTGTACGAATGTGGGGTTGATGATATGTTTTTTGCTATGCCTTTTTGTTATGTTACAATTGAATAATATACAACGTAACTTTTAAACCTACTAAAGTAATGTTTGAATTTCAATATTTAATTTTCAAAATTCAAAAATTTAATATTATTTTATCAGATGAGATTATCAATTAGTGAATATTGAATAATACATAAATTTAAACTTATTAGTGCATATAATTTAATTTGAAACGTGGTGATTGACCATTCTAAACACATGAAATATTAAACTTTCACCTCAAATTATCCGGAAAGCTTCAATTTACAAAGAAGTCACCACACCGGAAGCTAAATTTTTTTTTGATTTTTTATTCCATACTTGTAATTTAATGTATGAAACAACATGGAATGGTTTGAACATTTCAAATGAATTTTTGAAATTTTTAAATTTGAAATAGAGTTGTTTGACCATTTAAGCCCTTTAGGGGTGATGCCCTCGAGACAGGTAGTTTTCTCGACGGCCACATGCATGGAAGCCGTCGAGACAAAGCATCTACCTCGATGATGACTATACCTGTTGATGATGACTTGAATGTTTGTCGTGCGATTAGCTAGCGTACGTGGATGTCACCTAACCGTACGTCGCCTGTTCAAAAAGGCACATCTCGTATGAAACACGGGGCGGTGATTCGTTGTGTCCTGATACGAGATGTGACGGAGAGGGACAAGGTGACGGAGGAGAACAGGCGGCTACTGTAGGCGATGAGGGAGAGCCTGAGGAGCCACGAGGAAGCAAGGCATGGGTAGGAGGCGGAGATGGCGAGGCAGAGAGCGGAGTTCAAGCAGAGGTTCGTCTATCTGGAGTCTCTCTCTTGACTAGGTAGGGTAATGTCCTAAAACCTATAATGTCCATCCATATGTCATTTATTACAGTTTGGTACACAAGTTAGACGTAAATAAAATTTTAGGCTGGCCCGAGTGGTACCATTGGTGGTCTGGCCTTTTACGGGGTCCGCCATCGTTTCGCGGTGGATACGGGACACCGGCTCCCTACATGACCTACGACACTCAAACTGCTCCACCAGGTGACTACGTGGGCTCAGCTCGCCCACAGGGTGACTTGCCGTACGTTACGGAGGCGGTATGTCATTAACTCACGTTAATTCATGTTGCGAACTGTTTAAAAATGACGAACCGATAAACATATATTTTGTATATATATATGCAGGGTTTCGGTTCAGCAGCTCTAGGTGAACTTCACGGCACGGAAGGAGGCGACACATCAGCGAGCCAGGAGTGTCCCACCTGGGTCACCGACCTCTTTACGGGCGCCCCGCCGATGTTCACCTAGCTATCCAATCCCCCGTCAAGCGATCCCCGGCCGAGCGATCCTGATCACTAGCTTGCTAGGTTTAATCGTTGAGAATATTGCATTCGGTTTGAAACTTGGACTTCGATGTGTTAGATGATTGTGGTGATGAACTTGGACTTGGATATGTGTTATATGTGGTGATGTAATTATGTCAATTTTGTGCATTTCTATATATTTGTGTGCTTTGATGAATTGTGGTCGCATATATGCGACGTGGGCATATATGAATTGCGGGGAGTTTTGGGTTTGCAGGTGCGGCTGCTGCTGCTGTTGTGAGCGGCGGCGGCGACCGCGAAAATTAGTGTTTTTTTGGTTTTTAAAAATAATTTTTTCTGTTCTGTTGCTGTCTCGACGGCCTTCTAGCGACCGTCGAGACTACCCTCTGGGCCAATGTGGGGCCCACCTTTCAAACTGTCGACGGCTACATATAGCCGTCGAAAGTGTCATCTCGGGCCACGTCACCAAGAGCCTGTCAAGGTGGGACCCACCTACTGTAGTATCGACGGCTAGGGGTCAGTCGTCGAGAATACGCCGCCCTTATGTCAAACAGCGTCTAGTGGCTCTCTATCGATGGCTAAACACGTAACCATCGAGACTAACTCTCTCGATGGCCTGGCCGTCGAGACTATGCCTCTCTCTCTCGACGAAGCTTCCTCGATGGCTCAGTCTTGACGGCTGGCCATCGAAACTGAGTAATCTCGACGGTTTGCTTACTTTTCTTGACGGCTCAAACTGTCGAGACTGTGACAGTCTCCTATAGTGCACGAAGAATCTGTCTATAAGATTTTTATGTTCTCGAACTAAATAGTTTAGAAGTTATCTATATATAAAATTTTAAAACTTTAACTTATAACAAGTTACGACGACTAATGCTTCATAGCGGAGGGAGTAATTAATTTAGCACCTTTGCCGGTGAAATTCGAAGTCAATCATATATATAGGCTCAAATAGAAGGTGAGACTGGATTAATTATTGGCATCAGAATCTTGCACGAATATGGTCAAACACATAATGGTATTGTCGATCGGCACTAATAATGAGATTAATCGAGGGCATGATTAAATGCACACAAGCTAATCTAGAACTGGATGTTGGAGTTGTAAAACGCTCCGGGCTGGAAGTTGGCTGGGATGACGTTGGTGGCGATGCGCTGCCTGCCGGACTCGGTGGTGAGGCGGATGGAGAAGGGCCCCCTGAGCGGCGTGGCGGTGTCCATCCTCCAGATAGCGCCCCACGACTCCCTCATCGGCCGCCACACCGGCGACGCCTTCTCCTTGAGGTCCATCTGCACAATGTTGCCGTCGCGCGCCACGAACTTGACGAGCATGGCCAGGTAGTTGGGGTTGGACCCCTTCTCCACGTGAAACACGATCTTCTGCCCTGCCGGGTACTTGCAGTGCACCCTCCTGAACTGCATGTCGATGATCCCGTAGTGGCGGAGGGTGGTCTCACTGCCGGGGCTCGCCATGGAGCCGAACGCCGTGCCGGAGAGGTCGAAGTGGTAGGGGGCGATGGGGTCGTAGTTCATG
The DNA here is from genome assembly GCA_005191435.1 of Raddia distichophylla. Classification (NCBI taxonomy): domain Eukaryota; kingdom Viridiplantae; phylum Streptophyta; class Magnoliopsida; order Poales; family Poaceae; genus Raddia; species Raddia distichophylla. The sequence continues at coordinate 1,463,068 of SPJY01020215.1, read as the reverse complement.
TCTGTAATGGTCACCAGCACAGGCCTTTTGGAGCACGCTGCCGGCTTCACGCACTTGATCTGCAACAACGTTGTCACATCATGGAGTATATGTGTGTGTAACATTAGCTTCCATCGATCGAGGATAGCACACACGGTAGATGTAGTTGTATATAGCACACACCTGGTAGCAGGAGCCGCACCCCTTGCCATCCTTGAAGATGGGGAGGTTGCCGCAGGACGACATGCTGCTGTAGGGAGGTAGGTTGACGCCCTTGATCCCGCATGCCCCGCCTGCATTTATATCGTCACAATACCTTTGACGCATGTGCATGAGCGAGTGATCCGTAATACACTAATACTCTCTTCGTTCTAAATTGTAGTTCATTGTTGATTTTTAAATATTATATTCGACCATTCGTTTTATTCAAAAAGTATATGTAAATATTATTTTTTTTATGATTTGTTTTATCACTAAACATATTTTAAGTATGACTTGTATTTTTGCATGTTTGCACTATTTTTTTAATAAGACGAATGGCCAAAAGACATCTCTAAAAGTCAATAGTGAAATACAATTTGGACGGAGGGAGTACGTATATATAGATTTGAGAAGGGAATTTCATCTCCATGCAACCTTTGTTCTACGCGTCTCCATCTCTCTGACAATATTTTGCAAAAAATCCTTTTAATTTTATCAAATTTTGATATATGCCTTTTCCTTTTTCTCTCTCCCACCCATTCTTTCTAAAAGTATCTCCAGCAAACCCTTTATAATAGTATAACAGATATAGAGGGGTTGTAATCGTGTCGTCCCTACCATGCATGGAACAGTGGTTAGGGGTAAGTCTGAGATACGGGACACTAGAGGGGTGACTACGGCATGGTGGTCATGATTGGGAGAGGTCAAGAGGGAAAGAGAGGAGGACTCGATATGAGAATGGATGAAAATGGTGTTTTTTTTATGGATCCTAGGGCACTTACGATGGACAAAACGGAAGGTGCTGAAGACATAGAGCACATACCATTGTCGTCGGGGCCGGCGCCGGTGGGCTTGCCGTACCAGGTGGCCCTGGCAGGGAGCCACTTGCCGTCGTAGTTGGTGGTGATGTTGGGGCCAGGCGGCACGTTGGGGGCGCAGGAGCCGCCGGCGATGAGGGCCGCGAGGACGGCGGCGGCGGCGACGACGTGCATGGGGAGGCCGGATCTTCCCATCGTATTCAAAATTCTTCGTACTCTGCAGGATGCCTGTGTGTGTTGATGTGTGGCAGCCAACGGCACGCGGCTACGTATTTATATACGGCGCTTTGCGGCGAACTGGGTGGGACGGCCGGCGACGCGTGCAACGGGGGTTATATGCATGAATGCACCCCGCGACGTCAGGAATGTTGGACGGACGGCGTGGGTGTGCATGCTTCAGTTCCTTTGGGTGCTTGATTAATTTGGACGATGCACGGCTCCTTCAATTCATGCATTTGACCTGTGCGCACCTTAATTGATTTGCAGCCAACCATATATATACGCTTGGAGCTTCCAAAGGGTAATTCCAATGCAAGATTTCTCAACATCATTTCTATAGCTGACATGTCATTTAGAAACTATAGAAGAAACGGTAGCTCCATTGCATCGTATCTTCACATTGCCATCATTAATATTTTGTCCTTTCTCTAAAGCCACCTTATTTTCCTCTCTGCATTAATTTTAAAGCTTTAGGATATGCGTAGAAATGGTTTCTCAAAGAAGAAACGATCTCCTTCTATATCTTCAACCACATTTCTTCCGTGGTTATTTTTCCTTTACGAAGAGATTTTGTTCCTTTGAGATGCTCCAACATATTTTCTTCGCAGTTCTCTTCAGAAGAAATTTCTTGTGCAATCTTTTCAGAAGGAAATCCTATGTACATGCTATTCGCTGATTTTTTTTCGAAGGGATAGCGAGGAACGAAGGGAAAGAATATGAAAAAGAAAATAGAGAAGAAAATGAGCTGAAAAAAAAGATTGGAGATGGTTTAAAGAACAGAAACTTTTGAATTGCTAGCTTGGAGCTTCATAAAATTATTAAAAAACTATACATAAATGCTAGTTTGGAGCATATATATTAACGGTTTGGCTATTTCGCAGGCGCCTGCGCGTGGCGAAATCACGCAGGCGCCTGCGTGTTTTCCTTCCATGCAGGCGCACGAGGCCACGAGCACGCAGTCCGCACCATGCAATGCATGCCTTGTACAGGTTCGTGTTTATTCCATTTAAATTTATTTTTTTTATTTCTATTTTATCTGGAGTCCAAATTGCGTAGAAAAATTTTCATAATTGTTCTAAAATCCTAATCAACCCATTTTAAATATTTTTCTATTTTTCTATTTTTTTTATTTTTTGATTTTAATTAGCACTCAATTAGTGAAAATTCCACTAAATTTCTATTGTTTTCCACATTTTCATTTATTGGAAAAAATATTTTATGATAGTGGAATTTTTTGCAAAAAAATTCAATTTTTTCTACTGTTTTTCCACATTTATATTTATGGAAGAAACGATTCGCGATAATGGAATTATTTTTTGAAAAAATTCCACTTTTTTTCTACTGTTTTTCCACATTTGTATTTTATGGAAGAAATGTTTCGCGATAGTGGAATTTTTTTACGTGAGGACGATTTTTGCATAGATATATTTTGTTTTATGTTTATTATAGATTTATTTTTGTTTCTATTTATTTTAGATTTATTTTTTTTGCTGGCTTTAATTGCATGGTTGCTCAGTCACCTGGGAGTTCAGAGCATCCACATATGCTACTCCATCCCCACCCACTATTTCACTATTAGAGTCCCTCTATCCTTCCCTCTAAATTTCCTTCAGACTTTACACTGCACTCTAAAAGATTCCTTTCTGACATCAGATACTCTATCCAGAGCTACAGTATTATACAGTGCCTGCTACGGATGCTCACGGCGCGAGTGGGGCTCGATTCACGTTACCAGCTGCGGCGCCTGCACGATTCGGCCGCGCGCAGGCGCCTGCGAGCTAGGCGCTCCCATATATTAATTATTGTCTTGTGTGCACATCACTACACGTATGCCAAAAATTATGCCTCTGCTTAACGCGCCAGTCCTGCTCTTTCAAAATAAATCACTAGCACACAGAACGGGTGCAGGTACGCACGCCGGCCGTCGTCTCCATCATGCTAGCCAATCCAATCTCCATACACGTCGATATGCCGTCACTACGTATGTCGCGTCATACGTGCCGTGGTTGGGCACGGCCGGCGGCTACGTACATTGCTTGCTTGCTTGCGCGCGGGGAGACCACGCGAGCCGCCGCGCGCACGCAGCCACGGAAGCGAGCCGCCCAAGCATCTGCGTTTCCTTAATTTCCAGCTCCTGCACGTACGGTCCCACTAACAAAAGTCAACCTCCGAGCAATCTAGCTTCGTACCCGACGATCGAAGCCATGCTTGCATGGAACTATGGAAGTTCATGATGCGCCCTAGATAAGTTACTTCTCCGGTTCTCAACAATTGGTACGTTGTTTTTAGTCTAGACATGTTTGAAGCGAGATTTTACAAATTTACACATGCTCTGCTTTACAATTACAGCAGGTATGAGTGTATGACCAGAAACACTGGGGTTTCCAAACTCGCGTCTCCGAAGGAAATCACTATGGAAACTGGCACTCACGTGCGACGCTGACTTTAATTGTGGTGCCGTCACGTTCATTGAAAAGTCAGCTCGAAGGTTAGCCGACCCCTGACTTACGGCCTACTCCATCCAATGGCCCAACTGCCGGAACGAGCCGGATGCGAGAAATCTACTCAAAGCGCCGCGGGCCGAGCCGCCGAAGCATACACACACGCTTCCACTGTTGCCTTTCGGCCCACGCCACCTCAACCATTCAAAAAGCCCGCTCCAACCGAGCCACAAAGGATGGTGGGCTTCTGGCTTCCCACTATTTGTTGGGGGCACGCGGTGTTACATGCCGTTGCGTTAATTAAGTTCAGACCGACTGCATATCATAAATCTTCTCCGATGGAATTGGTGCGCGGTGATCCACCGGATATTTCCCATCTGCGTAAGTTTGGCAGCGCGGTGTACGTGCCAATCTCACCACCACAGCGTACCTCCATGGGTCCTCATAGGAAGATGGGGATCTATGTAGGGTATGACTCTTCGTCAATAATTAAATACCTAGAGCCTATGACTGGGGATCTTCATAGGGCTCGGTAAGCTGATTGTATTTTTTACGAAGATCATTTTCCGGCATTAGGGGGAGAAGAGTATACCACAAAGGAATGCCGTGAAATTGACGGGAGTGCTTCGCGTATTCAGTCTCTTGATTCGCGCACCAAGAAAACTGAACTGGAGGTCCAGCGGATAATAAATTTGTAGCAGGTTGCAAATAGGTTGCCAGATGCTTTCACCGACTCAAAAGGTGTGGTTAAATCGCATATACCGGCTTGTAATGCATCGAAGAGAGTGGAGGCACCCCAGCGACGTATGGTCACTCCGTCTCAGGCCTCTCTTGGCAAGAAGAGGGGGAGAGATCCGGTTACACGTGATGCTGAAGTGCGGGGATGCCTGCGCAAGCAGCTGAACGGTGTAGGTTTAACACTCCAGAGAGGTGAGAAAGTTCGACTTGGTGTCGAAGGGTGCCACGGCGATGGCAGCCGCCAGGGTGGCGGTGCCCCTCCCCACGCGCGCGCAACAGACGACGCAGGGGGAGCGGAAGGCCTTGAATCGGTTGTGCCGGGAAATCACAACGCGTCTGAGGATATGAATGAGAAAATTTCCACGAACTATGTTAGTTCAGGAGAGCTGTTTAAGAGGAAGACTACAATTGTCGACATATATTTTGTCTCTAAGATTGCTGAGTCCTTGGACTTAGACCCAGAATCTAAGACCATGGCAGAGTGCAGGAAGCACTCGGACTGGGCTAAATGGAAGGAAGCAATTGAGGCAGAATTGTGCTCGCTTAATCAGAGGAAGGTGTTTGGCCCGGTGGCGCCAACTCCTCCGAATGTGCTCCCGGTTGGGCACAAATGGGTATTCGTTTGGAAACGGAATGAGAATCACCAGGTGGTGAGATACAAAGCGAGGCTTGTAGCACAAGGGTTTACGCCGAGACCCGGCATCGATTACGATGAGACCTACTCTCCGGTCATGAGTAGAATAATTCTTAAGTTCCCATTTTTCATTAAAGATATTCTCATGAAGACGAGTCCCTTGAAGACCAAGAAGAGACTGGATGGAAATATATACATGGCGACATCTTCCGCTTCCCACAGCAAAAATCTCTTTTTGCAGCAATTATTGGTTCTGGAACTCAGCTTCTTGCCCTGTAAGAACTTCTTCAGTTCAGTTGTATGATCAAAGCTTATTGATGCTGACCCTAACACTTGTTGGCATCTTCTTGTTTGACAGTGCAATTTTCATCTTCCTCCTAGCACTTATTGGCATCTTCTATCCATACAACAGAGGATCTCTTTTCACTGCTCTTGTTGTCATCTATGCTCTTACATCCGGTATTGCTGGATACACAGCTACTTCCTTCTATCTTCAACTGGAGGGAACTAACTGGGTAAGGCATGCTTTAATGATCAGGTTTCTTCAATTATTTTTTTCTCTGTGTTTACGCGTCCTGTTTTAATGTTCCAGGTGAGGAATCTGATATTGACTGGCTCCTTATTCTGTGGACCTCTTTTCTTGACATTCTGTTTCCTAAACACTGTTGCAATAACATACAGTGCTACGGCAGCTTTGCCTTTCGGTACCATCATTGTCATTATCCTCATTTGGGCACTTGTAACCTCTCCTCTCCTTGTATTGGGTGGTATAGCTGGGAAAAATAGCAATACAGAATTCCAAGCTCCCTGCCGCACAACCAAGTACCCAAGGGAAATCCCTCAGCTGCCCTGGTACCGGAGCACCATTCCTCAGATGGCAATGGCAGGGTTCCTCCCTTTCAGTGCTATTTACATTGAGCTGTACTACATATTTGCCAGCATTTGGGGGCATAAGATTTACACCATCTACAGCATCCTTTTCATTGTGTTCATTATCCTCATCATCGTCACAGCATTTGTCACCGTGGCACTCACATATTTCCAGCTTGCTGTTGAGGATCATGACTGGTGGTGGAGGTCAGTGCTCACTTTTCAGGAGATCAATTCATCTTGATACTTATATCTCATTTGTTGGTCTTTCTTTTTGTTTACTTGTTTGCTTCTATGCTGTGTTTGCACAAAGGCAACAGACCAAAAAGCACCAGAAAAGTTACTTGTTTGCTTCTATACTTGTTTGTTTTTATGTTATACATAAAGCACTCGAACTTAAGAACATGGGAACACACTAGGAAATTAGCCATAGAAGTTTCTGGAAATCCTTCATCATGAACAGTGAACTTAAAACGCCAGAAATTTTTTTTTTGGCAATAGAACACCAGAACTTGAGAAACACTTGAGGAAAAGAAAACTGGCCATGTGTTAAGAAACCATGTTTTGGTACTCCCATATTCCATTTTGCTCTTGCCTGTGAAAAGTGAAAGAATTTTCTTGCTTCTCTGTTTACAGATCTATCCTTTGTGGAGGCTCCACTGGTATATTCATCTTCTTCTACTGCATCTACTATTACCATGCCCGATCAGACATGTCAGGGTTCATGCAAACATCTTTCTTCTTCGGCTACATGACCTGTGTCTGCTATGGTTTCTTCCTCATGTTGGGCACTGTTGGTTTCCGTGCATCACTTCTGTTCGTGCGACACATTTACCGTTCAATCAAGTGTGAGTAACCTAGACTGGAACGACAACATAAAAAAAGGAGTGTGTCACTACGCAGCTTGGTGACATTGTTGCGCCAGAATACTACCAGATTGTGGCTGAACTTTGTGTCCAGGCTGTTGTATGTCCTCAATATGAACATCTCTCTTTCACCCCTGTTTACATTATCTGGTAGTTCTCTTCAAAGGGTATAGTGTAGGGCTGATATATCATATAATTATATGTTCGTATCTACTCTTATTTAGTTGAAGACGCTGCTTTAAATTTGTTCCTGAATCTTGTGCTTTGTTCAGTTGCATGTTATTGTTGTGCGTCTGTTTACCTGGTGGGAAATGAAGAATGCTTACCTGTGTAAAAGGAATAGAAACCTGTGACTTGGAATTTCTGCATGCTATCGAGAACAAAATCTATAAAATCTACCTGGGCAGAATTGCCAGTTCCGAAGAGTTTATTTCCCTCTGATTCTATCATGTAGCTGGGATGTTAATTGAGAAAAATGTAACTGGGATCAAATTGCACCTATCGTGGACAGCATCTGGGCTCGCGGCCCAAGGCAGCAGCTTGTTAGGCGTATTTAGAACACTAATTCCACAATAAACGATTTCACGCGTCCAAACAGGCCGTTACTGCTGTGCATAGCTGTCGGAAAATCCAGAATTCTTATCTTACAAAAATGATATAGAAGCGTCTGACGATTGCACAAGAGCAATTTAGAAACATGATTTTTCTATGCATTATCAAGCACAAAGACGATACAAAATCCACCTGAGCAGAATCGCCGGTCCTAGAGAGTAGAGAGCCCTTCATTATCCTCCAATTCCATCGTATGCAAAATTACGGATGGGCTCAAAGCTGCACCTGCATGGAAACCACCTGGGCTAAAGGCCTCATAGCAAGGCAGGCGTGCCCGTCTGTCTGTCTTCAACATTTCCCCTCTTTCTTTTCTCCAAACAAAACCAAAAAAAAAGAAAAGCAAAGGGGGTGAGAGAAGATCAAAAGACATGAGACGAGAATGATGGGATGCAGACATGTTTGGGAGCCTCTGCCTTTGAATAAAACTGCTACAAAAGGTGGACATGAAACAACACATGTTCAGTTGCCTCCAGTCTGCAGAGGAGGAGAGATTCTTGAATTTGAAAAGAAGGAAAGGAAAGGAAAGGAAAGCCAGGCACTTGGGGGAGAGCCAGCCAAAGATTGAATAATCTGAGAATGAGATTGAGGGGAAGAAAAGAACATTGGTGACTGGAACCTTGCCACACAAAAGAAAGGCGATGGAAATGGCTAGCTGCTTTAACTTCTGCTGGATATTTGTGGCGATGTGCCTCTGAGGCTGTCTCCAAAAGGCTCCCCTAAAGCACCCTCTACCCTAAAATTGGGATGGATTCTTCCCCTATGTGCTCCAACAACATTTTCTATTTCATTCCCTAAAATAGAGTTTTTCTCTTCATTCCCTTATATGTAGGGGTTCTCTCTCCTCCCCCTATACAATTCTCCATATAGGGAACGCTGTTGGAGATGGAAGAAATATAGGGTGAGAATTTTTTTTAAAGGGAACCTGTATATGAGGCTATAGGGGATCTAGGGATTCCTATTGGAGACAGCCTGATGGAGACTGCAGCAGCAGCCCCCTGGCCGATAAGGATTAGGCCACACTTTACTAAGACGGGTATGATTAATCAGCTGCATCCACAGTATAGTTTGTAAACTTGCTCTATTTCTCTCTCTCTCTCTGCGCACGCTTGTTGTTGAGTGAATATTTTGAATATTTTGTGATGAGATGATTTTCCAATTGAACTAATATTTTTGGAGAATTTTGGATATATATGTTTTGATTTTGTAGGAAGAAAAAGAGAAAAGAAATAAGGAAGGGAAAGAAAAAAAAAAGGAGGATTCTGTGCACTGCGGTGTGCAGTGTATGCATGCATGCAAGAGGTGTGCGTGTGTGCATGCACGCACATGCAGGTGGCTGGGCAAGCGCGGCGTGAGGCCCAAGCGGGGCGCTGCAGGCGCTGCGGCCCAGGCGGAGACAAGCGGGGCGCTGCGGCTGTGGGGTGCGGCCCAGCTGGGCACGGCGCAGCTGCCAGGCCAGGCCAGGCCAAACCGACGTAGACGAACCGACGTATTTCACTATAAAAGGAGACGAGAGGGTCGTGATTAAGGGGAGTATCAGGGTTTCCACGTGCTAATGACGGGTATGAAAATTAGAAAATTCCAGAGGTGAGCTGTTGCATAGCAAGGTAACACAGACCAGAGCAGAGATCTGTATTTCTTTGTAAAAGGATTTGATTGGGGAAGAGCGCCCGGAATCATTGCCCCGCAGATGTAGGCATGTGCCGAACTGCGTTATCAAACGTGTGCGTCTCTGGTAATGTTTTTCTAATCTTGCATGAATATCTACTTTTATTGTTTGCTTCCGCTAATTAGGGGTATTTAGCGCCTACAATCCTACACTTGTAGGCCTTGTTTTGTTTTAGCTTAAAGTTATGTTGAGTTTTACTATATCAAATTTATAACCCTCTTGAGAGACGTTTTAAAATTTTTTAAAAATTATGAAAAAATTTAGTTTACAAACTATAAGAAGAACTATTTAAAACCCCACAAAAAATGACTACAAAATATTACATTGTTTGTCTTATACGAAGATAACCATTGCACGTGAGGTATAGGTGTAGGTTTGGAGCTAATGTCAATCTAAATTGTAGTGACAGCCTTTTAAATTGGTTAAATGGTGCTACTTATACGTCAAATAGATACTCCCTCTGTTTTGCTATGTTTGCGCATAGTACATCATGCGTATGGATCAAGTAGTAGTTTCAAGAAAAAAAATGTAAAAACAATCATACCCTATTTAATTGTATGTTACAATTACTTTTCTTAGTATTGCTAAGTATTTAATTAGGGGAAAAGAGTGAAAACATCGCAATAACTACACTTCATATTTTAAATTGACAAACATCGTGGCACGTTTTTCCCGAGACGATGGACAAATATAGTGTAACGGAGGAAATACTAATTTATATTCTCTCCGTCCCACAAAGAGTGCATTTCTAGCGTTTAAAATTTGTCTCACAAAGAATACATTTGTAGCCTTTGAACCATCTAGATGGGTCCATTTGGTTGATTAATTGCTTGTTTTTCCCTTTCCAAGGTGCATGCACATTTAATCTTCTGTTTTTTTCCTTTTCCAAGGTGAATATGCATTTAATTGCCTTTTTTTTCTTTCCAAGGTGCATGCGTATGGTTGTTAGTAACTTTAATTAGGGGAAGCTAGGTCATTTCTCATGGCTACTAATTTATCTACAAAATACTAAAAGTGCACTTTTTATGGGACGGATGGAGTATGTTTCTAATATACTTATGGGCCTATCACAGAGCCTACAGTATATATAGTCCCTAGGCACTGCAAAAAAGGCTTCTAAACTTCTAAACATATAGTGTAGGCTTAGCGTGGACCTTCTTTTGAAGGGAACGAACAGTTGTACTTAAACTTGCGAACAAATCCTGCACTTTGTCACAGCATGGACTCAAAAAGCGGATCTTTTTTTTAAGGGAAGGGCTAGAGAGCTACCTTCCATTCAATTGAAGAAGAACCGAAAAGCTAATCTTAATGTGACAAAGGCATGTATCACTTTTCACGATACCTAAACGATGGAATAGCGATTTTCGAAGCATTTTCTATAAGAGAATGGTTTCCATTGCTTTGAGAGAATGGTTAACTATAGCTATTGCATTAAAGAAGAAAAAAAACTAACAAACGTCTAAGACGCGGAATGGTAGTGAATAGAAAGCAAGATTCTTCTGATTTTCTTGTTCATGAAAATATTCTATCTCCTAGACACCGTAGAGAATTGAGAATTTTTAAATTTTTTTTCAATTCTCGTACTCATAATTGGAAAGTTACGGAAGGATATCCATCATTTTGTAATAAAAACAATATAAAAAAACTCTGTACAAATTCGAAATCAGACCAAGCGTCTTAATACATACGTAAAAAATTCATTATTGGCCCACCATTGATTAGAAGATTTAGTCTGTATGAATCACTATTGGTTTGGTACGAATAATAGCGGTCCTTTCAGTGTGTTAAACAACAAGCATCATTAGAGCATATCTAGGAGAAGCTCTAAATGGCGTTTTAAATTTGCAGCACGTATAGAGTGTTTGGTAGGTGAGGAAATCTTTTAGAGTGTAGTGTAAAGTCTGAAAGGACGTTTGCAGCAAAACTGTAAATTGACAGCATGGGAATTTGCAGCAACTTTTAAAGCGGCCGCTGCCGCTAGCTTTGCTCTTAAGCACACGACTTTGCATGCTGACAGGAACACATACGCGTGACCTAAGACTATTTTTTGGTTGCTGCATGATTAGTTATGAAGACCTACGAAGTAGTACGTACGTGCTCGTCGAAAGCGGAGGCTTGGCGCTGTAGCCTGTAGGCTGTAGCCGGGCCCGCAGTTTCGGCCCAATGGCAGGTGGACACCACACGCGCAGAGCCGGAAGTGGCGGTGTGGGCCCACTGGCAGGCGCTGGGCTGGGCTGGGCTGGGCTGTCGCCTACCGACGAGTCTAATCAGAAAAAAAGGAAAAAGCTGAGGATAAAAAAGGGAAGAAAAAAACGAGCTGGCCAGTAGAGAAGAATGCCGCCGGTGCAGCAGCTGTGCTCCTTCCTGTTCGTGTGCGCCCCCCACTCATTTGGCAATGCCACAGCTAGCTACTGGGAAGGCAAATGCTAGGGTCACTCACCTCACCTCACCTGTCATGCATGCCAGGCAAACACAAGTCAACCAATAGTATTATAGAGGAAGGTATAGAGAAACTGTTGAGGATGCTCTTATTAGTAAGAACATCAGAGACATGTAGCGAATTGGCAATGCAGTGCCCACGTGTTGTGGTCCTGACGTGTAACCTGCCTTCGCGGTGCTAACTAGAATTGAATGATTCCTTAGCTAAACTTTTATGAGATATATGCGTTGAAGTCTTGACGTAGCGTTAAACAGTTTCTTATACAGCATAGAAGAATATCCCTTTAGTGCATCTTTAATGGTAGGCCTATTTTTAACTTGTTAGTGTAGAAATAGGTAAAAAAAAAAAAGTTGTAAATAGTAAAAAAATGTTAGGAGTAAAATTTGAGAGAGATAGGTAGGGATTGGGAAAATAGGTTTATTGGAATTTGTATAAGGATTCAACACGTGAACAGTAGAAATAGGTCGGAAAAGGTTTAGGCCTTGTTCTTTTGAGCTGATCTTAACGGATGAATGGTTGAAATGACTGAATTTTAAGCGCTTCTCGAGGTAGTCTTAAGATTCGGATCCATTTCGTTTGACTTAGTTTTTTAAAGCGTTAGGACCCACCTTTAAAACAGCAAAAAAAAAGGGCTAAAAAACTCAAAGCACATGTCTTTTTAAAATGTAGATAAGTCGTTAAGCTATTAAGCTGGAAAGAACTGGGCCTTAGGATCGGAGATGCTGATAAACATGCCCTTATTGATAATTGATGACTGGCTACTAAAACGTAAGGATGGATGGATAGATCATGCAAGACCAAGCATGCATGTTCATTGCCGAGGAGACATAAAAAGCCAGCAGCATTTCTTTCACTTGGTTCTCAAATACTGTAACTTGTTGTCCATGCATGACAAGTGGAGTAGGATCCACACATCGTAAACACAGGCTTAGCAAATGATAGTATTAACTTCGGGGCATTTAATTGAATCCCCTGCAGTTAATTGTCATAGAGTATTTTGTCATCATGATCAACCGATAATTGTCAAGGACACATGCATGCATGGCCATGGGTTAGCACGAACGGCCGGCCGATGCATTGTAGGGAGCAAGAGAGTAGAGTTAAATGCAAGTGGCCAAAGCGAGTAGTAAAGCCAGGAAGGAGGCGAGCAAGGGTAGCTGCAATTTTGCAAGATGGCCGCATGCAGCCGCATGTGCGAGGCGTAGCGTACCAGCCCAAAAACCTAATGGGAGCGCCGGTACTAAACGTACTAACATGACTAAGGGCCTATTCTCATCAGCTTATGTTTTTTGACTTATTTGCTTATCTAACTTATTTTTGGGTCCCCGCATCGTCCTGCTAGGCGACACAGGCGGCGACTTAGCTGCCCCTCGCCGGAACCCAAGCCGACCGACTGCCGCCGCTGGTGGCTGGTCTAGGCGGCGGCAGCTTTGCCCTCCCCCCTTCTCCTCCTTCTCACCCCTCCTCCCTTTCTCCCTCCTCCCTTCCTCCTGCTCGTGCGTGGGCAGCTGCCTAGCGATGGCAGCTCTGGCCGGAGGAGGCAGCGCGGTGGTCGGATCCGATGGCGTGGAGGGCGGATCCGGTGGCCACGGGCCCGCATGGCTCCTGGAGGTGGCGGCCTAGCGAGCCATGGCGGGGCGTCTCACGGCGGCGGTCGGAGGGGTTGCTCGTGGCGGTGGCTGTGGGCTCCTGGTGGCGGTCCGGCAACCCCAGGCGGTCCAACCGGCTTTGGAGGGCGACGACCTTCTACGCCCAGGCGGCGCGTCAGCATGACTTGGTCTCCTGCACGGCACGGTAGCCTCTGGGTGGTTCCTCGGCATACGGAGGATGGCGCTGCTCTAGCTCTAGAGGAGGGTCGGCCATCGGGCGCATGCGGTTGTCCTATGGTCAAGGTCAACGACGACCCGACGATGCGCTGGTGGCCATCCGACGACGCACTGGTGGCGATCCGATGCGCAGTCGGCCAAGCGCCTACTGGGCAGCACGCGTGCGTTTGGGCAACGGTGTGGCCCTCTTCCTTGGACGACGTCTCCCCTAATGGTGCGCCGCCGTGGCCGAATCTGGAGCCCTCGACTTCGCTTGCGCCTTCTTGCTCGTTGTGGGCCCTGTCATCTCTTCTGTGGCTGGCCTACACCTCGCTGCGCGCGGGCTAACTGATGGCGCAACCCTCCCCTACCTCCCCTCCCCCTGTGCCCGCCTAGTGGAGGCCGCACAGGAGGGACCGCTCCTGGCATTGCCAAATCCCGTGGCAGGGGCCCAGATCTAGTGGAGTGGTAGGAGCAGGCGTGCTCCAGGGTGCGAGGCCGGCGGTGTCTCCTTCGTTCGACCTTTGTCTCCTCTTGGCGAAGTCTTAGTCCGACTCCTTCGTGCTTGATCCCTTCATTGTTGTCTTGTCCCTCCCCTCCTTGTGAGGGACCGAGTGGCTCTGGCAGCCTCTTCCGAGCCCGTCGGTTGTTCGGATGGTTGTGCTACGTCATTTGCGACGTTGGTTCGTACAGGGCTCATTCATTGGGGCTTCCCTTCTTCGTCCCCACCTTTACATGATGTGGTGGAGCCTGGCACTGGTTTTCCTTCTTCCCCTCCTCCTAGGCCTTATACCCCATATAATCCCAGAGCACAGGACTAGGGTATTACCTCTACCGATGAGGGCCTGAACCTGTATAAAAAAGACCCCCTGTCTTGTGCTACCATCGAGTTTGGATCTAGCGCGTTACCCCGATTCAATCTATTGCCGACGATAACCCCCGGTTAGCTACCCGTCGACACGTACGCTTGCGTTTCCCAGCGGCGGCGCGACTCCTATTTCGGTTGGATAGAGATCCACTTTTAAAGATTATTGTTGGAGATATGCATGTTATAGGGGGGGGGATTTTTTTAGAGGAAACCTCTATATCAAGCAATAGGGGATCAAATTTAGGGGACTCCGTTGGAGACAGCCTAAGGGGACAGCAAGATTCAACTCTCTGTTAGGTTGACTCAGGGCATTCCCAACCCTACCTCTAAACTTCCCCTATCTTATTACTATTCATCCACTTTTCAATCCCTCCCTATATTTTCCTCTCTTATATTTTATTTTCTCTCTCTTCTACAGTGATAGTTAGGGGAGGAAAAGGGGTAGGGATGGGAATGTCCTCAGAGAAGACTCCAGAGAGAGGCCACCGCTTAGCATAGTGAGGCGGAGGAAAGGGCGACAGGAGAGAGAAAAGGGTCGCCCCAATTGCCACTCGACTACACGCCTACGCCCACAAATCTTCAGCTCGGCTGTACGCCATCGCGCGCCACGAGCACCCGGTACGGCTACACGCCTACGTCCATGCCTCGAGCATCCAAGTCTACAGCTCGGCGACACGCCACTCGGCTACACGCCTACGCCTGCGCCACGAGTGCCCAAGTCTTCAGCTCGGCTGTACGCCGTCGCTCGCCACGAGCGCCCGGTACGGCACACGCCTAAGCGCACAAGTCTACCGCTCGGCTACACGCCTACGCCTACACCAGAGCTAAGTTCTCATTACCATAATCTTTTTCTATAAATTTAAATTGTTTCTTGACTTGCTACTTAGTCGGTCTCTAACTAAGCAATAAGTCGGGGGCTACACCTAATAAGTGCACTTGCGTGCACTTTTGTTTCTTTCTCTTAATGATTGCAAAGGAATCCGAGTATTATTCTGAGTAGTGAAGTTCTGACCCACAAACGGCGAACTCTTGTCACTCGATACGCGTGTCCGGAAAAAGAGCCATGAGCCAATTCACGACGCCCGGAGGCTAGACTAGTCGGGCAGAGTGCATAATAAAAGAAAGATTACATGGTGGAATTAAAGATCAAAAAGAAAAATAAACAAAAGGACATTAAAATTACATAAACAAAGCAGTTGGATTTTTACATCCATACAACTGTTTTCATGATACTACCTAAACTCTACATGTACATGCTACAGGAGTTCATGGGTTTTTACCTCATCGAGTACCTTCTACGACTCCGTATATGAGTAAGAAGGACCTGCGCCCTGAGCGCTAACTACGGCCTTCCAGCTGCGCGTCACAACCAGTGGCTACAAGCGCAGCCGGGCTAAGCCAAATTCAGCCTCAGTACACCCCACGTTGGGCCGATTACCGGCAGAGTTACAAAAATACCCATCTCTTGGTATACCCCATGTTGGATCACTAGTTGGTCGCTGCATGTCAGGATCAGATACCAGTGATGTCGGGATAGAGTTTCAATGGTACGCTCTAGTTGGGGTCGATGTTGTACACCGCAACCCGGTCCATACGGCTAAACTCTATCCTTAAGGTACGCCCTATGGTGGGGCCACCAGCTGTATCCTACTACGATCGAGTATAGGTATCGCCTGGCTGACAACAATGGTATGCCCCATGTTGGGACATTAGCTGTGTGACCGCACTAGTCGGATACATTTATCATTGGGCTAAACCCTATCCAGATGGTATGCTCCATGTTGGGCCAATCACTGTATTCTATGAGTACAGGTACCAGATGGTTAAAAATACGGTACACCATCTAGGGCGCTCTTTAGCCAAAACCAATGGTACGCCCCATGTTGGGTCGCCAGCTGTATACCGCAATACGGGTACAGGTACCACTCATCTTAAGATATGCCCCATGATGGGCCGACTGCTATATTCTGCAAAACAGAAACAAGTACCGAGCAGCCATACTCATGGTATACCCCATGTTGGGTCAATAGCTGTACATTGCAAGACAGTATAGGTACCACTTCATTAAAAATCAAAGTGATGCGCCTTACAAAGAGCCGACCGCCAGAACTCCAGCAATCCCGGGCTAGGTATCACTAACAACTCTCTATGAGTCCTTCACAGTCTCCTCGCAGATAACGGGCAGAAGGCAGTCGGGAAGAAGCATCAACAATCTATGGAGCACTTGGCATGAAGCATGACTTATCCAAGGTGCGGTAAACAGGAGCAGCAACTCGACTATGAAGCACTCGGGGGGCTACTGTGGATAACATCGACCCCGGGTACCCGCACAGAGAGCCTAAAAGACCACCTGACAGCCGACAGGGGATGGACCAAGTCGGGTGGATAAGGACATGTACCACTCGGACTCTAGAAGGCTTGACCGGCAAGGAAAGACATAAAGATAGAAGGCAATCCCGATTTGTAAGGAGACTATAATTGTAAACTCGGATATATCCATATTCGGTATAGATAGGATTCTATCTAGAGTAGGACTCCCACTTCTACCTAGAGTAGGATTCCTCTTTGTAATCCCACCCCCTCCACTATATAAAGGGGGGTAAGAGCCATAGATCGGCATCGAGGATCAAGTCATGTCGACTATCTTGATCTCTACGAGAGACCTCCCACCGGGAGACACAACCGGGATACACATCCAATACCTCCAACCGGGATCTCGACCACAGGTCACCCGGCGAGACAACATACGAGGGATCTCCCGATCATCTTGTATACATATACCCCCATATAATCCTAGAGCACAGGACTAGGGTATTACCTCTACCGATGAGGGCCTGAACCTGTATAAAAAAGGCCCCCTGTCTTGTGCTACCATCGAGTTTGGATCTAGCGCGTTACCCCATTTAAATTCATTGCTGACGATAACCCCCGGTTAGCTACCCGTCGACACTCCACGTGTGCTTGCTAGAGGAAGGAGAAGGAAGGAGGGAGGAAGAAGAAGAGAGGAGTTCCCCTACCTCATCTCCCCTCAAGGTGTGTTCTTGTGCCCCACTTGGAGTTTTGGTCCTAGGTGCTCCAAGGTGTGGGAAGGGGTGGGTTTGGTGAGAGAGTTCTGGTTCCTTGTGCTCGTGGGTTTCCTTGCTTGCCGGAGTTCTTCACCGAGCCGTGCTTCATTTACTATATCGACTACTTCGACTACAAACCCTCCATCCGTTGGGGGTCATCGCATTTGTTGCGGTGCATCGACTGCATGTGTTGAAGCCGCCGCAAAACCCTCCATTCGTCGAAGGTCACCTTCATCCGTTGGAGGTGCATCGACTTCTTCGTTGAAACCGCCGTGTATAAAACTCTCCATTCGTCGGAGGTCAGCCGCATGTGTTGCAGTTGCGGGTCATGAGGAGCCTTCGCGTGTGTGGAGGAACTCGCGGACTTGTGTGGGTCGTAGTTCACCCGGCATTCGTTGCCGAAGAGCTATCGAGTGGATTGAGGGCTAGGTATGAGAGAGTCTCGGTTCGCATTCGTTGTGGACTTCCTCAACGGTGTGTAGGTGTCCCTATGTAGGACACCGAACATCGAGAAAAAGTGGTTTGCGTCTCTTGTCCCCTTTACATTTCGCAAGATTGTATTGACAGTCTGTGTGTGCCTTCGTGCCACCTATTTGCTTGCTCTGCTTGTGACTTTCAATTGAGATCGCTTCCGCCTAATAAACTTGTGTAGGTCACATAGCTAGATTGGCTCCCTAAATTGCTTAACAAGATAATCACTTGGTTGGGAAATGAATTTGAAAAAGAGCCGATTCACCCCCCCTTCTCGGCCTTAGGTCCCTTCATGTGGTATCAGAGCTAGGATCTCTAGTTTGTGCTTAACCGCATTAGAGATGACTGACGGGGGTAGTGTTGCTAGCAATAGGGTTCCACTGTTCAATGGCTCTCACTTTGCTTTCTGGAAATTGGGCATGAAGGTATATCTGCAGTCCATGGGCTTAGATGTTTGGAAGGTTGTAGAAGCTCCTCTAGGATTTACACTCACTGCTGGCATAGCTCCCAAACCTGAGCAAGTCAAGTTACTTGAACTAGATGCTAAGGCTATGAATGCTCTGTTATGTGGTTTGAGCATGAATGTGTTTGATAGGTTAGCAACCTCACCAATGCACATGCTATACGGACTACTCTCATAGAGATACACGAGGGCACAACTTTTGTCAAGAAGGGTAAACTAGTGGTAGCTAAGGAGAAATTTGACCAATTTAAGATGCTTCCCTCTGGGAATGCTAATGACATATTTACCAGGCTTAACCCCCTAATCAACGAGCTCTAGTGGCTTGGATCTTCTATCTTGGATGTTGATGTGTGTAGGAAGATGATTAGGGTGTTGCCTCGGTAAGAATACAGGGACATCATCACCTACCTCTCCAACAGCGGTGAATTGGAGAAGCTTTCTCCCACTACCCTCCTGAGCAAGCTGACAGCTCATGAGATGCTTATGATTGAGCCTGGAGCATCACCTGCACCAGACAATAGTTAGGTGGTTGCTCTCAAGACGAGTAGGTCCAAGACAAGTGGCACCAAGCCAAGCTCAGCTGATGGTGATGG
Source organism: Raddia distichophylla (assembly GCA_005191435.1). Classification (NCBI taxonomy): domain Eukaryota; kingdom Viridiplantae; phylum Streptophyta; class Magnoliopsida; order Poales; family Poaceae; genus Raddia; species Raddia distichophylla. The sequence continues at coordinate 1,444,319 of SPJY01020215.1, read as the reverse complement.
GGAGATGACTCAGAGGCAGTTTGAGGCCGGATTTAAGAAAATGAGCCTCTTCATGAGAAATGGAGGCAAGATCCTGAAGAAGGGCTATGATGGCAAAGGATCGAGCATGGCCTCATATGCATCACATCGATGTTATGAGTGCAATGAGAAGGGTCACATAGCCTCCATGTGTCCTCAGAAAGGGAAGACCAAGTACAAGGAAAAGACCAAGGAGAATGGAGGTGGCGAGAAGCCCAAGCACAAGGAAAAGGACCGAAAGAAGAATTTCCAGAAGTCAGGCTTCAAGGGTCGCTCCAAGCAAGGCAAAAAGTTGGCCTTCACTGGAGAATGGATCACTGACGATAGCTCAAGTGACAACCCTGCTTCTGGATATGAGGAGGAGTCCAGTGGTCAAGGGATGGCCACCACAGCGATTGTTGAGTCAGTGCCTCCTCCACTGGCTTTCCCTTGAAGGTGCTTGACGGCGATCACGGAGCCACAAGAATGGTACTCCGACGATGATGGGTCTACTTCCTCTACTTCCACTACACCAAAGACGACATCGACTCCTGCTGTGACTCCCACATGCTTGATGGCCAAGCCTACCGCCAATGAGGTTAGTGACTCTGATTCAGATTCTAACCCTGAGGAAACTACTAGAGGTTATTGTCGACGGTTGAGATATCGATCCCAAGTCGATTAAGGTTCTTGAAAGATGAGATAGGAGACACGCCGAACAAGACGAACAACAGCGAACAGGGAGACAGGGGTTTTTATCCTGGTTTGGGCCTCTCGGGAGAGATAATAGCCCTACGTCCAGCCTTTCTGTATATCAAAGATGATTATAAGAGGTGGCTCGATGAGACGAACAAGTCTCGGCGAGAATATGGTGTATGCGAAGTGCTAAGACGCCTCTAAACGTCGTAGGGCCCTGTTTATATAGTGCGGACAAACCGACCTACCGAGGAATAATCGGGCCGGGCTAACTACGAGTACGTAACGAACTCATATACATGCCAAATACATCCCGAGGTAGATAAGGTAAACTCCAAGTCTTGGGGATCACAACTTCTATTCCAATCCGGGAAACCACGTCCGGGTCTTCACGTAGCCGTGCAGAACTCTTGTTCGAGTAGGACTCAAATAGGAATCCTAGGCCGTTACGCACCGTGCCAGCCAGGAAGCTGTTCGGCAGGATGCATATGGGCCTGATAGAACCTTCCAGGGAGCTGGGCCCTAATAGGTTGTTCGAATGGGCCGTCAGGGAGTGGGCCATGGCAATAGGCCGTAATTCTATCCCCGACAGCTATCTTGCTCAAGCACTTGAGTTTCTAGAGAAGGAGAGATTGAGAAAAATTAGAATTCAAGATTGCCTTAACAATTTGAATGATAAGTTTGATGATCTTAAGTCTAAGCATGAATCTCTAGAAACTGAACATAACATCCTGCTAAGCTCTAGTAACTCAACAACTAAGAAATTTGATGTGCTTGAAGAAGAGAATTGGGCTATGAGTGAATTTGTAGAACATCTTCTTGCTACCATTCATGAGCTTAGGGCTAGCAATGAGCGGCTTGTTGCTGATAATACTTCTGTGGTTGCTTTGCATGTTGTTAAGCCTGTTGATAATTCCCCTTGTGATGCTTTGATTGATGCTTCCACTACAATTGTTGCTCAAGTTGTTGTTCCAGTGAGAGTTGATTGTTCTACCTCATGTGATGACTTGATTGACTTGACCTATGTTGCTTCTAGCTCTAGTGGTTCTTTTATCAATGCTATTGAGTGTACTCCTCATAATTGCATATTTGCTCTAGCTGTTAGAAAACGTGCTATTGAGACTAGTGAACTTAGGTTAAAACTTGAGAAATCTGATAAAGCTCTTGAGAATTGCTTGGGTGGTAGTACTTCCTTGGAAAAGATCCTCAAGGAACAGAGGATGTCCTCCCAAAAGGGTGGTTTGGGGTTTACCCCAGAGAAGCCAAAGGGAAGCAAGGCAAAGAAGCCTGTTACTCGAGGATCTGCCATGAAGCAAAGCTACTACCATGCCTTTTCCAAGAAGAAGAACAATCAAGTTGCTAACAACTTGCACACTAGCAACAATGCTCCTAGGCATCAGTTTGTGCACAACACATGGAAAGGACCGGCTAGTCACAATAACTTCACTTGGCAACCACCTCACAGAACTCAAAATGTGTGCAATAGACCTTCTAGGCATCCCAACAATTGGCAAGCTCCACCTAGGCCTCACTTTGGTTGGCAAGGACCCTCTAGACATTACAACTCCATTCACTGAGCACCTCCTAGGCGCTACCACAATAATGGACCTCAATTTGGTAGTAGACAGGGCAGATTCATTCCCATTCATTTTGCCCCTCCTAGAGATGATTACCATGATAGGTTCAACTTTGTGTGGAATAGTGCTATGTCTCCCTACAATAGGCCTCACACAGCACCTCAGGCTTTTAATGATTATTGTATGGCTTTGGGCATAACAGTAGAGCACTCAGTACCACATGTGCATACCCAGAATGGCCTGGCAGAGTAATTAATTAAGAGGATAAATTTGATAGCTCAGCCATTATTGCAAAATTGCCGGCTTCCCACTAGTTGTCGGGGGCACGTGGTGTTACATGCCGTTGCATTAATTAAGCTCAGACTGACTGCATATCATAAATCTTCTCCGATGGAATTGGTGCACAGTGATCCACCGAATATTTCCCATCTGCGTAAGTTTGGCAGCGCGGTGTACGTGCCAATCTCACAGCCACAGTGTACCTCCATGGGTCCTCATAGGAAGATGGGGATCTATGTAGGGTATGACTCTCCATCAATAATTAAATACGTAGAGCCTATGACTGGGGATCTTCATAGGGCTCGGTAAGCTGATTGTATTTTTTACGAAGATCATTTTCCGGCATTAGGGGGAGAAGAGTATATCACAAAGGAATGCCGTGAAATTGACTGGAGTGCTTCGCATATTCAGTCTCTTGATCCGCGCACTAGGAAAACTGAACTGGAGGTTCAGCGGATAATAAATTTGCAGCAGGTTGCAAATTGTTTGCCAGATGCTTTCACCGACTCAAAAGGTGTGGTTAAATCGCATATACCGGCTTGTAATGCACCGGAGAGAGTGGAGGTACCCCAGCGACGTCTGGCCACTCCGTCTCAGGCCTCTCTTGGCAAGAAGAGGGGGAGAGATCCAGTTACACGTGATGCTGAAGTGCGGGGACGCCTGCGCAAGCAGTTGAACGGTGTAGGTTTAACACCCCAGAGAGGTGAGAAAGTTCGACATTGTTACGTGCTTGATAAGCACGCAGCAGGTAAGGCCCTTGACGCGGGCGAGACGGCCGTTTATCGTCGGCAACGCCTTGGCTGTACGGAGCCACCAGCCGTTTAATCGTCGGCGACGCCTATGAGATCTTATCTCAATTTTTCTTCATTGCTTGGATAATCATAAAGGATACATGACCCTCCCTTTTATAGGGAGCACCAACTTAGTCCCTAAGAAAGGACCGACTTAATTCCTAAGAAAAGACTCAACTTGGATAATAAGAAAGGATCTAATCCTAATCCTAATTTTGGAAACCATAGAAACCTAATCACTAACTAACCCTAACGTGCTACGGTACCTGCTACAGTGCCGCTCTACAGTAATGCGTGCTGTTCACCGTTCATGTGGGCCCCATGAGTGTAACACTACTCCCCCCTTCGAATCAACCTTGTCCTCAAGGTTGAAACTCGAGAGATCTCGCCAATCTTCGCGGAGCCTCCCATCGCCCATGGAAGCAGTACGGTCGCGAGCGCCGGTCTTCATAAGCCATGGCGAGAGGATCGCCTAGCTCTGATACCAAAATGTTACGAGTGGACTCGGGATGAGCTTGCTCGTAAGCACGGGTGCCCGGCCGATGGCTGGATCGCAAGCTTCTGGACGAAGAACTCGCCGCGGCAGCACGCGCCTGAGGTTTGGCTGTTTTCAGAGCCACCGCCTTCTACTAGATTTATGGCCTCAAAACGTGCCCACTAATACAAATCTTATTCCCTCTTATACTACCCACACGCGCACAGCCACTTGGCTAACCAACTAACAAACTCAGCCTTACTCTCGGCTAACAAACTGGATAACAACCCCTTGCCAAATCTTATCACGATGAGTGACCAGATCGGCGCCTGAAATACACCCTATCCAACCGACGGCGGGATGTATCAGTTGGCTTGGGTTAATAAAATTGTAGGTACATCTAGTAAAGGATGAGCTGGACACATATCAGACTGCACTGAACCTGTTTGTGTTTGGATAACTGACCACGTTAACTAAAACTTGTTCACGTCTCTGGGCACTACCAGAAACCACTAACAAGAGCCAACAGAATGTCTTGCTTCTAGGAATAGGCAGCTGCATATGCACAAATTGTTTAGCAAATTGTTAGACTGTGGAGGAGATTAAAGGGAAGGAGAAGGCGGTGGAGGAATTGGAGTCGGAGCAGCACGACGACTCTAGGGACAGTCGTGCGCCACCTCCAAAACAGCACCATCGTGACCACACCGGGTTGGTCAATGACCACAATACTATCAATGACGTCGTTGAGGACACCCAACAACAACATTGGGATGATCCTGCTGGCAACGCCATGTTGATCTCCTGTGTGATTTCTCCTAAGAAGACGAGGTTTCAAGAGGAACACCCTCATGGCATCAGGTCTTGCGTTGCTCCACGTCGAGCACACACCCGGCGACCACAACATCGATATCTGCATCCTCATCGGCGGATGCTTTGCAACCATAAGAGACCATCGCGGCTACGACGTGCTCATGGTGATGCGCTTCGACTTCAACATCGACGTCAAGTTCTCGGGCGTCATCGCTTCAACCTTGAGGACAAGGTTGATTTGAAGGGGGAAGTAATGTTATGGGCAGGCCCAATAGGGCCCAAACGGGCCATGAATAGCACCAAGGGTACTATAGCACGCGTGAAGAGTACCGCGGTTACTGTAGCACGTGGCCCCAGGCTGCGATTATTTTAGAATATGTTTCTATCTATTAGAGATTAGTTTCTTAGAGTTCAAGTAATTCCTTTCTTACTGTTCAAGTCGATCTTTCTTGTGATCTAAGTCTGTTCTCCCTATAAAAGGGAAGGTCATGTATCCTTTATTATCATCTAAGTAATGAAGTCAAATTGAGATCTAGATCTCATAGGCGGTGGCTCCGATAACAGCCGAAGGCTGTAGCTTCGACAACAGCTCGTCTAGCCTGCGTCAAGGGCCGTATCCCCCTGTTGCGTGCTTGCACGTAACAGACATGGTGTCGAAGGGTGCCACGGCGGTGGCAGCCACCAGGGTGGCGGGGCCCCTGCCCACGCGTGCGCAACAGACAGCGCAGGGGGAGCGGAAGGCCTCGACTCGGTTGTGCTGGGAAATCACAACGCGTCTGAGGATATGAATGATAAAATTTCCACGAACTATGTTACTTCAGGAGAGCTATTTAAGAGGAAGACTACGATTGTCGACATATATTTTGCCTCTAAGATTGCTGAGTCCTTGGACTTAGACCCAGAACCTAAGACCATGGCAGAGTGCAGGAAGCGCTCGGACTGGGCTAAATGGAAGGAAGCAATTGAGGCAGAATTGTGCTCGCTTAATCGGAGGAAGGTGTTTGGCCCAGTGGCGCCAACTCCTCCGAATGTGCTCCTGGGCTAAATGGAAGGAAGCAATTGAGGCAGAATTGTGCTTGCTAAATCGGAGGAAGGTGTTTGGCCCGGTGGCGCCAACTCCTCCGAATGTGCTCCCGGTTGGGCACAAATGGGTATTCGTCCGGAAATGGAACGAGAATCACCAGGTGGTGAGATACAAAGCGAGGCTTGTAGCACAACGGTTTATTCCGAGACCCGACATCGATTACGATGAGACCTACTCTCTGGTCATGAGTAGAATAACCTTCCGTTATCTAATATCTCTGGCAGCATGTATGAATTTGAAAATGCAGTTAATGGATGTAGTGGCCGCATACTTGTATGGGTCGCTTGATTCGGTGATTTACTTGAAAGTCCCTGAGGAGGTAAAAAATCCCGAATAATGGAGATCATGCTATGTATAGCGTCAAGTTGAAAAAGTCGTTATATGGGTTGAAACAGTCGGGAAGGATGTGGCATAACCGACTGAGTGAATTCCTCCTGGCGAAGGGATACATGAACATTGAGGGTTGTCCCTGCGTGTTTATTAAGAAATCCGAATGTGGATTTTGCATCATCTTAGTGTATGTCGATGATTTGAATATCATTGGAACCGCATAGAATATAAGTGAGGCGGCTGCTCACTTAGTGACGGAGTTTGAGTTGAAGGATTTGAGTAAAACCAAATTTTGCTTGGGTCTTCAGATCGAGCATCTTTCAGAGGAAATTTTTGTGCATCAAACCACCTATACCAGGAAGGTATTAGAGAGGTTTAACATGGGCAAGGCACATCCCCTGAAAACCCCCATGGTTGTTAGGTCCCTAGATGTGGATAAATATCCCTTTAGACCTAAGGCAGAGGATGAAGAGATTTTGGGACCAGAGGTTCCCTATCTCAGTGCCATTGGAGCATTCATGTATCTTGCTAATTGCACCAGGCCGGACATTGCGTCCGCGGTGAGTGTATTGGCTAGATATAGCGCAGCTCCAACGCGGCGGCATTCGACTGGCGTGAAAACTGTCCTTAGGTACCTGCAAGGAACGCAGGATCTTGGTCTCTTTTATAAGAGGAGTGAATCCAAGACCATGGTTGGGTACACGGATGCGAGATACATGTCTGATCCACATACAGCTAAGTCTCAGACTGGTTTTGTTTACCTGTATGGCGGTACAGCGATTTCATGGAAATCAAGTAAACAAACTTTGGTGGCTACCTCGACTAACCACTCTGAGATCATTGCCCAATTCGAAGCCTCCCGTGAGTGTGTATGGTTGAGGCGGGTGGTGAACCACATTCAGGGTGCATGTGGCTTGGATACCATCAATTCCCCTACAGTTATCTTTGAGGATAATGCTGCTTGTGTTGCACAGATGCAAGCGGGTTACATAAAGAGTAATATCACGAAGCATATTGCTCCTAAGATGCTCTATCCCCATGAGCTCATGGAGAGTGGTGAGATTTTGATAGTTCAAGCGAAATCGTGTGACAATTTGGCGGATTTGTTCACAAAGGCTTTGCCTACCTCATCGTTCCGAAAGTGTGTTCGCGTAATAGGGATGAGGCGATTTCAAGAGGTGCGAGGCTCAGGGGGAGCCAGTGCCAGAGTAACCCGGGAGTGATTGGAAATCACATATTGTACTCTTTTTCTTGTATGAGTTTTTCCCGGCGTGGTTTTCTCATAGCAAAGTTTTTAACGAGGCAATATCACAAGTATGCAAGCGTGTGCGATGTACTCTTTTCTCCAATCCTTTTTCCACTGGGTTTTTGGATTGAGTTTTTAACGAGACATTCGTATAGCGCGGTATGCCCAAGGGGGAGTGTTATGAAACCCCCCAGGCCCGGTGGGCCCCGCGACGCCGGCGCGCGTGTGTGGTGGGCCCCACCTAGGCCGGCTCGACTAGGGGAGGTGGTGGGCACACCGAATGCTGTTTCTAGTATAAATAGATGAGAGGACCCCTTTGTAATCAGACTTTTAATCAGTTAATAAAGTTTCCACCGTCATGTGTTCTCTCTACTTCTGTCTCCCTGTGATTGTGATTGATTGCTGTGGCATGCCGACTCCGTACGACTACATTCGATCCAGTTGTTTCACAACAACGGCATTGCTCATCTATTTTTTTTTTGACAAGGTACAGACGCACACAACTCACACCACACGCACACCACACGCCACACTCACACACACGTGCGCGTCCAAAGCATACACAGAACCAGATCAGAGGCACAACGGCATTGCTCATCTATGTTTGGACCCAATTATTATCGTCTTAGCATACGCGTCAACAAACCGAGTCTCTTTCTGCGTGCCCAGTCAAAGCTAGGGTCCTTTGTGATATGTATCTCCTCGCACAGCTACAAGTCTCAAACCAACTTACCAACATGAGATGAGAGAATGAATGAGTTAAGACGGCCCAACATAAAAGTTATCTAGATATTATCATACTTGTGCTTCATAGTGACAAAGCATTAAACACCAAGACATTTTTTCACAAATTTAGGAAAAGCGTGGGATAAAAACTAAAGAAAACGAGGCTCTACACATGCAACTGAAAAATTTGGCAGATGAAAATAATACTAGAACAAGATATCTATGTGAATAATTGTGGGTAATTTAGTAACTGCATAGAGTTTTATAGAATGTCATATGGTGGTTAATTTTCATAAAATGAGACAACACTTGGCACAAGAAACTTTAAAATAGTAGAGAAACAAATTTTAAGAAAACCTAAAGTACCCTATGTCTTTAAACTCGTCCTTCAAATATGTAGACGCTTCAGTAAATCCAAGTTGAGGCCAAGTGGTTGTAGCAGCTGTTGCACGGGAGTGCAAAAACACTGCTGGCTTTTAAGCTGAGGAAGCTGGAAGAACCATGCTACCGAAAAGGGATGAAAGAAGCTGAAACACAAGCATTGAGAGTTGGGATGCTGGTAACAAAGAAGCTGAAACACAAGCATTGAGAATTGGGATGATCTAGGAGCAAGGGAAGTAGCGTTTGAGAGTGATTGCAAAAGCCTGTAGAGGAGATCAAATCGGGGAACTTACATAAGCCAGAACGCTTGGAGAACCCGAGCAGTAAGTAATTTTCCAACTGATCATCCTAGTATACTGCTATGTCCCGAGGTGCTCACAACTTAGCGGCTTGGTGTCAAGCCTCAGAGCCAGGTGGCGAATCTATTGTACGGTAATCGTGCGTTGGCACAAGATGTATGCAACTTGATTTCCTCTTAGTAATGAAAAAGTATGATTGTCTAAAAAGGCAAATTGACATTACTAATTATTAAGTTGTCATGCTCTCAAAGTCATCTTCTTGGTGTCAAGCCTCAGAGCCAGGTGGCGAATCTGTTGTACAGTAATCGTGCGTTGGCACAAGATGTATGCAACTTGATTTCCTCTTATTAATGAAAAAGTACGATTGTCTAAAAAGGCAAATTGACATTACTAATTATTAAGTTGTCATGCTCTCAAAGTCATCTTAGTCATCTTTACATGTCACACTGGCCAAGACCAAAAGGGCCAAATCTGTCCATAGCCAAAAAAAACTGTAGAGTGGAAAGGAGGGACTGAGGGAGTATTAAGTTGTCATGCTCAACGTACATGTCACAATGTCAATGTGGGTATAGCAAAAAAAAATCTCTCGGGTCCCTAAGGGCTTGTTTGGATCGGAGCCGCTGCGCGCCGCGCCGCACTTGCGGCCGCCACGCCTGCGCCGGCGCGCGTTTGGCTCGTGCCGCATCGCGCCTCGCCTCACCTCGCGCTGCCTCGCCCCCAGTTCATTTTCGCGCGTGAGGCCGCCTCACTTGCGGCGGCCGATTTCAGCACCGCACTTGCGGCGCGACGCGCAGTGGCTCGAACCAAACAGGCCTTAAATCTCTGCCTACAGACCCAACAAAGACAAAAAAAAACTTTTTCTATCTCCTCTGAGATAAAAAACTTTTTCTATCTCCTCTGAGATTGGCCTGTATCAAAAAATCTGGTTGCGCCTTACCAGGCTAGCAACACCCACCTCCACGGCCTGTATCAAAAAATCTGGTTGCACCTTACCAGGCTAGCAACACCCTGCTCGGCCTGAACCTCCCTAGTACCTGCCCAATACATAACATTGAACAAATTAAATTGTTATGAACCAAAACAATTAATTCTTGGCATTTCTTATAGTATCTCCCATGTTGATCTTAATTTATGTTTGTTTGCAGACGTGAGGAATCTGTGATCACAGATATACTCAGTTGCAAAATATTTTAAAGTTTTCTACAGAAATAATTCGCACAAATCCACATAAGATCTTTGTTTTGTTTGGATCATTGCTTCCTTCTTTATTTTGCTGCAAATCAAAAGAAGTAATACATGTATACTGCATCTCATTTAACATATCTACTGTAGAGTGATGACGAGTTTGAAAGATTACACAGTTGAGGCCCTTGTTAGCACCGTGGACCATCTAGGTTTTGTATCATACAAGGTTGATAGCCATGTCAACGAGAAAGCTGATGAAGTTAATGAAACAGAATTCCAAGTAACTTCAGTGGAACAGGTATAATTAAATGCTTAATGTGTGGAAGTTCTTCCTGTTTGCTATATAGTATATACATTCTCTAACTTTCCTGCTATGGAACTAGATATCAAATACTAAATTTGTATTCCCATTTGAATATATGTGACATTTCTTACAGAATACTTGGCCAATATATATTACTAATCTGAATTTTATATGGTTATTACCAAAAGGACTATGGAGATTCACAACATGTCAGATAATTAATTCCTGTTGAATATTGTTTACCTACATGGACCAATTATTTTTTTAACTAACCAAAATAGTCTATCATCATTAGCTTCCCTGTTGTTTATCGAACAAAAAATGTAAGTAATATTGAAACTCTCTGCTATAACCACCAAATCCTGAATTGGCTGGTTTCTCAAGAGAATTCCATCGTTAAGGACATGTTACAACATTTAAACAGAATATATGCAATCTTGTAAAGACGAAGAGTAGTTTTTTTATAACACATAAATAAGAATACTCAGACACTGCATTAGTTTTTTTTGGCAAGAATTTTTAGAGCAGATGGCAAAAACACATAAATAAGACAGCTGGATAACATGAAACAGATAAGAGTCAGAACATAGGCCTGGGACAAGGGTAAAAAAACACTATGATCAAGTTAAAGTATTTGATTGTTGTTACATCTTTACAAACAAAAGGAACAATTTAAAGATGCACTTGTCAAAATAAGTTTAAACTCCTTTCAAAATAAATATGTTACCAAAATCGTATGGCATATTTTTAGAGAGCGGACATCCTATCCTACAATGGAAAAAATGCCTACAATGGAAAAAATGCCACTATCAGGATAGACATAGCATAGTGAAGTATTGAATTTACCCAAAATAATAAATCATGTTACTAATCTATACCATATCTCTAAAAAAAAGTTGAAACGTTTTTAAATAGTTTGAAATTTTTAAAGTTCTCATTACAGACCAAAATAGGAGATTAGCTGTTCCCGCGCACATATATAACAACCCAATATAAAGAATGACTTGAATATAAAAAGTGTTAAAGACCTTATGTTTGCCACCATGAAGCCAGCACATGTAGGAGGCTAGAAGCTAACCTTCAACAGTGATATGGTGGTGGGTTGTAGATAGGATCGTAGCCGGTCTCGATCCACCTCTTGCGGAACTCATCCGCGGGGAGGGGCCCCAGGAGCCCGGGGTCGGTTTTGCAAAATTGGTGCAGTCCGGGCCCCAGCCTACCATGTTGGTGATCTGGGCCTGGGTCCTCTTCTGATAGTACTCCTCCGGAAGGGGCCACCTCTCCTTCACCTCCGCAGGGCTCAGCTTGGGGGTCGGCCTGTAATTATACGTGTACTTCGCCTTCTCCTTCTCCTTCTCCTCCTTCAGCATTTTCATTATAGTTTTCTCATCAATCTGAGCAAGCAATAACATGGAGACGCAGATGTTAGCACCAGCTATTACCAAGCAAAGGAAAGCTAAACAAAAACGAAAGCAGGCACGGAACACTGGATCGACGGGAGAGGAGAGGTGGCGGAGCTTACGAGGACCCTCTGGACGCCGTCGGGCTTGATGGTCTGCTCCGTCGCCATTGGCAGGAGGAGGAGATGCCGCTCGCGTCGAGTGCTGGTGGGGTTTGGTTTGCTCTGGTCGGCGCCGTTGGGAGGAGGGAGAAACCCTAGGCGAGGGCGCTCTCTCATATATAGGGGCCCGGCCCGTCTAGGCGGCTGCCCTACACGTGAGGATCAGGTGTCCGTCTCGTGTCGTCCCAAACCTAAAAACTCGCGTGGGCTGTGGATGGGAGCCCGATTCGTTGAATGGGCCTTTGGTGGGCTTTGATTAGGAAAAACTCCTGCGTTGACCTTCGGAGGCTATATGCTATGGTATGGGCCTTTGGTGGGCTTCGGTTACAAGAAACTATTGGGTTGAGCTTCGGAGGCTGTCTGCCTGTATGCGATGGTTATCTTATCACGGATCGACTGCATCAAGGTTTATTTTCTTCCCTCTTGTCTAGCTTGTAAACCATATGCAAAATTCGAGTGATTCGATCGCAGGCTCGGGCAATGCAGCACATAAAGAACTGGGTTCGTTTGTTTCGCAGTGGTGAAGAATTATGTTGTCACCCGTAGCTTATGTCACGGACGAATTTTGCCGTGAAAATCGTTGTGCGATGTGTGAGGCAAAAGACAAATTTTGCCGGGGAGGGCCCCTCGAGGTCGTCGCGGACGCGGAAGGAGGCGTGGAGCACGATGAGCGGGACGCCCGCGGCGAGCGCGGCCAGGAGGTTGGGGATGGCGCCGGCGGCGGCGAGGTCGGCGAGGACGAGCGAGAGGAAGACGGCGGCGACGAGGCGGCGGTCGAGGGCGGAGTTGGGGAAGGCCTTGAGGAGGCCGCCGTAGACGAGGAGGCCCTTGGAGGCGGCCATGAGGAAGAGCACCGAGGCGCGGTGGCGCGGCGCGAGCGATGCCAGCAGGAGCACCCACTGCAGGACGGCGTAGTGGAAGCGGAAGGTGCGGAGGTTGCGCACCGCCGCCGCCGCCTCCGCATCCGCCGCCGCCGCGAACGCCAACGGGGGCGGCGCGAACCGCGCCAGCGCGCGCCACGCGCCCCTGGCAATTTGGCGAAATCGTGTGACAATTTGGCGGATTTGTTCACGAAGGCTTTCCACCGTCATGTGTTCTCTCTCTACTTCTGTCTCTCTGTGATTGTGATTGATTGCTGTGGCGTGCCGACTCCGTACGACTACGTTCGATCTGTTCGATCCGATTGTTTCACAACAATGGCATTGCTCATCTATGTATGGACTCAATTATTATCGTCTTAGCTTTTATTTGTTGAACCTTGTGTTTGTTCTCGTGTGAACCTTCTTATTTATATTGGGAGGTTCACCCCCATTTTAGCATAAAACCACGACGATGTACGTGTGAAACTTGGTGTTTTTCTTGCTAAAACTTTGATTTTGTACTGTGAAACTTCTCATGTTGATAAGTTTCAGCAACAGATTTCCAAGTTTTAGCAAGTATTTTTTTGAGTTTCAACAAGTATTTTGCCAAGTTCCTGCAATGATAGTGATGATGTGTTCCCTGCTAAAACATAAATTTTTGCCCGCTGAAGCTTGGGTTTTGTTTCCGAAAGCTTGGATTTTTTTTGTCTATTAAAACTTGATTTTGGGCTGCTGAAACTTGATTTTGTACAGGTAAAACTTCTCGTGCTGTCAAGTTTCAACTCTAGATTTTTCATGTTTCGGTAAGTAGATTTTTTCAACTCTAGATTTTTCATGACATCATCACTATAACTCAAGAAAATGTGTCAGTCGTCTGATTTACCGGATGTCCAATTTGTGGCGCCTGCCATAGTTCATGGGAGAATTCGATAAATGTCCAAAACCTAATTGGTCCTCTAAGCATGTTCCACTAAGTTGGATGTATTACTTTTTGGCCACCGTGTTTTCCGTTTCTTCTAAGAAATACCACTTTTCAAATGCTTTGATTGAATTTGAGCAAACATCAGGAGGAAATGTCTATTATGCCCTTAGCTCAGATGCCCATTCGTTGCAGCATCGATCCACCTTGGGCAACCATTCTCTTTTTCTCTTGTTCAAGCGACACCGATGGGGCGATGGGGAGGATGGTGCTGGTGACAATGGAGGCGGTGGACGAGCTGACGAGGAGGAGTTGCAATCGCGGTCGTTAGTTGAGGAGGTAGATTGGTAGAGGTAGCGGCCACAGTGTTGACCTCAATGGACATGGAGGAGGATGTGTGCTTTCTCGAGAACCACACAGGAGGAAGCGATGACGACAACATAAGGTTTTACAGGTAGTGAGGTGAAGGCGATAGAAGGGGTCTTGGTGGGAAAAGAGCATGGGCCCCTCTCTCCAACCAAAGCCCTCAAGGGGTGGCGCTGTAGGTCGTTGACGTTGTTGTTGTTGGGGAAGTCGATGAGGTCGCCGTTGTTGAGGACGACTGGCAAGGGCGGCAAGAGGTTGTGCCAACATGGTGGAGTCCTTGGTGAGGAGGCAGGCGACGGTGTTGGAGAGCAATGTGTTGGGGACACGTTGATCCAATCATCGTCACCGGTGACGACGGCCACGACTGGTGGAGAAGGGTAGGGTGGGGAGGCGGGTAAATACGAATCACATGATGGCGTCAATGGGGCCCATGGCATCCACCGTCGTGCGGCTCAATGGCTGGCCAATGGGCCCAATAAAAGGTAAAAGGGACATTTCCTCTTACTGCTTGCTAAAAACCAATCAAAATATTTTAAGAATTACGTTTCATACAAGGAGCAACCAAATCGGAGATGAAAAATGTATGGGAGGAACTACCGGACGGGATCCTGTCCAAAACCTAGCCGAACGGAATAACTAGCGAAAAAAGGCTGCCGCGTGACCCGCCTCTGACTCCAGCTATTGCCAATGAAAAGAAAGTGCGTGTGAATTCTTTCCACGTGGTGCGCGCTCCGTCAAACAAGTATCAGAAAAAAAATGCGTACTGCAGCCAATCACGTTCGTACTTCGTCCACGTTCCTGACCACATGTATTGATGTGTACTTTTTTCTTTTTTTAATCAAAGTATGTTTATTGTACGTATTAATTTTGTTTTCTAATTGAACTAGAAAAAATCTAGTTAAATCTTGTGATCTCTAAATCATGTAAACTAAAATTCTAAATTAATCTAAAATAAAACCTTATTATTTAGAATTTCTATGGATTTAATTATTATTATTTATTTATTCAAGTAACTTTTTAGTTATCACATAGTATCATATGTAGATTATCATATATTTTTAAGTAGATATCATGGAGTATTAGGGTGTGATGTATCACGACCAAGCAACCTTTGATTTTAGGGGTATCAGGTTGAGTATCATGGGTTTGTCATCATGTATCGCGTTGTGTGTCAGTGGTATCACTCAACAAAGGGTATCATAAAGGTATCATAAGGGTCTAGGTGTTGAGTATCAGGTTGGTGGTATTGTCGAGTTTTATGGTATAATTGAGGTATCGGAAAAAAGTATCATATATCACAAACAAAGTATCGGGTCTGGGTGTCGAGTATCGGTGATATCAGGTTGGTGGTATCGTTGAGTTTCATGGTATCATTGAGGTATCGGAAAAATGTATCATATATCACAAAGTATCGGCATTATTTTAGGTTGGTGGTATCATAGATTATTTCAGGTATCATCGATTATCGGGTCAAAAAATCAAGCATCGGACCATAAGTATCATCAAGTATCGAGTCAAAAAAATCAAATATCACAAATAAGTATCGAGTCAGCTGTCAAGTACAAGGTGGTATCAAGTTGATGGTATCGTCAAGTTTCATGGTATCGTTAATGTATCAAAAAAAGTATCATAAAGGTACCATATATCACAAACAAAAAGTATCGGGTCTGTATGTCGAGTACTGGTGGTATCAGGTTGGCATAATTCGTTCAAAAAAATAGGCATCAGAGTAAAAGTATCATCTAGCATTCCGTTCAAAAAAGAAGGTATCAAAGCAAAAGCATCATCTAAATTCTGTTTTAAAAACAAGTATCGGGGCAAAAGTATCATCTAAATCTAGCTAAAAGATAGGTATGAGAGAAAAGGTATCATGCAAATATCATCTACAAAATTTCATTAAAAAAAGTATCATATATCACAAACAAAGGTATCGGGGTCTGGGTGTCGAGTATCGGTTGTATCAGGTAGGTGGTATTTTCATCCGAAAAAAGGTATCATATATAACAAACAAAGTATCGGGTGTGGGGTGTCGATTATCGGTAGTATCAGGTTGGTGGTATCGTCCGGGAAAAAGTTATCATAAAGGTATCATACATCACAAACAAAAAAGTATCGAGTCCGGGTGTCGAGTATCGGTGGTATTAGGTTGGTGGTATCGGAAAAAAAGGTATCATAAAGGGGTATCATATATCACAACCGAAGTATCGGGTCTAGGTGTCGAGTATCAGTGGTATCATGTTGGTGGTATCATCGAGTTTCATGGTATCAGTTGGTGGTATCAAAAAAAAGGTATCATGAAAAGGTATCATATATCACAACCAAAGTATCGGGTCTAGGTGTTGAGTATTGGTGGTATCAGGTTGGTGGTATCGTCGAGTTTCATGGTTCATTGAGATATCAGAAAAAAATGATATCATATATCACAAACAAAAAATATCGTGTCTAGGTGTCGAGTATTGGTGGTATAAGGTTGGTGGTATCGTCGAGTTTCATGGTTTCATTGAGATATCGGAAAAAAGGTATCATTTATCACAAACAAAGTATCGATTCTTGTGTGTCAAGTATCGGTGGTATCAGGTTGGTGGTATTGTCAAGTTTCGGTATCGAAAAAAGGTATCATAAGGGTATCACATGTCACAAACAAAAAAAGTATCGGTATCGGGTGGTATGAAAGTTGGTGGTATTGTCGAGTTTCATCGTATCATTCATGTATCGGAAAAAGGTATCAAATATCAAAAAATAAAAAGCATCGGGTCTAGGGTGTTTGGTATCAGTGGTATCAGGTTGGTGGTATCGTCGTATCATTGATGTATCGGAAAAAGGGTATCATAAAGGTAGGAGAAAGGTATCATAAATAGGTATTGGATATCACGGATAAATATCGACTGAGGTGTCGTTGAGTATCGAATTATCTGGGGTATCATGTTCGTGGCATCGTCAAGTATCACTGTATTGTGGAGAATCGAGAGGTGAGACGAAAAATCAGAGTATCGTTGAATATCAGGGTATCAGAAGTGTAATCGAGAATTTATTGAGTCTCAAAAATAAATAAAAAATGAATCGAACAAAAAAAATAAAATGTTAGTAGGTGTCATCAAGTACCAAATGTAAAAGTAATTTTTAAATAAATAATAAGGTAAAATAAGACAAAAATCATGAAAAAGAGGTACGGTAATTTATATCTTGATTTTTTATGAATTATAGATTTTACTATATATTAAAACAAATTTATATAAAGTACAAATAAATTTATGAAGCTGAAAAATTACTAAAAAAAAGGAACTACGCAATTAAATACAGTGCGTACCTAGCAGGAACAAGCGCGTACGAACGAAGAGGGATGTGCGAGGGCTGTATGTGTATGTGAGCGTAGGAGGCAGCATGCCAGAAAAAACAAATGCGTATGAACCCTCTTAATCCAGATGAATCGGATGGCCAGGACGGATCCCGTCCGTGCGGGCGCGCGACGGGATTCCGTCCCGAAGAATCTCTCTTTACGCGGCGTGAACCAGACCGGGCCGCCGCTCGTAAAACGGTTTAAGGGGAGAGCAAGATTCAACTAACTCTCTGCTAGGTTGACTCAAGGCATTCCCAACCCTACCTCTAAACTTTCACTATCTTATTACTATTCATCCACTTTTCAATCCCTCCCTATATTTTTCTCTCTTATATTTTATTTTCTCTCACTGCTACAGTGATAGTTAGGGGTGGAAAAGCAGTAGGGTTGGGACTCCAGAGCGAGGCCACCGCTTAGCGTAGAGAGGCGGAGGAAAGGGCGACAGGAGAGAGAAACCAAATCCCGCCTGGATCTGGCCTTCTTCCTCGCCGCCGGTGGCCTTCGGGCTGCCGTCGGAAGGGGGGAGGTACGGATCTAGGCTGGGACTTGTATAGAAGTAGCACTAGCTGTAGTTTTAGGTTTGCAAATAAAGGCTTCTTGTCGAGGGGGGTTCACCGGCGACTTCAAGGGCGGTCGGCTTCTTCCTCGTCTTTGGCTCCTTGTCGGCGGGAAAGCTTCACCAGGTCCAGCATCATCTTCTTCCTCTTGCGTCCCCAGCGGCGTCTCGGGGGGCAGTGGCGATTTGGAAGGGAAGACTCCCCTTTCTTTGGGGGAGAGGTTTTTGGAGAAAAAAAGTAAGGCTGGGGTGATGTGGGAGACTCCGGTGACGGTGGTGGCATGCTCGTCTGTGGAGGCCGGCGGTGGTTCTTCAGCTTCGTCTTCCTCCTCTTTTGCTACGACAGATTTTTGGGCTTTGTTGTTTATGATTGGTGTGGACCTTGTTTTCCGTTTTCGTCAGCCGGAGGGACTAGCCGCGGTGGTGCTGCTGTCTTCCATGGTCGTCGTCCTGCTTGCCAGCGCCTGGAGAGGGAGGAGCTTCTTAGCCAGGGTTGCGTTCAAGCCCTTCGAGGACTGCTTTGTAATTTTGTTTTTTGATAAGGGTTTGTATGTAGCTTGGAAGCTTTAGGAATGATACGGGATCTTTTACTAAAAAAAAAACGGTTTAGGGTTTAGGACGTCCGACGGCGAAGCGCTCCATCGGACGATCAGCCCATGAATCTACGCGTGGATAAGCTCGGTGGGCTTACTGAGACATTTCAGTCCTCCAATTCTGTTTGCTCCAGCCCAATGGCATTATTTTGAGGCACGTTCCCCAAAATCCTTTTGTAGATAGACAAATAAAAAGACCTTCCTGCTTGCAAACCATCTTTCAATCAGGTTGAAAGCCATTAAATCCCTTTTGGAAATCAAGCAAAATTTTTCTTTAAACCCTTCTGCAATCAAATTCGTTCCGGCAGTAAAAGAATCTCCCCGCCCCTTGGAGTTTCCTGGTATGACCTCTGGCAAGGGTTTCGAGTTCGTGACCCACTTAATCTTGAAACTGCGCTCGAGCCACATCACCTATCTACAAGCCTTATGGCTGAGTTTAATAATAATAATAATAATAATAATAATAATAATAATAATAATAATAATAATAATAATAGATGGGACAGAAATAAATATCCACCCCTTCGAATTGATGACCTCTCTGACCAAAAATCCGATATTCCAAGAACAACCTTCATTATCATATGGACTCACCAATGCACCTGCTGACCCCATAAAATTTAATGAATAGAGTGTTCATGGGATTCCCTAATAAAATGTCGCGGTCTTTGTCAACAACATCTTGATCTATTCCGGAACCAAGGCAAGACTAGAATCCCACCTAAGAATAACCTTGAAAAAAAATGCCCACCTTAGACCTGACTAAGCAAATGAAAATTTTGGTCGAAAAGAGTCTCCTTTCTTATCCATATCCTCTCAACCGGAGCTTCCCTTATCAGTCCGAATCTCGGGGACAAGATTCCTCTTAAGTGGGGGAGGATTTGTAACGTCCCAAATTTTAAACCCAAATTTGACACGTAAAATTTTCCAAAAAATGCATAAAAAAAATATAAATGAATATATATAATAACCCTTCTCATGCATCATTCACCATTGCATTGAAATAAATAAAACTAGTAGGTTGCATTTTTGAAAAGTGTTCTCTGCCTCGCTGCCCTCTATTTAAGCCGCCGCCAAGCTCATTTTCATCTTCCCGTTGCGCCCCCGCCGTGCCCGGAAGCCCCTTTGGTGAGCTTCTCCCTCTGTTCGGCCGCCTGTTTCCCTCTCTCCTATCTCTCACTCTCTCTGTCTCTGTTTCCAATTGTACTCGATGGCAATGTATCATGACTGTTATTGTGTGTGCTATCTTATGATCTTCTGGGAATAGCACTGTTGCACAAATAAGACTTGGTCATTAAGGCCGGGTCTGACAGGCCGTCCCCTAGGATGCGGCTTTGTGGGCGGAGCCGCCGATAGAACTAGGCTGTGTCATCGAAGCGGTCTCGACGGACTTGTGTCACCGTCAACACAGATCTGTGTCGACGGTATCCAGGCCTATGTCGGCGGTAAAAGTGGTCCCTGTTCCTGTAGTGGTTGTGATGGGTTTTGAGCCGGTATTGAAATTTTAGGCATGTAAAACAAACCAAATCATTTATGGGGTTTTTTTTTTCAGATTTTCAGGATAGTTAAGGTATGTAAAATGGACTTTTTCCTATTCCACTTAAAAAACTCGTAAACATTGACGTGAAACCCTGCGGCTCGGGGACGACAGCTAGGTTGGAGAGAGGTGACTGACACTAGCTAGGAGAATTGGGGACTAGGCAACAAGAATTTGATATGGGGCGGGCATTTGCCAAATGTGCAAATATGATGCATATATAGTACCCACATCACATGCATGTAGGGGCGGATTTAGGCCCAGGGCACCCTCGGCTGGTGCCCTGGGCTTGGCCTGGTAGTGCTGAATACCCCCATATAGGAATTGGGCTTGGGCCAAAAATTTGAAGGCCCAGCCGGCAGCCACCCAGCCCAGGGCAGTGGGCAACTGCGCAGTGGGCACCTAGGTTTTGCCTCGGCCTTGCGGCTTGCGCCCTTGCCCACAGACGCGCACGACGCACTCCTCCTCGCTCGCAGCTGTGCGCCGCGCCGCCGCCAGCCTCCTCGGGCCCGTGCCGGCCGTGCGCCGTCGCCGCGTCCCCCGTGCCGGCCGTGCGCCGTCGCCGCCTCGCCGTGCCCCCGCGGCCCCGCCGACCGGCCCTCCGCCGCTCCGCGGCTCCCCGCCCGGTGGCCGCTCCCCCGCGCTCCGCCAGTCCGCCACGGTGACAGCTCCCCAGTCTCCACTGCTCCCTCCGGCCTACGCGGTTCCGGCCTCCCGCCTCCCCAATTCCACATAGGCACATAGCCGAGGACCGAGGTGAATTGTGAATTTGTGAATTGTGATTGAGTGATTAAATGATCTGTAATTTAGAACTTAGTATTGAGCCATTGGTGAATTTGTGATTTAGAATTGTGAATTGTGAATTTGTGACTTAGGATTGTGAATTTGTCAGTAAATGATCCATGATTTAGGACTTAGGATTTAGCATTTGAGCGATTGAGGATTGCTAAATTAACTACTTCATACTTCCGGTCAATTAAATACCTCTTTCTAGTGGTATTTAAAAATACTTGCTCTAAGTTTTGCTTACTATTAACTTGGTTATTTGTTCATGTCGGTAATATTTTTTTAAAAAAAATTTCTAGGCTTAAGATCTATGGCTACTATTGATGAAGGCTTGGAAGAAGCGAATCTGTCTTAAATAAGGTACTATATTATTTTTAAAAGTAGCAAACTTATCTTTAAGTATATCACTTTTTAATGAATCTAATTAAGGTATGTAATTGAACAACTTTCATCCTACATTTATTATGAACACCATTTATCCTTTGCTCTAGCAACTATATTTAGTTGAATTGTGCCCGGGGCTTATTCAAATGCTGGATCCGCCACTGCATGCATGCATATATGGGATGACGTCCATCTGCCTTGCCTGCCGTGACAAGCCTGTGTCTGTGCGGTAGCTAGGCGTAGGCGCTCCATGCATATAAAATTGCAGGCACGTTGGCTAGTAATGCATCGATCGGTCCATGACCATGCATATATGTTGCATGCATGGTCCATGGATCGTGGACGTATGAATAATGATGAGGACATCACCATCATCGATACGACCAGTGTGACTGCGGCCCCTCCTTCCTCTCCGACTGCTTCAACGACTACCGGCACCGCTCCATCTTCGTCGCCTACAATTGACGCTGCGACATCTTCGTCACTGAGGGGTCTTAAACCTAAAGCCCGGCCTTACAAGTCTTCTCCAAAGAAGAAACACCACAAGTCCAAGACCCGCAAGACCTCGACGTATCAAGGAAAGCCCACATGGAGGCCCAAGATGCCAAACAGCCTGGTTCGGCCATCCGGCAGCACGCCAACTTCAAACGGGCATAAATCGGGCTCCCGAACTCCGATTTCGGCGTGTGACCACTCGTTGGAAAGCTTAGGAGATAAACTTTCCAATGGATCCAGCCCAACCTCAAGATTCGCTCCAAAGCATCAGAAAAATGCAGAAGAATTTCACGGGCCACAATTTCAGGGTGCTGCGTCACCGTATTTTTGGGCTTATGGCCCATGTAACTTAGGGTTTTGGTGGATGCTCCTGTTTGGGCCGCCCTACACCTCCTGGCCGCCGCTATATATATGGCCGGTTCCTTTCTTTTACGCTTAGTTTTGTTGTGTTGTGGTAGACCCCGTGTGCGTCCCTCCTCGTGTTCACGTATGTCGACTAGACCACCCGTGACGAGAAACAGAACCCCACCCTTTATTTTGTGATTTATCAGTTATCATCTTGTTCTTACTTATTCTCGGTTGCAGCAGGTTCAAGGATCGATCGGGTTTCGACTTGGTTGATCAGTTCAGCGAGGTGACGTTGCGATTGTTTGGTTGCTGATCTCATGGTTAGTAGCCGATCCGTCTACTTCGTCGTACACCAAACCGATGTATCGTTCTCATCAGAAGATCGAACAATTGGTATCAGAGCCTAGGTGGCCTGTCTGGTTTCAGACATTCTCGGCCCAATGTGTGGGGGGGGGAGATTGTTGGAATAGTCCCACATTGAAAGTAAAGAGGGCCTCAGCATGGTTTATAAGGAGTTTATAAGGGTGAGGGTGCACCTCCTCATTGAGCTAGCTTTTTTGGGAGGAGATGTGACCCAAGAGACCTAAAACCCGCCGTTGTCCGTTGAGCCTGCGTATGTGGCAGACCAACGGCCTGGGGCGCTCGGCGGGCGCGCCATGTGGACAGCCCGACCAAACTGAGGGGCCTTAATCCTAAAGCCCATCCTTACAAGCCTTATCCAAAGAAGAAACGCCACAAGTTCAAGACCCGCAAGGCCTCGAAGTATCAAGGAAACCCCACATGGAGGTTCAAGATGCCAAACAGCCCGGTTCGGCCATCCAGCAGCATGCCAACTTCAAATGGGAATAAATCGGGCTCCTGAACTCCGATTTTGGTGTGTGACCACTCGTTGAAAAGCTTAGAAGATAAGGTTTCCAATGGATCCAGCCCCACCTCAAGATTTGCTCTAGAGCATCGGAAAAATGCAGAAGAATTTCACGGGCCACAATTTCAGGGTACTGCGTCACCGTATTTTCATGTAACTTAGGGTTTTGGTGGGTGCCCCTGTTTTGGCCGTCCTACACCTCCTGGCCGCCGCTATATATGTGACCGGTGCCTCTCTTTTACGTTTAGGTTTTGTTATGTTGTGGTAACCCCGTGTGCGTCCCTCCTCGTGTTCGCGTGTGTCGACTAGACCACCCGTGACGAGAAACAGAACCTCACCCTTTGTTTTGTGATTTATCAGTTATCATCTTGTTCTTACTTGTTCTCGGTTGCAGCAGGTTCAAGGATCGATGGGGTTTCGACTTGGTTGATCAGTTCAGCGAGGTGACGTTGCGATTGCTTGGTTGCTGATCTCGTGGTTAGTAGCCGATCCATCTACTTCGTTGTATACCAAACCGATGTATCGTTCTCATCAGAAGATCGGGCCGACCTAACGCGCATCACATAATTGCAAAAAATTGCTTAATTGCACTTCACCATCCATCCATCGGGCTAATCTCAGCTACCTGCGTATGTATCTGGATGGTGACAAGCTAGATTACTCATGATGGTGGCAAGGCGCGCGCGGGGCCTCATGAACATGGCCGCCGCTTTGATGGTACCAGTTGAAGGAGAACTAATAGATTTCGCAGGGAAAATGGGCTCGTCCAGCCTCCGTAGCATAGTGGTAGTGCGTTCACTTCGTAATCGAAAGGCCGTGACTTCTTTCCTCGCCGGGGGCTCCATTTTGGAACCATTGCAAGCTTTTCTCTATCTATCTCTTTTTTTTAAAAAAAAAGATTTCCCAGTGTTCTGCTTGTAGGGCAAATTGTTCTCTTGCTGGTTTTAAAAGTTTATTATGACATGTTCAGATGATGGGTCAGCATGGATGTGCTCAACCCAGCTAGTCTTCATCACTTGTGTGTTTTTCACTGTCATCTCCTATAAAAAAAATTAACACATACTATATAAAAGGCACAGATTGATATTCACGCTGCTCAGTATGCTGTGACTGTGAGGATAACATACAAGAGACAATTGTTTCTCACAAATAACATAGGAAAGGAAATATCAACCTGTTTTTCCATGGAACCGTCCATGCATGAAAGATTGTATGCTTGTTTATTGGACAGATTGCTTGTACACCAATCATTCAGTAACTTGCTTCTTGGTTATTATTATTCAGGGTTAGCAGCAGCATCACTCTGTTCATTAGCAACTGTATTGCTCCTTGCTGTCAGAGTTGAGAGTAGCACTACTCTCTGGTCGGCAGAATTTGTATGGTTTTCCATGCCATCTTCTACAAATTAAGCATGAAACCATGAAAGCAATGCCTAAGAGGTGGAAGAAGTAGAGTGTTTTTTTTTTGATAACAGAAGTAGAGTGTTTTGGGGGTGACAGAGTCTCGGAGAAAGCAGCAGCGAAGCGGCTCCTTGGGCTAATTGATGAGAGAAGACCAAGACAACGTGGCAGCCCAGCGTAGGAGGCAATAACTACCTACCTACTCAGAGAAGAGAAGAGAAGCGAAGAAGAAGGAAGAGTCAAAAGTCAAAGGTATACATATTTGCAGCAATTTGCAGCAAGATATTACCAGTAGCTTTAAACAGCGGCAAAACAAGCATGAACACTGCCACTGAAACAATTCCAGGCACAACACTCCTGCATTCTCGACCATGACAGTATAAGAAGAATGTTCAGCCAAAAGTCAAAATGGTACATAAGATCAAACTGGAGAATTCCCAAAACTCATTTAGCCCAATGAAAGAAGCCAGGAAGCTAGAATCAAGCCTGCACTGAGAGAGAATTGACAAATGTCAACTTTAATAAAAAGGTATGGAGTGTGGAAAAATTGTTCCAAGGAAAAATGCATAAAAATAGTTGTTTATTTTTTATACCTCCATACCGAATATGTGGAGAAAGTAATGTATAGAATTAGGCAAACTGCTGAAAATTTGACAAGCACCTAACATGGACAAAGTTCAGTTGTTGCATTGTATTTTCAGCATTTCATTTCCTTTGAAGATAAGAAATGGAGCCTTATGCCTGAATCAAATACACAAACAATTCATCTATAATATCAGTTCCCCAGGAATGAATTCTCTGAAGACAAAAACAGTAGAAATTTCAATCAGGTGACTTCCTCATTTCAACAGGAATAGACAACGCAGTTGCTAATAGATAACATGAAAAGAGCATGGTAGCTCAATTGTCATACAAGATGTCCATACATCACTTAAGTCTTACAAGAGCATTACAGCTGGAATAGGGGTACACATAGATAGGCGTACAAAGATACAAGCATTGCAGTACAAAAGACTCTCTCGTCCCTAACCCTCAATCCACTCGTGGTAGCTCTTCACCAACACATGGTAGGCGAGCTCCAAACCTTCACACGAATCGGCAGCCTCCACACGCGAAGGACCCCGAAACACCGACTTCACAAGCGAAGCCGACCTCGAGCACACCGAGGATTTAGCACATCTCCGACGCAATGGAGAAGAGCACCTTGGGAAGCAAGGTGGCCGCCGACGCGATGGCGGGCTTTGCACACCCCGACGAACGGAGAGGAAGCACCGTGGGAAGCACGGTGACCTTCACGGAGAAGGGTTTGCTTGCGGTACGAACAATGAAGCTTGGCGATGACGACGTCTCCCGGTAGCGAGAATCCCAAGAGCACAAGGACCGGAAGACACCAACTTCACCACCTCACATCCACCATGGGGCTAGATGATGAGCTCCATGGGAGTGAGGAGGAGAGGCTTGGGGATGACCGGAGGAGGCAAGGTATGGCTTCTTCTTCTTCCTCTCTCCCTCTCCCTCTCAATCCCTCTCTCAATCTCTCTCAAATGGCATGGAAACCCTAGATGGAGATGGGAACCATGGGAGGAGCTCTCTTGGGTGGCTAGGGCAAAGGGTAGCTGCTTAAAGTGGCTCTCTCAAGTTTCTCCCGTGCTCCTAGCCCCTATTTATAGGCCTAAAGCGAAACCCTAGAAATGGACGGCTCAGATTTAATTTCGCGAGATCTAGCTCAATCCGTCGGACGCCGTCCGGTAAGAATCAGTACAAATTTTGTACTCGATCGGACGCCGTCCGGTGGCTTACCGGACGCGTCCGATGAGGTGTTGGAGCGCTCACGAGAAGTGCCCGTCAGGTGTTCGGTCGCTCGCCTAGCCGCCGTCGGACGCGGTCCGGTTCTGGTCGGACGCCGTCTGACAGTGATTACTGTCGCTCCTCCCGTTGATCGGACACCGTCCGGAAAGCCTCGGACGCTGTCTAGTGGGCGATTTTGACCTTCGTCGGACGCCGTCCGATGGTCTCCGGACGCCGTCCGACAGAGACGATGTCGGTTGGGACAGCCGTTTTTCGAGCTCACTCCTTGGGAATCGACGCTGTCGGACCCCGTCCAAAGACTGTCGGACACCGTCCGACAGAGCGTGTGTTTTCGGGACTTGGCCAAATTTTTGGCTTCCGCTCACTGGACGTCGCCCGACAGTGGTCGGACGCCGTCCGGTGGGGCTGAAATTTTTGCCCCACTTGTGTTTTGACTCTACCGACTTCGCACGACATCACACCTAGGGTTTTGACCCTACTTTATCGACTTGTGAAAACGGCGGGAGGTTTAGATCACTCGGGCGGGAAGTTTCGCGCCTAAAACAGAATATTTGGCTTGGGTTGCTTAGAGGCTGTCGCTCCCCCGAACTCTCTCGAACCTAGACAGGTGGCCTAACTCCGGAACCCTCTCGAACTCACTCAGATGAACTGGAACTTGTGCTCAATGGGACCTACAACCAGAGAGATGAACAACGGGCCGGATGGGCCAGAAGAAGACACGCACACCAGGAAAATAGAAGAACTAGCAAATAACGTCCTTAGCCTTGATGCGATCCGTCGAGGCCCAGTTGGCATCAATTACCAAAACATTAGCCCATAGAAGCTTACACTTACACCAGGGTCGGTCACGCGTGCTCCATATTAATGATAAATAGTTTCTAGTAGATTTCTCGGAATAACTGGCTTTGTGCTGTGCGTCCTTGGCTTGTATCTCCGATACTCTGACAAACGCACTAGCAGTAGAGGGTAAAGTGTACACACTCTGCAGAGTATTATATAAACTATCATGATAGCCGCGCTCTCGGTCATGAGCACGCTTGGTGACTGTTCATATGGTAGCTATATCTACACCTCTCACCCCTTCAAAATACAAAAACGGATTACTGATTCAAAGGTGACAAAAAGAGACATTTATGATTCTTTCTTGGATTTCGATGATTTTTTACCAAAAAGAATATTGTTAAGTAACGAAAGGTTTTATGTCGAAAATTTTGGAAGTTTAAAATAAATAAAAATGTCCTTGCCCTTGCCGCTCCGCTTGTTGAAAGCCAAGCGAAGCGGGTTTCTTGCCCTTACCGCTGTTGGATGCCTGCTACTGCTCGTGGACTCGCTTGTCCACTATCTTGCTGACGACCTGACAATCAACCAAGTCGTGGGAATTGTTACGGTGAATGCGACAGTAAGTCCTTCCGTCCCACTCGCCGGGGCGACGTCCTCGCCCTTCGTCGCGGCCGCGGCGGTCTTCGCGGCCGGCCGCTATGGTCGTCGTCGTCGTGCTCGTCGGCCAGGATCTACCCGGGCCTCGGCCGCCTTGCGCTTCTTCTTGTCCTTCCCGCCGGGATTTTTGGAGGTCTCGGCTTCGCCACCCCCAGCAGCCCCCGCCCTTCCGGCCGGACGAAAGCGGGCCTCCTCCTGCAGGGGGCACTTGTGGGCCAAAGTGATGAGTTCCTCCGTCGTCTTGATCTTGGGAGTGGCCATCTTCTCCTTGATCTTGGGGTCTCGGGCGCCCCTCCTGAAAGCCGTGACGACGGCGTCAATGGAGATGTCCGGAATGGTGTTCTGAACCTGACTGAAGCGCCGGATGTAGTCCCACAGTGACTTCCTTCTTCTGCTCCACATTTTGGAGATCGTCTTCAACTCCAGGCTGCTCGAAAGTGCCCTGGAAGTTGGTGATGAAGAGCTCACAGAGCCCCACCGACTCTGGGGCAGGTTCATGAGCCATGAGCGGGCTCCGCCGGTGAGGACAGCGGCTCTGTTATCTAAAATCATTAGAAAACACTGCAAAATGTCCCATCACAACGCCGAGGCGAGCTGAGGCAGAAGGGTCACCCATTTTCACCCGATGATCCCGAAGATTGAGGCAGCTAAGTCGAGGAATCCGAAGACGAGGTGGCCTCTCCTGGTAATCCGAAGACCATAAATATCTTCGGAAGTCCTGGAACGGATTAGCGAGGGATAGCGAAAGATCCCCGAAGATAAAGCTATGATAAAGCTACCCGAGGTTTTCTGAAGGCAAATGGACCGTGACGGGCCGTCAGCGCAGTAGCTGGGTGATGGGCCTAGGTTAGCTGGGTGAAGGGCCTAGGGCAATAGAATCACAACACCGCGCCCAGCGTGTTGACCCTTTCTACCTAAAGCCCGAAGATGATGATCACCACGGCCGGAAGATCTGAAGATATACTTTGAGAGATCAGAGATACAAGCGAAGGGATAGCGAGGAAGGGGTTCGCCGAAGATAATGAACGCCAGAGTAAAGTTTTTACCCGAAGGTTCCCAAGGATTCACCAGGATAACTAGCGGGACAAGCGGCGTACCATCTGTCACGAAGTGCAACGTGGAACGCGAAGTCTTCGCAAAAAACCCAGGCTGTGTCGTAGCGTCCTGGTCAAAAGACATCGAAGATTAACGAAATCTTCGTAACAAACCGAGGTTGATTGCGTTATACCGCTCTCGTAAGAAAATCTCGGAGGTCCAGCATATCTTCGTAAAAGCAGGGTTGCGCTGTAGCGCCCCATAAATTTCGATGAGTAATAAAATCTTTGCATTTAAAATAAAATATCGACTGGTGTGCAAGTGCTGTTTACATACCCTGCGTACTGGTGCCGACTGGAAAAATAGATAAATTCAAGAGAGGAATCAAACGCGGGGTACATAAATAGATAGCGAAGATTTGGTTCTACATACATTCATTCCAAAAGATCCCATTACTTCCAAACAAAAGTGGGTAAGATCCCCATTACAAACATTATAAAAGTCGAGGAAACGATAAAACTACGCCTGGCCCCTGCCCTTCGAGTCCGGCTGGCCTTGTCCCTTCGGGTCCCCTTTGGCACCTGAAGGGTCCGCGGCTTCTGGAGATCCCTGACCCTGACCGCCCAAGCTCTTCCGTCTGATGTCTGCATGTCTTCTGGAGTTGTTGAGGTAGCTGCCGTCGCCGCTGCCGCCCTTCATGCAGAGCGTGCTCGCCAGCTTCACTCGAGGAACAGCAGCTACGTTGTCTCCCTTCGTCGATGCAATGGCCATTGTCATGCTGAGTTGGTGACTGTACGTGCCTTTGGTATACAGGAAAGCAGAATCAACCGGTTAAAACTTTTCACCTCAGATGAGATAAATATATAGATAGCTAGCTGGGTTGTGCGATCGATGTGCAGTGTGGTGTGGGTACTGTGGAGTGTGGGCACTGTTGAGTGCCGGAGCTCTGTGACGCAGTAAACATCCTGTCTGTGAATATAGCTTCATCAGA
This sequence comes from Raddia distichophylla, assembly GCA_005191435.1. Taxonomy (NCBI): domain Eukaryota; kingdom Viridiplantae; phylum Streptophyta; class Magnoliopsida; order Poales; family Poaceae; genus Raddia; species Raddia distichophylla. Next base: position 1,414,860 of record SPJY01020215.1, on the reverse strand, counting down.
TGTTGGCTTCCCTATCCATGTGTATGGTACTGTTATTGCCAGAGACAGCATTGATGAGAAATGTATACAAACCATTGAAATCATGAAAACATGTATACAAACCATTGAAATCATGAAGGCTCATCATTTCATTAATCTGAAAATTTTATACATGTCACATGCATACAATCAGAACAAATTTCATACAATCTGAACATTTTTTATATAATCTGAAAAAATTCCAAATGCATGTAAAAAAGCACACATATACATCAAACAAATTTCCTCTAAAAAAACACGTTTTCAGAATTGACACAAGTGCCCTGCAATTTCAAATCAGCCAATCAAGTTTGTGCAAAATACATACAACATTTAAAATACATATTCTCCAAAATACATAGTGGCAGCACACTGAACAAAAGACCAGCAGCACATTTAATTCCTGGACACATCATTTGGCGGCTCATCAAAATGTAGTCTTCTGGAGGCTGAGGGGCGACGACTCCAGGAGCGGGCGACGGAAGGAGAAGGCGGAGGGCGTCCTACGGCTCGTCGGCGCTGCACAGGGACGGCGCCTCCATGGCGCCGGTGGGGGCGCGGCGAGGCGAGGGATGAGGGGCGGTGCTGCTGTTGAGAATGTTCTTTTCTTCCATCACTTTGCCCCACATGTTCTCCTTTGGCTAAATCATTGTCACCTTAGGGATGTGGAGGAGGAGGAGGGGCAAAAGCCGCCATCATATCCGGTTCGAGTCTCACAAATCCACCGTAGCATTCTTCGTACGGCAATATCCCAATTCCATTATAATATGCATTTGACCCATAGGAATCTAAAAACCAAAACATCCTATCTTCTCCTATCCGTAGTGCTCCAATCAAGCACACAACGTGCACACGAGGCAGCTCCGACTCTAAATACTTTCTAGAAACATCCGAGCACTGCACATCAAGAGAACGTTTGAAGCCTAAGTGGTTACCATTGACTGTTTTAGTGAATGATGTTGTATGTCGCATCGTCAAAAGTGGATTGCCATTAGCTAAATGTATGCTGATATTGTCATAGCTGTTTGCGTTAGCAAACATGCTTGACTTCCACTTAAAATTTCCAATTTTCCACAATCTTTGACTCTGCATCGATAAAAAAAGAAGAAGATGAGTTAACTCCGTGTTTCAAAATGAACATGTGCAATGTTTTTATACCTCGTCCAAGACGCCATCTTCCTTCATGATAGTAAGAATATGTTTAAGTCGCCCAAATATCTGGTCACTCTCCATGCCATACGAACAGTTTGTCTTGGTTTCATATTTGCTAATTAGATCACAAGACGATAACTTGATTGAAAAATGAAGACCCTGTTTGCCCACTTCATTACGGAAAGCAATTTCAAGCGCAGCGAGCGAAGCATGCACGGCGCAGGTGTCTACATTATGAACAGTGATTAACAAAACTAACTAATTTAAACGTGTAGGAAAGTAATTATTAGATTACTAGAGAATACTTACCCATGCCATCCTCCTGCCATTTATCGCGAACATAACCAGGAAGAAGGGGAGGTGGAACCCCTATCGATGTTGTACAGCTAGCAAAGCTGAAGCTAATATCTACTTGGTACTGCAAAATAAATTTATAACCACACATATCAGGGAAAAGGAATTTATCTATACTTTGTAATAAAGTGTTTATGTAAAAAAACAAATCAATGACTACCGAGCCTGCCCTCAACGTCCCCTTCACTTCAAGAAGGAGAGATGTAGCATGCCTATATACATGCCAAAACCCCTGATATGCTCGTGGTGTTGCAGAAATTAAGCTAGGGACCAGATTAAGCTAGCCTAATCACTCCCACCAACCCATAACCAGGAGTAATAGAAGAAATTAGAAATGGGCCAGATCTAAGAAGACTTCGACTTAGATTAAGGTCTAGTTCTTTTTAGCTTAACGGCTTAACGGCTTAACAGCTTAATGACTTATCTACGTTTTAACAAGCAATATGCTTTAAGCTTTTTAAGTTTGTTTTTTCGTTGTATTAAAGGTGGGCCCTAACGCTTTAAAAAGCAAGTCAAACGAAATGGATCCGAATCTCGAGACTACCTCGAGAAGCGCTTAAAATTTAGTCATTTCAGTCTTCAGTTATTCAGCCGTTAAGATCAGCTCAAAAGAACAGGGCCTAAGTCAGCCTAATTACTAGCCCACCAACCCAATCACCCGGAGCAACGGAAGAAATTAGAAATGGGCCAGATCTGAGAGACTTGAACTTAGATCAAGCTGGCCTAATCAGTAGCCCACCAACCCCTCACCCGGAGCAACAGAAGAAATCAGAAATGGGCCAGATCTGAGAAGATGGACTTACATGCATGTTACAGCAGGAACACCACTGAGTTGGAAGATTGAAATACTATGTCAGAAAAGGGCCGTTGATAGTTTTGCATCTGTCGCAAGTCCAGATCGGACACCAGGGTCCGACATTGGCGACCACCACCGGCGGCGAAATCTGAGGCTGAGGAGGATTCATCTCGGGTGAACTGTGAACTGTGGCTGTGGGAAGAAATTCCTCTCGTTGGTACAGTAAATAAAGGCAGGACCGCGTATGCTGTGCCTTTATTATACTGCGACCGTCGCAGCCTAAATGCGCTCCGTGCTCCCGCGTGGCCCAGCAGCGCAACAGGCCCACAAAGGCCTATTCGAGAGACATATCGTCCCATGTAGGCTGTAGCCGGGCCCGCAGTTTCGGCCCAATGGCAGGTGGACAGCACACGCGCAGAGCCAGAAGTGGCGGTGTGGGCCCACTGGTAGGCACTGGGCTGGGCTGGGCTATCGCCTACCAACGAATCTAATTAGAAAAAAAGGAAAAGCTGAGGATAAAAAAGAAAAAAACCGAGCTGGCCAGTAGAGAAGAATGCCGCCTGTGCAGCAACTATTGGGAAGGCAAATGCTAGGGCCACTCACCTCACCTCACCTCACCTGCCATGCATGCCAGGCAAACACAAGTCAACCAATAGTATTATAGAGGAAGGTATAGAGAGACTGTCGGGGATGCTCTTATTAGTAAGAACATCAGAAACATGTAGGATTTGTTTGGTTTGCCGGATGGGCTAATGGCCAGACCATTCGATCCGGAATCAAAGCCGAGCTCCGCTGTTTGGTTCATGTCGTAGGGTAGATGGACTTCGGAGCGACTTGTCCGACGTGTGCAATTCCTAGACAAATTCGCGCGACCATGTTGTCCGTAAAAAATCGTCAGATGACGCCGTCCGTTGCTACGCACGGACTAGGTAATCTCGAACGAAATCATTCCTAGAACCTAACACGTCGTAAATGTACAGAGTAGCATACAAAAAATGCCATGGATGATGGCGTCGTCGCTCCTTGTTGTTTCTGAGAACGAGGGAAAGATAAGACCGACTCATCTGCGTGCTGTCTACCCCATTTCAAGATGGCATTCCTATTCCTTAACTAGGAATCGGCGTCATATCCGGCCGGATTTGGGCAGGGCAGCTGGGGAGGCACGAACTCTCGGGCGGTGAAACTGTAGTGAACATGCATGGATTCCATGCTTTAAGATTTGTGCTCTAGGGTTAATTTACATTTCGACTTTCATCGTTCGATGTGCTTTAAGATTTGTGCTCTAGGGTTAATTTACATAATGCCATTGCGAACATATCAATTTCAAAATGCACGCGCCATTCGAAAGCCACATATTGCTGGATCCCACTCGTTAGTTGATTCCTTTCGAAGAATTAATGGCCAAAACACTCTAATACTAAGAACTTTGAAAATTTATCTTATACATTTTACCACCAATTTGAATAATTCAAATTTCTAGATTTATGTAAAATCATATTCTACTCATCATTCAGATTCATATTTTTCTCTATTTTCTACTTTAGATCTCTTTCTTCACGAAACATGGTATCGTTGATTTTTAAACAACAGTTTATTGTAAACATTTTAAAATCCACTTTCAAATTTGAGTACACATAATTTTCTGATCCATAAATTTGCCTTGCAATTTTACGAACATTCTGTTATTTTTTATGATTTTTTTCTATTTTGTAACGCATTGAAAATGCAAGAACAAAGAGGACATTTCACGGTCGATTTAAGAACATATTGGTGAAAAGTTGCAAGTAGGGAAGAAAGTTTATTTGACAATGTCAAATGCTTAGCTTTAAAAAGGATGATGATATATTATGGATTAAGCTATTTTTTATGCAAATAATAAAATCTCTCGCCTATTAACCCCACTAATAAAGCAAGGCACATTGGACTAGCTATCAATCGTCAAACAAAAAACTTAGATTAACCTATGACACTATTTTACCGTTTTCATCGCTTTGACATTCGCAGATTGAGGCCTTTTTTTTCAACTGAAAGAAGCTGAAAGTTTTAATCTCAAAAAGTCGTAACCCTTGAAAAGACGTCTTGGAAAGTTCAGAAAACTATAAAAGGTTATTTTAGGAACTATAAGAACTATTTAAAACTCCATAATAATGACTAGAAATACTATGTCATTTTCTTTATAGAAATATAAAAAAATTATTTCATTTCATTTAAGCTGAAAAAAACAATGCCTGAATTCCCTCGTCCCGTCAAAGACAATACGGGTGCTAGGCTACGATACCAAGACGGTAAAAACCTGAAAAACGTCCACATAAGGTTCTTACGCAACATTTGATCGATATGTCCATGGAACATATGCTTTATCTATTTTTTTTTCCTCCATGGAGCATAGATACCAAGACGCTGGCACGGTCGTTTCTGTTCGGCATGCACTATGCGTACGTGCAGATCGATAGGAATTTAGCGTCGTCCAGCTGCCTAGCTTGCTCGCGCGCGCGGAAGCTTCGGTTCTTCCGCAGTAAACAAGCGCCAAAATCCACCGAAACGCCTACCCCAATTTGTTTATAGGAGCTTTTTAGGGTTACTGTTTTGCAACGTGCCATCGTTCTTGCAAAAGGGGACACAACCCCAATTCAAGGTCCATGGATGATTTAAGGGTACATGCATCCATGCTTGTTACTCTAAATTCATCGGAGCCTCGGAGAGGGAGGGACAATGCATCACAGGATTGAGCTATGCGACGACCGTTTTTTTTAAGTCACTATATGGTTCTATCTGGCAAATAAACTTAATCGACACTATTTTTTGTTCTAGACTTGAGCCCATGATCATCTGTAATTTATGAGACAGTTATTGCTTAAGGCAGTGGCAGCAAGCAGTGGCGGCGCTAGGATTTTGATAAACCCCGGGCTAAATTTTAATATACTAAACACTCATGAAAAATTCCAAAAAATCAACCACTCATCCATTACCGACACCACGTAACAAAAAGGTGTGATATAAATAAATAATTGATACAAAATTTCAACCATATGACCTATTATAGCAATAGCATTAAAAACATAAAATAACATCAACAAAATAAAATATAGCTTATAGAGAGTGTGAGTGTGTCGTCCTTTTGTCTAGGTTAAAAAGGAACAACAAATCTAGATTAAAAAGATGCAAGACAATAAATTCAGCATATACGCACTTTGTAGCCTAAGACTTGGCAACTGCAGAAGGATCTTCACCGAAGAAAACGTTTGCGGCGGATCACGGATACATCGGGTCCTCGCCTCCTCAGCATCAGCAGCTCGACCCTGGTAGTTGTAGCCTCGTGTGGTTGCGTCCTCGCCTCGATCTGGGTGCTAGGAAGGTGTAGGTGTGAGATATCTGTGCTATGTGCAGGAAATCACCACTCGCCAGTTGCCACTTGGGCCATGGCATTGCCACTGGCAGTAAGCCCATCTAGCAATATTTTTAGAAAGGTTAAATTGTTTTTTGAGATTTTTGAGTGAAACTACACAAAATCCCCCAAAAAATTACGAAATGTTACATCGAATAGTTTGTATAAAAATGACAAATTTTAGCCCAACCAAACAAAACCGTACCTCAGCGTGAACCAAACAAGGCCTTAGTATTGCAATCGTACAGCGTGCAGCTGTTTAGTTCGCTGATTAGTAATTTGCACCAGATGGAAGCTTGCCTAGTGGTCTCCTCGACTTTGCCACGAGCCCACAACCCAAGCTAGAGCCCAGCGTGCTAGGGTTCTGGCTTCTCCCCTGGCAGCAGTGGTGGAACTAGTGTTGCCACCGGGGTTTGCAGTGTCTTTCGGACAAACCCTTCTTACTTATTGCTACCCTATTTGTATATATACATATAAACCTATAATATAATTTCAAGTTTAAAAATAGTAATTTACTGTTAAATCACCTCAACGATTAGAAGGATTTTTTTTTTCTGTATGCGCCCCCGAGGGGCAGTTTAAAAGTAAGTTGATAATAATTTACTTTGACCGTACATGACTCTATGTAGAAAAAACAAATATTTTCGAAAAAAGAAGATGGCCCAACACGTACTTGCTAGACAGCTTGGTAGCTGTGGTAACGGCCCAAGTTGAACCAACTCTACTGGGCCTTTCCACCGGTAGAACCATATGCTCCACTTGTCCCTCTCCATTTTGCATCGCTTCTCCTTTTTGGATGCAGCGTAGCGCATGATTTTGACTTTAGATCAGTGTGTGTGTGTGTGTGTGTGTGTGTGTGTGTGTGACTATAGGTTTCTTTCGAAAGATAGGCGTCGTAGAGCACGCCTCCAAAAAATCTCATCACCTATAAAAAGGCCAGTTTATCTCTCCCAACGTTGACGTTCCTCTTTCTCCCGGCCTTGGAGAAATTGCAGCGTGCGCACGGCCCAATTTGACCCTCGCCATGGCTCTCCTCTCCCTTTCCCTCACCAAACCCCACCCATTTCCCCCCCACCATATCAGCTTCCAGATGCCTCCAAAAACTATCTCAAAAAAACTTTATAAACTTCTCTCTTGTTTTCATAAAGAAAAGTATGCTTGCCAGTATATATCACAATATATCATATGAATCCATCCATGCATGTGTCACAAGGGATCGATCGCTACAGTTGGACACACACTGACAGGCATGTGTATTGTGTGATGTGTACCAGTCACCGATTGGATATTTGGACCTATACATACACGCACACGAGCAGTAGAAGAAACGGCCGAGCTCCACGTAGAAATTAAATGGTGTCGAAATGTGTACCTAATACATGGAAAGAATAGCATCTAGTTATTCCATCATGTCATGAGGGTGACACGCCCTCGCAAGAACGCTTCTTCTACCTCCATTAATCTCCGAGCACGAGCTCGACCTCTTATCTGTTCTAGCTTGAGCATGCTTCTCCCCTCCCCTCGAGTGCCTGGGCTCCCAGCAATGTGCTCGCGCTGATCGATCCTGGAGGATCGGTTGTATTTATTAATTTATTATATTTAATTACCTATTTATTATTTATAAGTAAGCTTATCGTCCATGGATGTCAATGGCGGTGGCGCCCCGCGGCGGCTGGCGCGGAGCCCCAGCGCGGCGTCCCGCGCCGGCGCCGGCGCGTTCGTCTACGACGGCATGCGCGCCGCGCCGCTCTTCTCGTCGGCCAACTTCGCTCGCTCCCTCCGCAAGGCGGCGTCGTTCAGTTACAACAAGAAGGCCGGCGCCGACGAGGTCGCGCCGGCGGCGCCGCGGCGGGCGCTGAGCAGCAAGGAGAACACCGTGCACGGCGTCCTCGACGCCGCCGCGCTGGCGCCCCCGCGCCGGTCGCTGCCGGAGCCGGGCGTCGCCGGGAGAGGCCCGTGGGAGCCGGCGCGGAGGCGGCGCAGCGCCGCCGCCGAGGCGTCGCCGGAAGACGGCGGGAGGGGGTCCGGCGCGCTGAGGGAGGTGATGACGCGGAGGAAGGAGCAGCCGGAGAAGGAGGAGGAGGCGCACCGCGCGCGCGTGCTGGTGGCGCGGCTGCTGCAATGGCGGTTCGCCAACGCCCGCATGGAGAAGGCCATGGCCCGCGCCACCTCCGCCGCCGAGGTGATGCATCGCCAATGATAACGCAGCACAACTGCGCAATGCACTTAAAATTAACCAGCAGCTGGTTGGGCATGGCGGATGGATGCAGAACAAGCTGTTCTACACGTGGCTGCGCGTGGCGGAGCTGCGTAGCATCCAGGCGGCGAAGCGGATGGTGGCGCAGCGGCGGCGGCAGAAGCTGAAGCTGGCCAGGCTGCTGCGGCCGCAGCTCCCCCTGCTAGCCTCGTGGGAGCCCCTCGCCAGGCCGCACGCCGACGCCGTCGCCGACCTCGCCCGCGTCCTCTCCGCCGCCTGCACCTCCCTCCCCGTCGCCGACGGCGCCCAAGTACCAAACAATCTCTTCCCCTTGCTCTCAAGCTCCCCTCTCTGATGATAGGTCAGTACACAACAAGCTATACTGCCTCTACTTGCAGGCGGACATGGAGTCGCTGCACGACGCCATGTTTTCTTGCGTGGGCACCGTCAACGAGATCGAAGCCAACGCCGATGCGTTCTACGCCACGGTACACCAAAAAAAATCAATTTTTTCACGAGATAAATAGATAATCATAATGCAGCATAATTTCGATCGCAATGTGTAATCGCCGTTTCGATTTGTGTGTTGTGCAAGGCCGGCGTGACGAGCAGCGCGCTCGGCGAGCTGGAGAGGACGATACGGCAGGAGGTGGAGGGCCTGGAGGAAGCCATGCGGCTGGCCAGGATTGTCTCTACCTTGCAGGTGGGTACACCGTCGTTTTTGAGATCAGCGAGAATGCGTGATGTCTCACCAGAACAAAGGTTATGGTGGTACTAAACTTTGGATTAATTGTCAGATACTCCACTTTTTTCGATCGAGCGAGCGCTGCTGTTTGCTTCTTAATTGTCAGCTACTGCCGTACTCCCCCGTTCATCGCTGCGTCCTGCCGCCATTATTGTGCCGCCTGCTTCCTACGAGTCCTAGCTCAACATGACTTCTTCGATCATCGATCTTCTCCGTTGACTTTATATAACGGTGCTAGTGTAACTCACGAAGTTACAGTTAGGACAAATGTCCCAAAACGGTTCTTATTATGCCCCAAGGATGAAATTGACCCGTAAACCAAAATAGAATTGTCAGATCCTTCATCCATTAAAATCGGACTTGACCGAACCCTTGACTGCTCAACGGGACAGTTTTAACGATTTTGCACGTACATGGCATGGTTTGGGTGATGTGACTCCAACATGACGTTGATGTGGCTGCCACCTCACTCTTCATCTCTTTCACTCTCATCTCTATTTCCCATCGGTCTCCTCCTACAACCCTAACACCACCTCCACCCTCTTCCCCCACTGACGCCGACCTCCTCGTCCACCCCGAGCATGCCAACATTGCCCCTATGACAAATCAGCCTGACGATGAGGTTGGTGGAGGTGGTCAACTCGATGAAGGAGTGCGGTGCTGGAGAGCTTGGCTAGTGCGGGAGGACGAGCTAGCGGCGCCGTCGCCAACAAAGGATGGAGAATGATGTTGAGGTGGGGGGCGTCCAGCACGGTTGCAGTGAGGTATTGGGCAAGATGGCGAAGATCTAGGGCATTAGGGAAGGAGGGCGGTGTGTCAGGAGGGGGGGGGGAGGGACCGGCACTATGAAGGGAGGATGATGCCGCGCCTTAGGGTGGGGAAGGAGGCCAGTGCTGTGGGATGGGGAGACGGCCGATGCTGGGGTGGAGGCACGATGACAATTCGCACAGGAGGAGGCCACAGAGAGAGAGAGATTAGGTGGAGATAGGGAGATTAGGAGAGAGATGGGATGAGGTGACAGTCCACACCTGCACATCTGTCGGCGGAAACCACCCTAAACCTGGTCAAAGGACTATGCGTATTTGATAGATGATGGATCTGACAAGTCTGGTATTTCGGTTGAGGGACCGATTTTCTCAGTGAACATAGTTGAGAGACCGTTTTGCGACTTTTTCCTTATAGTTACCAATCATCCAGGAGCTCCTACAAACCACTTTTCATTCAAATTTTAAGTTTGTAGTGGTCGAAACTCCAAACGGCCAAAAATTTCAATCTATTGGCAAAATATATTTTGAACAACATGTTTTTTTTTGGACCCACCGACAATCGACCATAATGAAAGAAATTTCAGTTCTACCATTTTCCACGGGAGAGTTATACGATTTCGATTTACTGATGGTTCCTTGCTTGCTTTCTTATGTGTACTGCAGACGCAGGAAGTGAGCCTTCGAGCAAATCTAATTCAGGCGAAGCTGAGGCTTGGCCTTGTAGCCCCTGACCCAAAGATTAATGCAGAATCAGCCGGTTGGTGTTTTTGATCACCGAAGAACAATACCACTCCCCTACTTCAAATTAAAATGCAAGACTTTATCGATTATCGTCATGACCCAGCCAGCTTAAATGTAAGTTTACCCGAAATAAACTAAGTAGAGGATGATCGAGATCCGGGGGATCGATCAAGATGAATGCCTCCCGCCGGTCGCCTGTGTTTATTTTTTTGACGTAAGTATTTATTTTCCTGGGTTACGGGCCTCATGTGTGGTTTATTATTCATCTCTATGTATCTATGGCTGTTAATGTTATGAGAAATTTTACGATACATATTAGTGAAAACGAACCGTCATCTCTTTTAATCTAACGGTTTAGGTTGATTTTAAATTTTTTATACTATCATGGTGCTATGCCAGTATGTTTAGTGATGAAGGCTCCCTGAATGAACGGTGAATTATACTATCATCTTAGTATATTTGTGCACTGTAAAAATGCTCTAATGTTATTGGTATGTAATGTATTCTCGTAAAAATATGTAATTTGAGTTTTTCATAGATAGTGTATGTAATATTTGTGAATCGCCGTTGTGAATATTATTCATATTGACGAGTACTCTATCAATGACTCTTCTTGTTAATTATCTGAGCAATTCTTTTGTTTATATATAAGAAGAGAGGCACAATTTGGCGCCATTTTAGTCGATGGAACCCATGACACAACAATAAAAAAAGAACAAATTAGACAGCAATGAAGTTCATTCGTACGTACTTGCTAAATTATGCCCACCGCCAAGATCTGAGGGTAAGGCACCCACAACCCTATTAACTTGAACAGATATTATGCGCTTATGTTTCAGATCCAATATTTTATGGGCACCCACAGTTTCGGCCATATGCGTACTTATGGCTTTAGGCCTCAAAAAAGAACTGAATTGTATACAATGAGCCCATGGTGTGGTGGCAGTGATGCGATCAACTAGTGGCATATTGCCTACTAGAATATCACAAAATATCGTATGCTCAGGAAAATATAGAGAAGAAATCCAACACTCCAATTGCAAGTCAGCAACACTGTAATTAACATGGGAATAGCTAGTTAGCATCCAGCTATTTATTAGGGATGTTATTTTTAGTCAACTATTTGAAATTTTGGATCTTAATATAATGGTCAAGATCCTCTTCTCTCTCCTTCGTGTTCCTAACCCCAACACAGTTGATTGCCTCCTCCGCGCCATCAACACCTCCTTTCATATGTATTTTCACACCAAAAAACGTCGTCCACATGAGCTCCTTTTACCGGTTACGTCTCCCCTCTGATGACACACATATTTTCCCAACCTCACCGGCCATCCGCACATGACCTGATCTTCTTTCCTCTCTAGTGTGCCGTCCACATCTGAGTCTCACTAGAAGATCGGGTCACCCCCGTGTCCCCATCACTCCCTGCCTACTCTCTCTCTCTCTCTCTCTCTCTCTCCCTCTCTCTCTCTCTTGTTGCCTGTGTAAACACCTACATTTGGGCGAATCCAAATTTTGAGCAAAAATTTAAACAAAATTTAAATTTGAAGCTCTCGTGCGTGTTCTCTCTCTCCTCTGCCGCACGCACTCTCCTCTTTCTCTCTCTCTCTCTCTTTCCCTCCCTCGGATCCCCTGTTTTCCCTACGCTGCCCCCCTGCCCCGTCGCGTCCGAGCTCGCCGCCTATGCCCTTACATCGCCGTGCCGAGCTCTAGTTGGTGGGGGCGGCACTGTCGTGGTGTACCTCGCCAGCGACCGGTCCGCCGGCATGAACCGAAGGACCACCGCTATGGACCGTAGGGCAAAGACCGCCAAATCTCGCATACGATCCGCGTCCGCCCTTTGTCATCATCATGGGTCACGCAAGTCAAATGGCTACACTTTAGGAGCGACCGACGTACACTGCTACTCGCCACGTCCGGCCGTCCCCGGCCTCGGCGCGAGCACCATTAGAACCGCACGTACTCGTAGAGGCCACAGCTTGCACGCACATGGTCAGAAACGGCCGGCAGCGCCGCCGCAGCGCGACCAGTCACCGCCAGCCACCTCACTTGGTCGGAGGTCGATGACGACCCCACAACCGCTAGATCCGCGCCAAGATTCGTGTAGTCGCATTTGAACCGACTCGCTCACATGTGGGCTCCGGTTGCCAGGGTACCCCTTCGCGCGCATGGTAAGGTCTATAGTCTCGAGTCACTGCCAGTGGTCGGCCCACCAGGCAGATTAAGTGGTGGCGTCCTCGGTGCGGCGCCAGATCTGCGCGAATGCGCCCCCGTAAAATACGCTTTCGGCGCAGGAGGTTCTAGGTGGACGCGGGCCGCGCACGTGTTGGCCGTGGGCCGAATCAGTATTGGGCCGATTGCGTCCGTTGTCCTGGCTCGTTACGGTTTGCAGTTTTCCCACTAATTTAACAAGCGTAATAATTCCAGAAAATGCTAATGAATTATTAAAAAATGCTTAGAGGTACTAAAAAAATTCTAGAAAAATTTGGATAAATAGGTGAGGCTAATCTGGATTTTATAAGAATATTTAATCACCTGTTGCAATTATTTTTATTCAATGTTATTGATGATATATGCCACTATCATATTTAGGAAAGGGTAAAAATAGAGTTAGGAGAACCTTAATTATCAAATATGGGATCTAACTATAAAATATTGATGAAATACCACAAGGTATATAAGTATCCTAATAACTAGAGAAAATTTTGAAAAGGTAACTCTTGCCCAAATAAGTTTATTAAATAAATAATTAGGCAAAACACAATAAAGGGATTAATGATTTCTTTATTAATAAAGAGAGGTGCTGGCCCTATAAAATTATAATAAATTACCATAAGTCCTAGAGTATACCTTGTAATTAGTGAAACTTAGAGAAGGCCATCACCAGTACAATTTATATTGTAGGAGGATAATTTGACGAAGTGGTGTCATCGTATGTCGTCCGTACAACCCTAAGTAAACAAATACTACAGGGGGTTACTACCTTGTAGAAATATCACAATAAATAAGTGTAGTGAAAAAAATTGGAATAATGAAATCGTATTAAGCCTAATGGCAACCTTTTTTATTTTACAATAATAGGGTTTCATAATTTATTAAAAACCTATAGACACCTCCTAAAGAAAATTTATGATTAATACTAAAGCATGTTAGAGATATTATAAAATTACTAACCTAAGCACTGTTCATAGGTTTCCTCCGAGTAAGTAATTAGGGAACCTACGTAGTACTTCTGTATATAGAAATAGATCGAAATGATTCGCTTGTTAATAAAAACTAGAACTAAGTTGTCAAAATTGTGTGAGAACTATATGAAATTTAATAAACTCTTATAAACCCCAAAAGAATGTTAGAAACCTTAGAAAGGATAAATAGTACTGATTATGCTATTACTAGACGAAAGCCCCATTAATTACGATACAGAGTAGTTTATTCAAAACTCAAGAAAATGTGTTTAGACATAAAATAATATTTTGAACTTAGGATAAGTCTTTGGACCTAGAGATAATATATAACACCTCTCTCACCATACAATAGACTAAGGGGGAGATATTTTGGGACATTTACCTTTATCGTATGTCCTTATAGGATCGTAGGAATGCAACTAAACCCCATAAAACCAAATACCTTAATTTGGTATTATTATTTAGGGCTCCACTAAAATTGGTAAGGAAAATAGATTTTAATCGCATTATGAGATCATGCATGACAAGTCCTTTCGTTGAATGTTCGATGTGATCTTCCTTAGGGTAAAAAAGGATCATCGAACGAAAGTGTAATTTTATTCATGCATCATATCGATCTTTACTCCACTATTGACTATTTATTGGACCTGTACGTGGAGACCAACATTGGAGGTGTTTGTGGATTTGGGCTTTGAGATAAATTTGGGCTTGGGTTTGTGATGGGTTTCTGCAGGTCAGAATTGGAATTGGGTTTGGGGAGTTTGAGTTCGGGCTCTCGGTGATTGCTGCAGGTACAACGGCGAGGGACTCCGAAGGATTTGGGTTTGGTCAAGAAGGGTTCAAATTCGGAATTAGGGTTTTGGAGGACGACGACCGATTAGGGTTTTGATCGAGAGACAGGTCGGGTCGACCATGATAGGGTTTCGGTCGAGAGAGTTACAAAAGGAATCGACCGGGTTAGAGGTCCAGGATAGGTGTAGGTTTGACCAGGAGAGAGGAGAGTTAGGGTTTCGAGGTTCGTTGGCCGAGAGCCCGAGAGGGACAGACGTTCTACCGGCGAGGGTTATGACGGAGGTCGTTAGGGTTTCAGTCGAGACAAGGGTCGGCTTGGCCAAAGGAACGAAAGAGAAATTAGGGTTTAGAGAGAAATGAATAAAGAGAAGTCGATGAGAGTATCAAATTAATTTTTGTAATTTGTAAATCCAAATCATAATAAAAATTTTAATCAAATATATTTGTTTGAAATTTTAGGGTTTCTCGTATAAGAACTTAATAAATAAATTTTAAATTGATTTTCTCTTTTTGATAAAACTTGGGACATTCTAATATTTATTAGGATGTCACAAAAACTTAATTGTCACACATAGCTGCTCATAAATTTATCTTTCAAAGTATAAGCCCATCACACTTTATCATAAGTCTTAAGCTTATCATAGTCCGACAACAATTATCTTCCTATCATATCTATACTAATCTAAAATTGAACAGTTTTGGCTTAGATCCAACTACAGATCTCATCTGTCCATACCCCTTCATCCAATAGTCATAATTGCATCACTTAAAGTTCGCTTAAATTACCCACCTTTGCCACTCGATCTATCTAAACCTATCATGTACGAGTGCAACTGTGAGTCCGTCGAGCTGGCCTACAGCAACATCACTTCCACGGACTTCTTCTCCGCCACCTTGCATGGCTACGATTATCTAATGTATTCTGATCTTGTTCGAATTCAGATCAAGCAATAGCTGTGCATAAGCTTCACGTTTACAGTATACGTGTAAAAACTCATACTGTCCTACGACGTGTGCATGCATCGTGCATGCGCGGGGGACGTAGGCGGCATGAACCCGTACGTTCATGCACACTCTTCCTCGCCGTCGTCGCCAATTATACCAAGTAACTCAGCATCTCCAATTATACCAAGTCACTAGTAATTAAATGATAAATGTAATCAACTACCAACCCACGAGCACTAGCAACTATGCACGAGGATAGTCTAGGAAAATAACTAAGGCAGCAAATGAATGGCTAAATTCACAGGGTAGATGACTCGGGGTGAATATAATAGGACTCTAATCCTTCTCATCATTTCATGCATGAGAAAAATAAATGGAAACAATAATAAGGTAAGTTTTGCAAAACAGGAGAGCAAAATACAATCTATCTTGCCTTGGTAGTACTCCGGGTCTTGGGATCCTCCTTCGAACGGCTCCTGGAATTCTCCCGAGCAGCGCGAACACAGACGATCTACACGTATATGCATATGTGTAAGAAACAACAAAACAATCAATATAATATATAGCTCAATAAAATATATAAAATTTTAGGCTATTTATTGAATTTAATGGCTCTCGAATTAACTAATATGGAGTTCGGATGCTTCTGGAACAATTCCTGGAAGATTTGGAAAAATCAGAAATTACAGAAAAGAATAAACCGATTAAACCGGGTTAACTGAAGAAAAACCGACCGAACCTGCGCGCGGAGCTAGTAGGGGACTAGGCAGCGCATACGCGAGCGGCGGCGAGGCGGCGACGCGTGGCGAACGCGGATTAGCCGCGGCGCGGCACGGGCGGGAATGCAGGGGCGGTGCGGGACGTGTGGCACGAGGTGACTGGCAGTGGCAGCGAGCGAGTGGGGTGGCGACAAGTGGAGAAGGCGCGCAAGGAGAGTGATGAGCACATCCAACCCAAGGATATGACCGCTGCACCTACATCCTCTCCGACAACGTCATCTTCATCGCCTGCGATCAATGCTGTGACATTTTCGTCGTCAAGGGGCCTTAATCCAGAAACTCGGCCTTTCAAGCCCAAATCAATGGATCAGCACCTCAAGCACGCACCTTGAGGAAATTCTACAGGCCAAGGAAGATTTATATGCAAGCCCAAGATTCCAAAAAGTCTGGTTTGGCCATCCAACATCACGTCAACTTCAAAAGGGCATAACTGGGGCTCCCGAACTATGATTTTGGCGTGTGTCCACTCATTGGAAAGCTTAGGAGATAATCTTTCTAATGGATCCATTCCCATACCGAAATTAGCTCCAGATCAACGGGACAATGCAAAACATTTTCTCGGACTCAATATGTCAGGTGCTGCGTCACTGTATTTTGGGGCCAATGGCCCATGTATGGAAGGGTGGGCGTGGCGGCCGACACTAGCGTGGTGGCCAACTCTGTTTTGGTCACCCTACCCCTGGCCTCCCCACTATATATTGATCCTACTGTCGTTTTTTGTCGTTTAGGTTTTGTTGTGCGTGGTTGACCCCTTGTGCATCCCTCCTCGTGTTTATAAGTGACAGAACCTCACCCTTGATTTCGTTTGAGTTATTGGATTAAAATTGCTATCATCTTGTTCTTGCTTGTTGTCGGTTGCAGTAGGTTCAAGGATCGATTGGATTTTGACTTGGTTGATCAGTTCAGCGAGGTGACGTTGCGATTGCTTGATTGCTGGTATCGTGGTTGGTAGCCGATCCATCTATTTTGCTGTACACTATACCGACGTATCGTTCCTCACCAGAAGATCGGGCCGACCTAAGTGCACATCAGAGAGCGCGGCTGCGGGCGACGCGTGGCTGCGTGCGGCAACACGGGCGCCCGCGCTGTCGCGGTCAGGAAGCGACGGCAGTGGGCCAGGTGGCGGGCGCTGGTTGGGTGGCGTGGTAATCCGGGGCGGCGGTGCGCGGGGGCAAAGGCGCACCGGCTGCGATGTCGGTGGGGTGGAGCTATAAATTGCTCGTTTCTTGGCAAAATCCGACGATCCATATATCCATCTTGACCGTCTCGACGAGCTCTACAATATGGTACCATGTAATCTTGGGTTTGGGCACAGCACAAAGAGAGATATCCAGAAAAGTGTCGCGGTGGTTAGTGAAGGATCGAGATGTAGCTTAGAGAGGGTTGAATAGGCTTTACAAATTTTTAGAAAATAAACAGCACAACAGAAAGAAAATATCGGATGTTCCGATGCTATATCTGATAGTCCGATATGGATCAGACTATCTGATATGGAATCAGACTATTCGATATTGCTGAAACTAGGGTATAAAGCTCTTAAGTAAAACAAGGATACAAAACTGCACCAAATAGGGTTAGAGAGAAAACACAAAGTGAAACATTTATAAGATAACCTTAGTAGGCACTTTCAATCCCTGCAATTTGAGTGAATGCTTAGAATATCCATTATGCTTGTCATTTAATTCCCGCATAGTTATTAGTCTTAAACCTAACCTTTACTCGAGGACGAGCAAAGACCTAAGCATGGGGGTGTGTCGACGGTCAATTTCTAAAATTTTCATACACTTTCGACCGTCAACATAGCTCCCAATTGAAGGAACATGGACTAAAAATGTGCAAATTAAAAAAGTTTCACAAGTTTTTGAATGTTTGTGTCTCCAGGGACCTCCTAAGCAAAATTGGACCCAAACCAAGTAAAAATCCAGGTTGACCGACTGAGCTAGGGTCGGCCAATCGGCACCAGGTCCAATCCGGGTTGCCTTTTCTCCAGGGATTCACGAAGCACAAAAGGAGACCATCCCAACCGTACACATCTAGTCTGTTTGATCCTAGGGATGACATTGCATTAGAGAGGCGTGTCGGCATCCCTCCACTAGAGGTTTGGAGCTGAACTCGGGTGTGAGTTCAGCTTCGTCTTCTATCGGTAACACTTAGTCCCATTCTTTATTTATAAAGGAAGTTTATTTCGTATACATTCTCTCTGTTGGTATTAGGCTCGTGCTAGATCTTGAGTGCTAAATCTATGTGCTTGGGTGGCACAATAGATATTAGTGCTAGGTTTAGTGGGAGTGTGTATCGAGTGACGTCCTTGATACGTAGTACTGATAGAAATAGACGTGGTGTCTAGACTAGTTAGTACCAAGTAGGCACCTGATTCAACGACTGAGTAGTAGTTAGTTGGTGGTGACAGCCCTGCTCTTCGCGCGGTAGTTTGTGGAATCTGCCCCGTTAGTCTCAGCCCAACCGAGCCCAATTGGGGGTGATCATAACCATTCAGTGTTCTTAACTGATAGCGGGTGGTAGTGAATTGGTCGAGCTCCGAAACAGAATAGAAATTGTGTGTGGATTAACCTTGTACCCTTGACTAGTGTATATCATTAGTACAACCTCTCGACCCGAAATATCTTACCCCACTTTCGTCATTCCACCATATCCATCTGGCCAAGTAAGACTAGAAACTCGACTCTTCTCTTTCTTCATGGGAAATCAATACCTTTGGAATACTTTGGGGTGAAAGCTACTGCAATATTCAGGAGGTTGTGGATTAATTCTAACAGGCATAAGAATCGCCAACACTGGTCTTTCTTGTTCTTATGATTTGGGCGGCCATCTTGGCGCTCGGCTAGGGCGTCTGAAGTGGTGGCATAACAATCTGCCATTGCGAACATCTCCTTTATCGTGATCGGCAGTTTCCTAGACATCTTAAATAGATCGGGATCACTAACCCCTTTCTGAAAGGCCGCAAAAACAATCGTGTCCGAGACGTCCCGAATTGTATTATTCTTCTATGTAAAGCGCCGGACGAACTCTCGGAGGGACTCACTTTTCTTCTGGTGGAGTTGGTACAGCCCACGGCGTCCCAGGCCTTTGATAAGTACCCTGGAGTTTGCGATGAGCTACTCATAGAGGTCTCTCCAGGAATCAATAGAATTCTCAAGGAGCCCTGTAAGCCATGCCAGAGCCGATGGAGTGCGTGTGATTGGCAAGTAATTCGCCATTATTGTCTGATCACCATCGGTAGCCTTAACAGCTAGGGCGTAGACCTGTAGCCATGCTTCTAGGTCTCTTTCTCCATATATCTTGGTAGTGCCTTTGATAATAAATCCTTCAAGCCAAACTACTCGGCAAAGCCGGGCGGTGAACTCGTGGATCCCGTTGATGGACCCGTCATCATAGAGTTGAGGAGATCGTCATGGCGATCTATCTGGGCAATAGTCGCGGTCGCACCAATCGTCGTGACGGTACCAATCGGTAAAAAGCGTTCACAGTCATCGTCTCTATGGCATCGCTCGTCGTCTTCCCGCTCTAATCACTTGGTGTTGAGGTCTTTACGGAGATCCCGACTGAGGCTACCACGGGCATCCCCATGGTGATGAGACTCACGCCGAGTATGCTCGACTCGACTGGTCACGGTTTGATTGTTGGTCTAAGTGTCCGAGTGCGCCTTTGCCCCTAGATCTAGTTGGTTATGTTGAATTGTGGCCGCTGTCATCACGGCCTTAATCTGGGCCACGATCGGCGTAGTGGGATGGTCGGCCAGAATCATAGGACTCAAGTTGTCGAGGAGAATTTTGGAGGCGACGATGTTTTGTTGTGACGTATGTCTTCGTTGATGTTCAGGCTATAGCATATAGGCCCCTCAATTTCTTGAGTGGTTGTTTATTTAAGAATTTTGGTGATGATGACCTAAAGAATCACAACTGGACTCACTTCAGAGCATTTAAGCTCAAGATTGTGTGTTCTCCTAGCTAGTGCGGCATCAAGATCAAAGACAAGATTAAGGACATTTATTAACTAGTTTAAGCTTGGGAGAAGTTTTAAGCTTGTAGCTAGTTTTTGTTTGTTCTTTACCGTACTATTAAGGGGGTTTCATATTATTACTTATCTGAGAAATAAGTTTCTCAATCACATAAAAATACCTTGGAGCAACTCAAATTCTAAGAGGATCTTAGCCATTTCTTGGCCAGATAATCTTTCGTTAACGCCGGACCAGACCTCTATCTGCCTTTGTTTCTGTTCGCTGTTTCTCCAGAAGTACTCAAGTTCACGCCGGACAATTAATTATTCCTATATCTTTCGGTCCAACGTTCTACCAGAAACATCCAAGTTGACGCCAGACAATCTTGTCTTGTGCTTTGGGTCTTGTCAGGTGCCACATCTAGAAAATCTCTAGTTTACACCTGACAGTCCGTTATACACTTGATACAATTCCATCTCACTTCCTTTCATCCAGAAAGTTTGTTGTTTATGCTAGACTTGTCTGTTCCCAACTAAATTTCAAAGCTTTCGTTCGCAGACAAAAAAACATGTTTGTGCCGGACAGTCCTTCGTGAGAAGTGTTTTCCCTAAACTTCTGTCCGTCGCAAACTGAATCTTTTCTGTTCAAATTTTATTACCATTGGAGTTTGTCCGTTGCTAAAGCAACTTTGACAATGCTTTTGCAAAAACATTTTTGTCATATTATTAATGGCTAGGATTACTTTCAAACGGCTATTATTCAATTCTTAGCCTATAAAAGGTAGCAGAAACTTCTTCCACAGAGAGCAATTGGTCCCAGAATATCACTCTCATACCTACCAGCCTGAAGTTGAGCCTTGTTCTTCAACTACACCAAATTGACACAAAAGGTCAAATATTCAAATTGCTCCAAAAGTATCCTGATCTGATTGAGAGTCTATTATACATACAAGTGATGATCTGAAGCTTGTTACTCTTGAATTATCAATCTTAGACGGCTAAATGGAGGCGTTCTTGAAGAGCTTGCCAATGGTGTTTGTGAAAGTCTTTAAGATGGTTTCCGAAGGTTAGGTGCTTGCCTACCAGAGGGGTGAAAAGCAACCAAGAGTGAAATGAGGCTGCGGGCTCGAGGGGGAGCTGGTCCTTTGTGAAGGGCTTGCCTCAACGGGAGTAGGAGGAGGACTCCGAACCTCGGTAAAAAATCCTTGCGCCCCTTTTTTAATGTGCATTTAAATTCCTATTGATTGTCTTTGCTATTTTTCTTCCGCACTTTACTGCTTTCTGTTAGACTAGGACTTGCTAGTTAGTTTGGGTAACTACTTGCTAAAAGTCTGAACTTTAAATGAATTTTTTAAAAGTTGCATGTTCACCCGCCTCTAGGCCAAGTAGATCCTTTCATGTGATATCAGAGCACTGGTTTCCTGTTTTTAAGTTTAATTACTTAGGATGGCTGAGGAAAGCTGTTAATGTTGGTAGAGTCCCTCTGTTTGATGGCACAAACTATCCCTATTGGAAAATTAGAATGAAGTTCTATCTTCAAGCCACTGGGTATGATGTGTGAAGAGTCACTGAAAATCCTATCCCTGATAAAGTTGACCCAAAAGGTCGGCCCACACCCGGTGAGATCAAGAATATAGAATGTGATGCTCAGACCATTAATGCTATTTTCTCTTGCTTAAGTGCAGAAGTCTTTGATCGTGTGAGTAATCTCACTTCAGCTCACATGATTTGGAAAACCCTAGAAATTCTTGAGGGAACTTCGGATGTCAATGAGGAGAAACTAACCATAGCTAGAAAAAAGTTTCACACTTTCACCATGATGTCAAATGAGAATACTAATGACATGTTTACTAGGTTGAATCCCATCATCAATGAGCTCAACGGACTGGGAGCTAGGCTGGAAAATGTTGAGATTTGCCGCAAGATGATTTGGGTGCATCCTCGGTGCTACCAGGATTTGGTCACCTCTCACAAATAGTTGTGATCTAAAGACTCTCACTCCTACTGAGCTATTGGGAAAGTTGAGCACACATGAGCTGCACTTTGATGAGGGTGAAGGACCTACCAAGAAAAAGGATCTTGCTCTCAAGGCAAAAGAAAAGGTTTGCTCCAATGATGAAGAAAAGAGTGATGCCGGAGATGATGCTAAGGAACTGGCTATACTCATAAAAAGAGCAAGTAAGCATATGAAGAAAGTCAATCTCATCGATTTCAAGAAGAAACATTTCTTTCCATCATTAAAGAAGAATCCGTTTCACAACATTATATATGCTATGAGTGTAATGAAAGAGATCACATTGTTGCACAATGTGAAAAAAAAGAAAAAGAAAAACAAGTGAAAGAACAAGGAAAGTGATGATGAAGGGAATGATCACAACAAGGAGAAAAGGAAGTTGTTCAAGAAGACAAACATCAGAAGATTTGCGAAGAATGGGAAGAGGGAAGCATTCATTGGGGAATGGCTGGA
This sequence comes from Raddia distichophylla, assembly GCA_005191435.1. Taxonomy (NCBI): domain Eukaryota; kingdom Viridiplantae; phylum Streptophyta; class Magnoliopsida; order Poales; family Poaceae; genus Raddia; species Raddia distichophylla. The sequence continues at coordinate 1,392,580 of SPJY01020215.1, read as the reverse complement.
CTAGCTGTGGAAGAATCAACTCCTCCTTCTCCATTCTCCACCTCACTTTGTCTCATGGCAAGTCTTGATGATGAGAAGGTAAATAATGACACTTCCACTTCGTATAATGATTTGGTTGAGATGATCAATGATCTAAGTACTGCTCTAATGAAAGAAACTTCTAAAAATAAGAATCTTAAGAGAGCTTTATTTCTATGGATCATGACCATGAATCTGTTGCTGTGAAACGTGAACTTCTAGAAAGTGAGTATAGTTTTTTAAAGAAATCTCATGCTGAAATGGCTGCTAAATTAGACAAGCTACTTGCTAGTCAATCTCCAAAATTTGACATCATTGATTGCTCAACTTTGACTAGTGAAGTTGTTGATTTAACTTTTGATAGACTAGTTAAAAAGATGCTTATACTTCCTATGATAATTTGCATCATTTATGTCGGATTGCTTCTAGCTCCATAGATTATTCTAGCTTGAATAGTCCCATGAATTCATCTAGCATATGTGACTGCTATAGGTGCTAGGGAATTAATGATTGAAAATGAAGAGCTTAAGTTTAGGCTTGCTAAATTTGAGAATGGACTTGGAAAATGCTATCTTGTGAGTATTGCTCTTGATAAAATGCTTGGGGAGCAAAGGGCTACTGTGACATCCTCTATTTTGTCGTATGTCACTTGTATTTTCGAAAACCCAAAAATAAAATAAAACGGAATTGTTATATACGAAACCCTAGTTTAAACTAATTTAAATTAGGTTTAAGCCAAAAACCCTAGAACACCTTTTTAACCTTTTTGTAAAAATTCCCATAAATCGTAAATGCCACTAGTTAGCCACCCTTCAAATTTCAAGTCCAAAGCCCAACGCTAGCCTTTGTTTCCACAGAGTGGCACCGTTCTGCCGGGAGCTCGTCGGATCAAGGAAATGACAAGCAAACGTGTAAGAACCAAGCCCAAACTTGGTGCAGAGTTATTTGATGCCTAAACCTGCCCAAAGCCAGAAGCCCAAGCCAAAATTTGCTTATTTGCAAAAATACCAAAATTAGGGGAGTCCAAAACCTATTCGGTGTAGAATTAGAGCCCAACTCAAGTTCTACCCATTGGAGGCCTGCTCATGGTCGTCCAACACATTATAAAAGCACCCCAAGATCCCCCTCAGCACCACAACTCGAGAAAACCCCAGAGCCAACCCTAGCCATCGCAAAAAACCCTAACCCGTGGAGGTTTTCGAGGTAGATCTCCCTATTCTTTGCCGAAACAAAGTTAAAGATCCCACGATTGCGTAGATCTCGTCAAGACGGTCCAGTTTGATACCAAATTCGCTAGAATCGGTGGAGATTTGAGCCAATTAGAGCTCGTCGGAGTTGGGCGCCGCGCCGCCGGCGACCTCGGCGTGCGCGCCCCGCGACCTGGATCCGCCGCGCCCTCTCCCCCACGCGACACCTGGCCGCAACCGCCACCACTGCCACCCATGCACACCCGTGCGCACCGGCGCCCGCCCGCCCAGTGCCACGCTTTGTCCGCGTGTTGGTCGCCGCCGCGCCCGCCACGTGTCGCACCGCCGCTGTCTCCCGCCTGCGCCACCGCCGCATCGCCGTGCGCCGCTTCGGCTAACCAGAAGCCGCCGCGTGTCGCCCCCGTGCAGCCCGCTGCGCCGGTTCGGCCGGTTTAACTGGTTTATTATTTTCAGCCTTTTCAGATTTTCCTTAAACTTTCAAGAATTGTTTAGGGAGCGTATGAACTCCAAATTAGATGATTTCAGATCCATTAAATTTTATAAATAGCATGGAATTTTATATATTTGTTTGAGATATATGTTCTGTGGTGGATTTTTCTATTCTTATGCATTTCCTTCTACATGTAGGTCGTCCGTGCTCCCGCTGCTCGGCGTTTTTCTCAGAGTTTTCCGAAGGAGGACGTCAAGACCCAGAGTACTATCAAGGCAAGATAGATTGCATCTTGCTCTCCTATTTCGCAAAACTCACCCATTTAACTGTTTAAATTGTTTTTCTCATGAATGAAATGATGGGAGGGGTTAGAAGCTATTTATTCGCATTGCGTCATCTATCCTGTGAATTTAGCCATTCCTTGCTGCTTAATTGTTTTCCTAGCGTATCCTTGTGCATAGATGCTAGTGCTCGTGGGTTATTGGTTGTTAGGTTATTCATCATTTATTCATTAATCTTGTGACTTCATATATTTGGAGGTGCTGAGTTACTTAATAACCTAATCAACTAAAACCTACGTGGTGTGTGTTGGCTAAAGGTGGCAAGTCGGGTGGTTTTGTGGATTGATGGTGGAGGTAGTCACCTTGATCTAAGGACCCTTGTCGTGTGCTTATCCCTCCAAACCATACAAGCGCAACCATAAGTGCTAGCTCTAGCATGTCGGCCAACATGTGCTAGTCCAGGCTTAGTAGTTAGGAAAAACTGTTAACACACCTTACCTTGAAAAGATCGGGCTGAGGTCCGTGGGCTCAAGAGGGGGACCCGAGTTGTCAAAACCTTAGAGGGGGTATCGGTGTTAACAGAAGGAACTAATGAATCGTCTTGTATTGTTAGTTGGTCTAGGCTCCTAAGGAAGAGTTAAAACGCAAAAGTATCACTCGGCTTATGGGTAAAGTGCGCTATACTCTGCAGAGGTGAAAACTATCATGATAGCCGTTCCCACGGTTATGGGAGGGGAGGAAGGTCGTACATGGTAGTCTCATGTGTTATCTAATAACTTGATGGGTTGGTTTTGTTTTGAGTATTCGAAGCTTGTGCAGTTTTGTAGAGGGGCTTTCGAAGCCGAGCTCTGTTTGTTACCTTGGGAATCTATTCATTTTTATTAATTGTTCAACAAATGTATTCACAACACTTTAATTAATCTTGACTAGAATAGGTGTTTATGAAAATTAACCATCCTATTCTTATTATATTCGTGCATTCATATATAAGGATTTTTGCTGGGTAGCCGTGTACTCATTATACAAATTCACGGATATATTTGTTCAGGAGAAGACTTTGTTCCAGTTTGCTCGCAGGATCAGGAGGATTTTGTGCCGGACTTTGCAGAAGATTAGCTGACGTCGAAGGCTTGGATAGAGAGCATCGTCATATTTATTCCATTGCATATCATTTGAATTTCCGCTGCTCTGAATATTACTATATGGATTTATGCAAACTATTGTAATAAGTGGTTGTGGTACAATTACTTTTGCACTGTTATAATATTTTCATAGTTATGATGATTGTGTTGTGATGCTCGACCTATGTCGCTCATGAGTTGCTAGCATTGATTGCTGGAACAAGCAATGGATCATGGGTAGATTCCGATGAAGCCGGGGTTGTGACAAAAGTTGGTATCAGAGCCAGTCTGACCTAGGAAGCATAGCTAGTCTGTTGGTGGATTTCAAAAATTTTTAACCATGCCATTTTTATTATTAAATTCTAGATGTCGGCATCTCACCCTGATGAAGAGCACCCGGGCTTCCCTACGCTTTTGTGGGGATTGCTATGGGACATGGGCTACCAAAGGAGGCCTGAGTACACCCTCACTCCAGTTTTCCTTAATAGGATGAACCAACATCGTTGCAAGCTGGTAGTCCATTATGTAGACCATGAAGGAACACCAAGGGAGTCCACATTTGAGGAGATTGCTGAGCTCGATGGACGCGCCATTCAACTGGTGGCGAGGAAAGCTTTGATGCACTTTGTGCATGTGCATCAAATTGAAGCAAGATGGAGACCATTCTGCTACCTACCCTAGCGCTGCAGGGACAATTGCATCCGCAACGGGCCATTGTTCACAAGGGAGTTGGAGTATGAGACAAATTCTACCATCTACACTACCGTCACAATCTGAAGGCGCTGGAGAGTTTGTATTATGGAATTCGCTTCAATGAGCAATTCTACGAAGTGCAGGTCGCTAAAGTGGAAGATCAGCTGGGAGAAGCTGAGGAGAAGATCGAGGAGCTCAAGATGGAGATTGCGAGCCTAAAGGACGCTGATCGCAACGGCCTCATCGAAGTGATCCAAGAGGCGCGCCAAGCTAAGCTTCTCTATAAAAGGAAGGACTTAGATAAGAGGGAGGAGCTTATGAATGAGAAGTTCAACAAGGAGGTAGCTCGCCTCGACGCCATGAATAGAGAAATAGAAGAAGATGGTGACGAGCTAATAAGGGAGCAAGATAGGCATAAGGCCAAGAAGGCGAAGTTGGAATGGGAGCATGCCTCGACCCTAAAGGGAAATCGAAGGAAGTCGAGGGAAGAGATAAAATTTGTCAAGATTAAAGACCCCAAAGAGGAGAAGAAGGAAGACGAAGACGATGAGGAGGAGGAGCCGTTCGAGGTGGAGGACGCGTCTTCATCGGACTAGAAGATCGCTTCGTTTTATCGTCGCCAAGATTAGGGAGTGTGTCTAGTTTAAGTCATAAAGACTTAGCGCCCGTATGTTTTTTTAAAGTTGTGTGTAGAGTAGACCATATCAAATTTTGGTTTTCATTTGTGTGATATGGCTATTCGTTATGTTGGATATTAAAAGAATAAGTAAAGTTTAAAGTTAAGTTTAATATCTGGTGTTGTGCCTTGTTTAATATTTTCATCGACATCGAAGGAAAGAAGACGACGTGGATGGAAGAGTTCTTTCTATTTCAAATTTTTTCCATCATTCAATTGAATAAGTGCAACTAAGTACTTCATATATAAGAAGGCTAAGCTAGCTATAATAAGGCAATATTATAATGTAACTAATTTATTGTCTTTGGCTGTAACCTATGTTTGAGTTGGATTTGTTTGGATCATGCTTTCGTTTTCATGTGGAGTGGTGCTTCTTATTCGGATCTTTGAATGGAGTGATAAAAGCGTTTATAAAGTTATTATATTCTAAAGGATGTCGCTTACTATTTAGTCTTCTTTTCTATTCTTTCTGTCTCAGCAGATGGCCAGAGGTTGTGGAAGTGAAGCTCGTGGCAGAGAAAGTGGCCATGGAAGGGGTAGAGGTCGTGGACGCGAAGTTTAGGCCATACCCATCAATCTGTAAGAGGAGCTGGATCAGCCGGCCAACCAAGAGAATGCAGCAGCCCAGGTGGTCAGGCCAATGACCGAGGGCAAGTCAACCAAGCCGCTGGCAATCAAGCAGGACCAGTCAATGTCGCTGCTCTAAGATCCACAGCCGCAGCATCAGCAGCAGCCGCTGCCACCGCCACCTCCGCCGCCGGCAGAACCAGCTCATGATGCATTCATTTTCCAAGCTTTGCATCTGATTGTGGATCGTTTGAACCAAGCGCCGCCGCAGCCGATGCCAATGCCAGGGTTGCCGCAGTCAAAGTTCAGGGAGTTCATGAGGACTTGGCCACCGGAGTTTTCTAGCCGTGGAGACCCAATTGAAGCTGAATAAGCTCTACATGGCTAACTGTGATCACTATGAGAGCGTGCAGTACGCTGCTCATATGTTGATGGGGAATGCTGCCCATTGGTGGGAGAATTATTGCGCCACCAACCTGGACAATGTGAACATGGGATGGCATGACTTCGTGGAGGTTTTCAAGAACCATCATGTTCTGATGAGCATCCAAGAGGAGAAGAAGCGCGAGTTCGAGGGACTGCGCCAGAAAATAGATCCATTGATCAATATATCAGCAAGTTTATCGAGTTATCTCGATATGCGCCAGATCTAGTTGCTAGTGAAAAGGCTAAGGTCTGGAGGTTCACTGAAGGGCTTGACACTTGGCATGGTGTTCAGCTGAAGCCGCTTCGTTGTGAGACCTTTGATGATGTCGCTAAGAGGGCTCGTATTTTGGAAGGATCCCAGCGCAAGCACAACGATGGGAAGAAGAGGAAGTTCACTTCTCAGTAGTCCAGCTGCAATTCAAGGCCCCGTACTCATCAAGCTCCAAGTTTCAGGCAGAATCAGAAACAGACGAGGCAGTATCAAAACTCGGGTTTCAAGCAGTCATTTACTCCTCAGCATGGAGGCAAATTTCAGCAAGTTTGCCAGCCGAAGCAATCTGGAGGCCAAGTGCAGAATCATGCCAAGACTCCAAATGCTGGTGTGACCTGTTTCAAGTGCCATCAGCAGGGCCATTTATCATATGATTGTCTGCTCAACAAGGGAGGCCAACCTCACCAGAATCAAGGAGGGACACCTGCTCGTCAGCTGCAGCAAGGGCAGAGCCGTGGGAGTGCATTCAAGACACCCCAAGGAAGTGGACGTGTTAACCATGTCACGGCTGAAGAAGTGCAGAATGTTCAAGATGTCGTTCTCGGTACGTCCTTGGCAAACTCAATCTCTGTTTCTGTTTTATTTGATTCGGGAGCTTCGCATTCTTTTATTGCAAGAGAGGTTGCTGTTGATAATGGTTGGAGGGTAGTACCCCTTAGGCAGTCTCTGCTTGTTCAATCGCCTGGTGGGGGCAATGAATGCGAATGTGGGGTGTCCGAATATGGATTTGGACATTGGAGGTTATAAGTTTTCCACTACGCTAATCATGATTGATTCTGAAGGTATCCAAGTGATTTTGGGAATGGATTGGTTAAGTAAGTATAAGGGTAAGATTGATTGTGCTGATAGATCAGTAACCCTTACTACTTTAAGTGGAGAGACCATCAAGTATGTGTCTTTGCATAGAGAAAGCTCGGTTGTCAAGTTGCATCACCTGAAGATGATTCCGATAGTGAATGAGTTCTTAGATGTTTTTCCTAAAGATTGGCCTGGAATACCGCCAGATCGGAAAGTTGAGTTCAGTATTGATTTGTATCTGTGTACGGAGCCTATTTCTCAGCGTCCGTACCGTATGAATCCTAAGGAGCTCGCGGAAATGAAGACGCAGATTGAAGATTTGAAAGCCATGGGTTTTATCAGACCAAGTGTTTCTCCATGGAGATCGCCTGTGTTGTTCGTGGAGAAGAAGCATGAGAGGACTCTAAGGATGTGCGTGGATTATCAGAAGCTAAATAAGGTGACCATCAAGAATAAGTATATGTTGCCTCGAGTGGATGATTTGTTCGATCAGCTGAAAGGAGCCAGGGTGTTGTCCAAGATCGATTTGAGGTTCGGTTATCATCAGATCAAGTTGAGATCAGAGGATATTCCTAAGACAGCGTTTTCTACCCGATATGGATTATATGAATACTGTGATGTCGTCCGGACTCACTAATACTCCGGCACATTTTATGATGCTTATGAACAAGGTCCTAATGGAGTATTTGGACAAATTCGTCGTGGTGTTCATCGATGATATCCTCATTTATTCTAAGAATGAGGAAGAGCATGCCAAGCGCTTGAGACTGGTGTTGGAGAAGTTGAGAGAGCATCAGTTGTATGCCAAGTATTCGAAGTGTTACTTCTGGGTCAAAGAGGTAGCATTTCTTGGTCATGTTATCTCCGAAGACGGAGTGTCCGTTGATCCGTCCAAGGTCAATGAGATTTTGGAATGGAAGGTACCGAAGTCGGTTACCAAGGTCAGAGGTTTTCTTGTAATAGCTGGTTATTATCGTCGCTTTATCGAGGGATGTTCTAAGATTTCTTGACCGCTTACCCAGTTGTTAAAGAAGGATGTTGCGTTCAAGTGGACAGCTCAGTGCCAGGATAGCTTCGAGTTGTTGAAGAAGAAGCTAACATCGCTACCAGTATTGGTCTTGCCGAATATTCATAAGGACTTTGAGGTGTATTGTGATGCTTCGAAGTTGGGAATCGGGTGTGTGCTCATGCAAGAAGGGAGAGTTGTTGCATATGCTTCACGACAACTACGGCTCCATGAGTTGAATTATGCTACTCATGATTTGAAGTTAGCTTCCATGATGCATGCTTTAAAGATATGGAGGCATTACCTAATTGGTAATCGAACCGAAATATATACGGATCATAAGAGCCTGAAGTATATATTCACCCAGTCAGATCTGACTATGAGAAAGAGGAGATGGTTGGAGCTGTTAGTGGATTATGACGTGGGTATCCATTACCACGAAGGCAAATCTAATGTGGTTACCGATGCTTTATGTCAGAAGCAAAGAAGTGACCATATCCAAGAATAAGCGGAGAAGTTGAATATGATGATTGTTCCGCATGGTTATGTGCATAGTCAGCTGAATATGTTGGAAGTGTAGGTAGATCGCCAGGATCAGATCAAGAAGGCTCAAGAAGATGATGAAGGGAATCATGACATTATTGTTGGGATAATCATAGAGAAGGTGCCAGGATTTGTGATGGATAAAGAAGATATTGTTTGGTTCGATTAAAGGATCATCATGCCTGCTCAAAAGGATCTTCGAGAGTTAATTTTGAAAGAAGCTCATGATTCAGCATATTCTATTCACCCCAGGGGTACCAAGATGTACCTGGATCTGAAAGAGAGATACTGGTAGTCGGGAATGAAGAAGGACGTGGCAGGGTTTGTTGCCTTGTGTGATATTTGCCAAAGAGTCAAGGCCGTGCATAAGAGACTGGCAGGGTTGCTTCAGCCATTGCGAGTGCCTGAATGGAAGTGGGAAGAAGTAGGTATGATTTTATTGTGGGCCTGCCGAGAACCCAAAGAGGTTTTGATCCGATATAGGTGATCGTTGACCGATTAACCAAAGTGACTCATTTCATTCCTATGAAGACAAGGTATGACAGTGCTAAGTCGACAGAGATCTATATGTTAAGGATTGTTGTGTTTGCATGGAGTTCCTAACAGGATCGTGTCGGATCGAGGGAGCCAGTTCACGTCAAAGTTTTGGAATAAGATTCATTCTCTGTTGGGCACGCATCTAGCTTTCAGTAGTGCCTATCATCCTCAGACCGATGGGCAAATTGAAAGGACGAATCAAATCTTGGAGGATATGTTGAGAGCAGTGGCTCTGTCAGATTCAAAAAGTTGAAATAATGCATTGCCATTTGAGGAGTTCTCCTATAATAATAGTTATCAGTCCAGTATTCCAATGGTGCCTTTCGAAGCTTTGCATGGAAGGAAGTGTCAGACGCCATTGTATTGGAATGAGACTGGAAAGCGAAAAATATTTGGCCCAGATGCTTTGAAGGAGGCCGAGGATCAAGTTAAGATGATCCAACAAAGGATGAAGACCGCCTAGTCAAGGCAGAAGAGTTATGCCGATAGGCGAAGGAAAGAGTTGCAGTTTGAGGTTGGAGACCATGTTTATTTAAAGGTTTCGCCTATGAAAGGTCTTCGTTGATTCAATGTTTCTGGGAAGTTGTCTTCGAGATATATTGGTCCATTTCCAATAACGGGAAGGAGAGGAGAAGTTGCTTATCAGTTGGAGTTACCAGAGCAATTGTCGGGAGTGCATAATGTGTTCCATATTTCGCATCTCCGGAAGTGTCTAAGGGAGCCAGAGGAGCAGATGCCAGTCGAATCTATGGATTTGAAAGAAGATCTGTCCTATAAAGAGAGACCGGTCAAGATTTTGGATGTTTTGTACCCGGAGTTGGTCTATCAAGTTTTGCAAAGTATAGTGGTCCAACCATTCAGAAGCAGAAGCGACTTGGGAAAAGGAGGAAGATTTGCAGGCTGAGTTTCTAGAGTTGTTCGAGCACGATTTCTCTGAATCTTGGGGTCGAGATTCTCCGTAAGGGGGAGGTTTGTGACATCCTGTATTTTGTCGTAAGTCACTTGTATTTTCGAAAATCCAAAAATAAAATAAAAAGGAATTGTTATATACAAAACCCTAGTTTAAACAAATTTAAATTAAGTTTAAGCCAAAACCCTAGAAAACCTTTTTAAAAATTCTAGAAAAATTCTCATAAATCCTAAATGCCATTAATTAGCCACCCTCTAAATTTCAACTCCAAAGCCTAAGCCTAGCCTGTGTTTCTGCATAGTGATGCCGTTCTACCGGGAGCTCGTCGGACCAATGAAATGACGAGCAAACATGTAAGAACCAAGCCCAAACTTGGTGAACAGTTATTTGAGGCCTAAACCAGCCCAAAGCCAGAAGCCCAAGCCAAAATTCGCTTATTTTCAAAAAAAATAAAATTAGGGGAGTCCTAAACCTATTCGGTGTAGAATTAGAGCCCAAGTCAAGTTCTACCCATTGGAGGCCTGCTCATGGTCGTCCAACACACTATAAAAGCACCACAAGACCCCCCTCAGAACCACAACTTGAGAAAACCACAAAGCCAACCCTAGCCGTCACAAAAACCCTAGCCCGAGGAGGTTTTCGTGGTAGTTCTCTCTATGCTTTGCCCAAACCAAGTTGTAAATCCCACCATTGTGTAGATCTCATCAAGAGGGTCCAATTGGGTACCTAATTCGCTAGAATCGGTGGAGATTGGTGCCAATTAGAGCTCGCCGGAGTTGGCCGCTGCCCTCGCCGCCGGCGACCTTGGCGTGCGCGCCCGCCACCCCGGATCCGTCGAGCCCCCACCCCGGCGCGACACCTGGCCACCGCCGCCGCCACCCACGCCCGCCCGCACGCGCCAGCACCCGCCTGCCCCGTGCCACGCGTCAGCCGCGTGTTGGTCGCCGCCGCAGCTTGCGCTCGCTGCCACGCGTCGCCACCCGCCGTGGCCACGTGTCGCACCGCCACTGTCATCCGCCTGGGCCGTAGCCGTGTGCCACGCATTGCCGCCGCATAGCCCCGCGCCGCTTCCTCCAACCATAAGCCACCACGTGTCGCCCCCGTGCAGCCCGCTGCGCCGGTTCGGCTGGTTCAGCCGGTTCGGCCAGTTTTAACCGGTTATTATTTTCAGCCTTTTCTGATTTTGCTTAAACTTCCAGGAATTGTTTGGGGAGCATCCGAACTCCAAATTAGATGATTCCTGAGCCATTAAATTTCATAAATAGCCTAGAATTATATATATTTATTTGAGATATATGTTCTGTGGTGGATTTTTCTGTTCCTATGCATTTACATCTACGTGTAGAACGTCCGTGCTCCCGCTGCTCGGCGTATTTCTCGGAGTTTCCCGAAGGAGGACCTGAAGACCCGGAGTACTATCAAGGCAAGATAGATTTCTTCTTGCTCTCCTATTTCGCAAAACTCACCCATTTAACGGTTTTAGTTATTTTTGTCATGCATGAAATGATGGGAAGGGTTAGAACCTATTTATTCACGTTGCGTCATCTACCCTATGAATTTAGCCATTCATTGATGCCTTAATTGCTTGTCCTAGCGTATCCTTGTGCATAGATGCTAGCGCTCGTGAGTTATTAGTTGTTAGGTTATTCATCGTTTATTCATTAATCTTGTGACTTGGTATATTTGGAGGTGTTGAGTTACTTAATAACATAATCAACTAAAACCCGCGCGTGTTGGCTATAGGTGGCAAGTCGGGTGGTTTTGTGGATTGAGGATTGTGGTCGAGGTAGTCACCTTGGTCTAAGGACCCTTGTCGTGTGCTTATCCGTCCGAACCATACAAGCACAACCATAAAGTGCTAGCTCTAGCATGTCGGCCAACATGTGCTAATACTGGCTTAGTAGTTAGGGTAAACTGTTAACACACCTTACCTTGAAAAGATCGGGCAGAGGTCTGTGGGTTCAAGAGGGGACCCGAGTTGTCGAAACCTTAGAGGGGGCATCGGTGTTAACAGAAGGAACTAATGAATCGCCTTGTATTGCTACTTGGTCTAGGCTCATAAGGATGAGCTAAGACGCAAAAGTATCACTCAGTTTATGGGTAAAGTGTGCTATACTCTGCAGAGGTGAAAACAATCATGATAGCCGTTCCCACGGTTATGGGAGGGGAGGAAGGTCGTACATGGTAGTCTCAAGTGTTATCTAAAAACATGATGGGTTGGTTTTGTTTTGAGTATTCTAAGCTTGTGCAGTTTTGCAGAGGGGCTTTCGAAGCCGAGCTCTATTTGTTACCTTGGGAATCTATTCATCTTTATTAATTGTTTAACAAATGTTTTTACAACACTTTAATTAATCTTGACTAGAATAGGTGTTTATGCAAATTAACCATCCTGTTCTTGTTATACTCGTGCATTCATATATAAGGATTCTTGTTGGGTAGCCGTGTACCCATTATACAAATCCACGGATATATTTGTTCAGGAGAAGACTTGGTTCTGGTTTGCACACAGGATCAGGAGGATTCTGTGCCGGACTTTGTTGAAGATTAGCTGACGTTCGATGGGTTGGATAGAGAGCATCGTCATATTTATTCCATTGCATATCATTTGAATTTTCGCTACTCTAAATATTACTATATGGATTTATACAAACTATTGTAATAAGTGGTTGTGGTACAATTACGTTTGCATTGTTTTAATATTTTCATAGTTATGATGATTGTGTTGTGATGCTCGACCTAAGTCGCTCATGAGTTGCTAGCATTGGTTGCTGGGACTAGCAATGGACCATGGGTTGACCCCGGTTAAGCCGGTGTTGTGACAGCTACCTTGGGTACGGCAGGATTGGGTTTCACCAAAGGGAAGTGCCTAAGGAAGTTGGATGGACAAGCCCCAAGCCTCTTTTTAACAAGAGCAATGCAGGAATTCACACCCACTTGAAAGTTAAAACAAAATGGGTGTTTCTTAGGAAAAGCTCAACCGTTGATTCTTACTATTTGCCCCTTAGAAATAATCATGGAAATGTGTTTGCAAAGTATGTTGGTCCCAAGAATTTGAATGAGAATGCTAAATCAATCTGGCTTCCAAAATGCTTTGTCTCAAAATCTTTTGCTCTTGGAAGTGTGGACACTAACCTCAAAGGACCCAACTTAGTTTGGGTACCTAAATACCAAAAATGATCTTATTTGTGCAGGTGAACTACAAGAGTGGCGACCCACATTGGGTTTTTGATAATGGATGCACTCAACACATGACGGGCGACTCACGTATGTCACCTCATTTGAGGATGGTGATGCCTCTACAAAAATCACCTTTGGTAACAATCGCAAGGGCGAAGTAAAAGGAAATGGAATAATTGCAATTTCACCCGATTTGTCCATTGACAATGTCGTTCTTGTTGAATCTCTCAGTTTCAATTTGCTCTCTGTTTCCCAAATTTGTGACTTGGGTTTTCATTGTTTTTTTTTCAAAAGAGGGAGTTTCAATTTTCAACAAATCTGCAAAACTAATCTTGAAAGGCTTTAGATTTCAAAATCTCTATCTTTTGAGTTCAAAGTCCAATGCCTCTTGTATTTCAACTTGTTTAATTGCTAAGGTCTCCTTGGGCTAGCTTTGGCATCGTCGACTTGGACGATGCAGAAGAACTTAGTGTTTGTACCATTTTAATTGTGATGGCTTTCACGACTTCGGTCGGTTTGGACTAACCCCGAACCAATTGTGGTAAGACTTGGGTTCGGATCACAGTATGCCTGAGTCTGTTGGTTCATAGGTAGCAGGTGGCGTCGTTGATCGGGACCTGTTGCCAAGGCGGCCTGGAAGGTGTCTGTATGCGCAAGGGGCAGGGTGGGTGTCGCTTGAGGGCCTGTGCCATTTGGTGGATGCTTCGAGAAAAAGAAAACTCATGAGGTGGTGCCAGCTGGTAGACGATGCCATTGCCAGGAGTCGAGACGGTTTGGTGGGACCTAAACGCGTGTGTTGAGACCCATGTGGAGGGTCCCTATGGGTGATGACGAATATATGTGACAAAAATGAATTTGAAGCGGTTTTGAGGCATTCTTGGATTTTGCAGAAATTTTGAATTAGTCCTAGATTGTCTGGTCGTGCTAAGTGTGTTTTGGTATAGTGTTTTCTATTTTGAGCATAGGATTTTCTGTTGATGATAGTATGATGTACTAACCTTGCAGGAGAGGTAAGGTGTATCGGCTGGTACGTGGCTAACTCTTCTTAGGAACAACGAGAGGCTGGTGCGTCCGAAGGCGTGCAGGTAACTGGGTTCGATGATCTGGCGGTCACATGAGGTGATGTACTCGAGAAGATTCTCCATGACAAGGAGTCCGGGATAGCTGGAGGCTGCCACATCGGTTACTTGCTGGCGAAGTTGATCTGACCAGTAGGCCCATGAGATGACCCTTCCAATTACCACATGCTAATGACATGTTTGAACTCAAAACCATGAGATAATTGTATGGTTGTCAGCATATACACCCGAAGTACATAACGATAACTATGTCACTTCAAGTGCATTGCTCATGTCAGAGTATTGCAGTAGAACAATAATTAAACAGAGTCTAATGCTTTATTACATCTAAATGCCATGCAGGGCCAAGTATATTAACGTTACAATATAGTCCCCTACTTTCTTTAAACATACATGGCAACTGTATGATGCCCTTTATTGCAATATTCATCACTAAACGTTACGTGAGGAGTTACTAAAGATAGTCTTCCAGAGGACCCATGTCTTCAGGATTTGGCTCTATCTCAAAATGCCCATCGGTGACAGGGTTGTCATGGCAATCACTCACGTTGCCTTCCGGGTTCACATCTAATCAAGGAATTAATAGCAACAGTGAGTACGGAGTACTCAGCAAACAATAATAGCAACATCAGAATCTAAGTAAACCAAGAGAAAATCTTCCTTCTACAAAGCATACCTACTTTAGTCTCTCCTTTGCTGCTGGGGTCTGGGCCTCTGTCCATTCCACGACAAAATCAGTGAGTGCCTGAGATTTAATGGCTAACCGGGGCTTGAACTTTATCTCAAAAGCTCCAAACTCGACTGCCCACTTCGCAATTCTTCCGGTGGCTTCCCGAATATGAAGTATGTCTCCAAGTGGGAAGGAAGTGACCACCGAAATCTTGTGATCTTGGAAGTAATGCTTAAGTTTCCACGATGTGATGAGCACGGCGTACAAAAGCTTTTGAATATGAGGGTACCTTGTTTTGGAGTCGCCGAATACTTCGCTCACGAAGTAGACCGGAAGTTGCACTTTCTGGAGGGAGCCTTGCTCATTCCTCTCTACTATCAACGCGCTGCTGACTACGTGAGTCGTGGCGCCGATGTAGAGTAGGAGGGGTGATGTAGTGACAAATCTTTTAAAGTCTTCGAATGCTTCTTGTGCTTGCGCCGTCCACTAAAAACCATCTTGTCGGCGTAGGAGTTTGAAGAACGGCATGCTGCGTTCCCCGAACCGGGAAACGAATTGGCTGAGTGCCACAATGCATCCAGTGAGCTTTTGCACATCCTTGTGATTGGTCGGGGGCTTCATCTTCATGATGGTGCTGATCTTCTCTGGGTTTGCCTTGATCCCCCTGAAGAGGACATCACCAGTATGGATACGATCAGTGTGACCGCTGGCCCTACTTCCTGTCCGACTGCTTCAACGACTACCGACGCCACTCCATCTTCGTCGCCTACAATTAATGCTGTGACATCTTCATCACTGAGGGGCATTAATCCTAAAGCCCAGCCTTACAAGCCTTCTCCAAAGAAAAAACACCACAAGTCCAAGACCCACAAGGCGTCGACGTATCAAGGAAAGCCCACATGGAGGCCCAAGATGCCAAACAGCCCGGTTCGGCCATCCAGCAGCACGCCAATTTCAAACGGGTATAAATCAGGCTCCCAAACTTCAATTTCAGCGTGTGACCACTCGTTGGAATGCTTAGGACATAAGCTTTCCAATGGATCCAACCCCACCTCCAGATTCGCTCCAGAGAATCACGAAAATGCAGAAGAATTTCACGGGCCACAATTTCAGGGTGCTGCTCACCGTATTTTTGGGCCTATGGCCCATGTAGCTTAGGGTTTTGGTGGGTGCCCCTGTTTTGGCCGCCCTACACTTCCTGGCCGCCGGTATATATGTGGTCGGTGCCTCTCTTTTACGCTTAGGTTTTGTTGTGTTTTGGTTGACCTCGTGTGTGTCCCTCCTCGTGTTCGCGTGTGTCGATGAGACCACCCGAGACGAGAAACAGAACCTCATGTGTTTCGTGATTTATCAGTTATTAACTTGTTCTTGCTTGTTCTGGATTGCTAGCAGGTTCAAGGATCGATCGTGCCTGACTCGGTTGATCGCCTCATGTGGTGACTTTGCGATTGTTCGGTTGCTGATCCCGTGGATTGGTAGCGTCGTCGCTACACCAAATCGACGTATTGTTCTCATCAGAAGATCGGGCCAACCTAGCACGCATCAAGTGGTATCAGAGCGATGGTTGCCTGGTAAGAACACCCCTTATCTTTTGTTTAGTTCATCTTGTTCGTCCTAGAGTCCAGAAAACAACAAAAAAAATTCATCGTGTGAGTCCCCTTTTGATCTGAGCCCGTTTAGCCTTCACTATTACTATCTAGTTTAATTCTTGTTGAATTTGTGTTGCATCGTTGTGTCGTTGCTGGTCTTAGCGTTTAGTCCTTTAGAGTTTCGAGTTCGAGTCATGTTTTTCTCACAGTGTTCTTCATGTCGTCGTTGTTCTTGTGTGTCACTACCTACCCACCAGATCAGATCGCATCCCCTCATCACAGCCAAATCTTCCATCCCGATTTTTGCACATACCCATTGCTGCCTTAATTCCCTTCCTTTGATCCTATTGATTGCCAACAAATCCCTGTAATTGCTGCGGTTAACTACTTTGTACCTAATCTTTTGCTGGCATCAACCACCAATGGAGGCCCACCCATATTTTTCCTTTGCGTGTCATACCATGCAGCCATATTTTTTTTTAATGGTCTTTCCATTGCTGCCATTTGTATGAACATACGGCAATATATCCAGTACCTACTAATGATAGCCGGAGTCAATTCCATAATAGCCCAACCGTGTACTACCAGAACACCAGAACTCCACGTTTCCTGCCCCAAAAATCAGATCAGCTGCTATATCTAATATCTTTTCCAAACGTGGCCTGTTTCTTTCCATCGTAGTTGAGACGGTTCACTTTTCCATCAAAAAGGAAACCGATCTCTTCCCGTATAGCAAATAAAAGAAAAGGCTGGTGCAATTAAAAAAAAAAAGCCGCACCTAAATTTTTTTTTTAAAAAAGGCGAAATTCAGAAAAAAAAAAAATCAGTGGAAGAAAAAAGATAGCGAAGTAAAAAAAAAGAGAGAGGGGAGAAAATTAGTGATTTTCATCTTGGGTATTCAGCAGCCCTAGATGTTTCTTGTGTGTTGAGAACATTCTTGTTGCCGTTCTGTGACTTCATTGGTGTCTCGGCTCGCGTCTCCAGCAAGGTCTAGCCTAGGACCAGCACGTACCGTCGTTGAACGTTCTTTCAACTTGTTTTAACTAGTGTGGTTCTAGTATCTTCTTTCTACATATTGATACCTGTCCAAGCTCCACATACTACTAATCACAGGAACAACACCTTGCAATCGCTTTGTCACCTTCTGAGTGCAGAACACCACCAGTTATCGATTGACCTTGACAAGCTGCAGGGTAAGAACTTGTAAGAGCTTGGTGAGAGCTTCGAGTGTGATAAGCTTGTCAATTCTAGCGCCTATTTAATAGATAGGGTTATACATTCCTTTGTGTATTTTCTTGTCTACTACTAACAATGGCAGGTCCACTTGGAGAAAGGAAACTGATGTGGGAACATGTTCGTCAGTCCGATGCGATACATATGGAGCCTAGGAGTGAGCGTCAAGAAGCCTGGGATAAATTAAAGATACTTGTTTAGAATTGGAATCTTTCTATAACGAAGAATGAGAAAATGCAATTGAAGAAAGAATTAAAGCCTGCATCGCCCAAAAAGAAGGATAGTAAGTGTACTTCAATTAGTAAAAATGAGAATGTGCTTTCTATTCCTGTGACTAACCCTGTAGGCAAGAATGATCGAGATGGTGTGCATCTGAGTGCTGCAACGACGAACAACTATAATAGCCATTCATCCCAACTTATACTTAGTGCACCGCCGGAACAAGCTAGTCAAACTCAGCGTCACAACTTATTCCACACTAGGTTTGTTGTGCGGGAACGAAGGGTAGAAGTCATCATTGATGGAGGAAATTGCAGCAACCTAGCAAGTCAAAATTTGGTCGAGAAGTTTGACTTGCCCATGACTCCACTTGAACAACCTTATGAGATCGAATGGTTCAATTCAAATGGTAAGGTTCAGGTAACACACACTGCGAGAGTGAATTTCTCTATTGGTTCATATTATGATTACGTTGATTGCGATGTCATACCCATGGAAGCATGCTCACTTTTATTAGGAAGACCTTGGTTATATGACGTGGAAGCTATTCACAATGGTAGAGCCAATCAAAATTCATTTATGCATTATTGTGAGAAAATGATTTTGGAACCAATGACTCCTGCTGAAATAAATAAGATTAATGCTTATAAAGTTAAAAATCATGTCCAAGAGGGTGATAAGATTGTTTGCGTTGCACAAAACACTAAAAAAAGATAAATGAGGTAGTTCAATTAGATAAAACTGTGACCTCCCCTAATATTGCATTGGAAACACATGTTTCTTTGTCCCCTGTTGACACTAACCTTTTGCAGAAGCATAAGACAGAGTTGAGGACGACTCCAATTCAAGAAGGGGAGGACGATGAGGACAGCATCAGCATGGATACGATCGGTGTGACCGCTGGCCCTCTTTCCTCTCCGACTGCTTCAACGATTACCGACGCCACTCCATCTTCGTCGCCTACAATTGACGCTGCGACATCTTCATCACTGAGGGGCATTAATCCTAAAGCCCAGCCTTACAAACCTTCTCCAAAGAAGAAACACCACAAGTCCAAGACCGACAAGGCCTCGACGTATCAAGGAAAGCCCACATAGAGGCCCAAGATGCCAAACAGCCCGGTTCGGCCATCCAGCAGCACGCCAACTTCAAACGGGCATAAATCGGGCTCCCGAACTCCGATTTCAGCGTGTGACCACTCGCTGGAAAGCTTAGAAGATAAGCTTTCCAATGGATCTGACCACACCTCTAGATTCGCTCCAGAGCATCACGGAAATGCAGAAGAATTTCACGGGCCACAATTTCAGGGTGCTGCTCACCGTATTTTTGGGCCTATAGCCCATGTAGCTTAGGGTTTTGGTGGGTGCCCCTGTTTTGGCCGCCCTACACCTCCTGGCCACCGCTATATATGTGGCCGGTGCCTCTCTTTTACGCTTAGGTTTTGTTGTGTTTTTGTTGACCCCATGTGTGTCCCTCCTCGTGTTCGCATGTGTCGACTAGACCACCCGAGACGAGAGACAGAACCTCACCCTTGTTTCGTGATTTATCAGTTATCAACTTGTTCTTGCTTGTTCTCGATTGCTAGCAGGTTCAAGGATCGATCGTGCCTGACTCGGTTGATCGCCTCGTGTGGTGACTTTGCGATTGTTCGGTCATCACCCCCAGATGAGATATGATGAATCCGAGTAACTTACCGGATGGAACCCTAAAAACGCAGTTCTCAGGATTCAATTTCATTCGATATGCCCTTAGGCTCTCGAATGTTTCGGCCAAATCTATTATGAGATCTGGTTTTGTTCGTGTCTTCACGACGACGTCGTCGAGGTAGGCCTCCACGTTGCGGTCAAGCTGAGTGTGAAAACATCGCTGCATGGTGCGTTGATCGGGTGCGCCAGAGTTTTCAACCCGAATGGCATTGTGATATAGCAGAAAGCACCAAAAGGCGTAATAAACGATGTCTTGATTCAGTCTTCCTCCTTCAAGCTGATATGGTGATAGCCTAAGTAAGCGTCTAGAAAACTTAGGAGCTCGCACCCGGCGGTGGAATCCACCACTTGGTTGATGCGGGGGAGCCCGAAAGGATCCTTGGGACAGGCCTTATTGAGGTCAGTGTAGTCGACGCACATATGCCATGTCTTGTTCTTCTTCGCACCCGGCGGTGGAATCCACCACTTGGTTGATGCGGGGGAGCCCGAAAGGATCCTTGGGACAGGCCTTATTGAGGTCAGTGTAGTCGACGCACATATGACATGTCTTGTTCTTCTTCTGTACCAGGACCGGATTTGCTTGCCACACGGGGTGGTATACCTCCTTGATGAACCGTGCTGCCAACAACTTGGTATTTTTCTCGGATGGCATCCTTCCGATCTGGTGCGAATCTTCGCAAACGTTGCTTGATTGATCTTGCCATGTCATCAACGTGAAAAGAGTGCTCAATCACCTCCCTCAGAACGGCAGGCATATCCGAAGGCTTCCAAGCGAACAAATCCTGGTTTACTCGGAGGAAAGTGACGAGCGCATCTTCCGATTTACTGTCGAGGCCTGTCCCAATCACGACTGTTTTAGCCAGATCGGGCGGGTCCAATACTATCTTCTTATTTTCTTTTGCTACTTGGATGGAGGTTTTGGCCTGCTTTTTGGCGGGTATGTCTCCCTCCTCCTGGAGGGATGCGACTGCCTGTCGGATCTTCTCCATCTTGGCTAATGTATCAAGCGCCTACGCCATCTTACAACTTTGGCTGTCGCATACTAGAGATTTCTTCATGTCGCCGGGGATGGTGATTACACCATTTGGGCCCGGTATCTTCATGGCAAGATAGGTGTAATTAGGGACAGACATAAATTTGGCGATGCCCGGCCTTCCTAAAATGGCATGATATGCCGTCTCGAAATCAGCGACTTCAAAGCTCAGACTCTCGGTCCGATGGTTGTCCTTGGTCCCAAATGTGACAGGCAATGAGATCTGCCCGATTGGTACTGCGGACGTCCCAGGGATTACCCCGTGGAAAGGAGATGATCCAGGCCATAGCTCGAAACGAGGAATATTCATCTGATCCAAGGTCTTGGCAAAGAGGATGTTAATCATGCTCCCGCCATCGACCAAGACCCTCTTCAACTTGTTTTCTCGAACAACCGGATCTAGCACCAGTGGATACCTCCCAAGGAAGGCAATCCGATCAGGGTGGTCCGATCGATCGAAGGTGATGGGCACCTCTGACCAGCGTAGGTACTTGGGTGCCGCGGGTAAGATCGCGTTGATCCCCCGAGTGGTAAGCTTGTGCTTCCATTTGGACTCATGCGTTGGATCCCCCAAATATATAGCTAATCTCGCGCTGAGTGTCGTGCTAATCCCCGTCTGGCTTCAGGCCGTGAGCACCTTTGGCCGTCGACTGTTTGGAGTTGTCGGCGAGCTTTTGCGAAATAAGGCAATATTTGGCAGCATGCTTACCACGTGGGTGAAACGGACATACCGCCTCCATGAGCTTATTGTAGTCATTGTCGTTGGGGGGATTAGGCCGATTACGCTCCACGTTAGTGACCATCTTGTCCCCCCTTGCGCTTCTTGTCTTTGGGCTTGCCCTATTCGTCGTTAGACTTCTTCTTAGAGCCTCCGTTGTGGCCACCACGATGATTCATGATGGCCTTTTCAGCGTTGACATCTTGATCCGCCATCGTGAACATGGCTTTGAGAGTTCGCGGGGGGTCCCGAGTCAACTGCCTGATCAACTCCTCGGATTTACACCCGCGAAGAAGGCATGAATGACTGTTTGTTCTAAAATGTCCTAGATCTCATTCTTCTTCTTGGTGAAGCGCTTGATGAATTCTCGGAGAGTCTTGTTCTTGAGTCGATATAGTCGTCCAATCTCTCATCTCCCGGCGGGCCTCTCGTAGGTCCCTTGGAAGTTGGCGATGAACTGCTCCTGAAGGTCTTCCCAATACTCGATAGAGTTCTCCAAGCAAGGTCTGGATGGTTGGGGTCAGAGCGACTGGCAGATAGTTCGCTATCACGTTCTGATCATGCCCTGCCGCGCTGACTGCTAAAGCATAAATTTGCAGCCAGTTCTTTGGGTCCCTCTTGCCATCGAGCTTGTCGATGCCTTTGAAGTTGAAACGTCTAGCCAAACCACTCGGTGAAGATCCGGGGTGAACGCTCGAATCCGTTCCAAGGGTCGTGGCCGCCGTCGCCACGGGGATCTGCTGCGATGCTCCCGCTGCGGATCTTAGCGCTGATGTTTCGGATGATGGTCGCGCCGACTGGCGGTGCTCTCGACGTGATCATCATTGCGCCGATTGCGATAACTACGGGAGTTTCGCTCACCGTTGATGCGCTCCCTCCTTCTAGCTTCTATGTCGTGGCGGAGGTCATGACAGCCGATTGATGTGATCCGCCAGCAGCGGAGGCGCGTGCCTTGCTCCTATTGCGCGTAGAGCGGCTATGGGCCAACTGTCGACTAGTGGCTAATTGGGGGTCACCATCGGTAATGAATTTTTCACGGGGTTATGCGCTAGAACTAAGCCAGACGGTAACACAACATAGGGATTTATACAGGTTCGGGCACTCAACTCGGAGGCAATACCCTAGTCCTGTGCTCTGGGATAATGTTTCTGTGTGAATTCGCAAATGATGGTGATGTCTATGCTGATGTAGCTATCCAATGATTCTATGCCCCCTACTCCCCTGGCCGCCGCCGTTTTTCTACGTTTAGGTTTTGTTGTGTTTGGTTGACCCCGTGTGTGTCCCTCCTCGTGTTCGCGTGTGTCGACTAGACCACCCGTGACGAGAAACAGAACCTCACCCATGTTAGAGTTATTGGATTAAAATTGCTATCATCTTGTTCTTGCTTGTTCTCGGTTGCAGCAGGTTCATGGATCGATCGGGTTTCGACTTGGTTGATCGGTTCAGCGAGGTGATGTTGCGATTGCGTGGTTGCTGATCTCGTGGTTAGTAGCCGATCTATCTACTTCGTTGTACACCAAACCGACTTATCGTTCCTGACCAGAAGATCTAGCCGACCCCGTGCGCATCAAGTGGTATCAGAGTGACGGTTGCCTGGTGAGAACACCCCATATCTTGTTTTAGATCTATTCTTGTTCGTCCTAGAGTCCAGAAAATTGCCCCACAAAAAAGATTTGAGTTCATCGTCGCGTCCACTGTCCAAGCCACTTTGTGCTTTTGCAATTTTCGTTTTCAGTTTCGCTTTATTGAATTTGTGTCCATGGTCATAGTCTTGTTGCTGGTTTAGATTAAGTTCGTGGCCTAGTGTGAAGTTCATCCATTTTGTTGACTTCAAACCCGAGCAACGAAGGAATTTGAGTTGAATTGTTTCGCAATTATTTCGGATTTGTTATTCCATACGCAATATCTCCACCATATCAACTCCGATTCGGACAATTTTATAGCCTAAATTGTAGCACCAAAAATTCTCTACAACTTTGTCCATTGTGAGAAGATCCAAAAACTCCATCTTCAGATCCAAAATCACGTCCGAAGTGATTCTGTATGTGTCTCGGATTTTTCTGAGCAGTCTATATTGCGGGGCCCAAATCTCCTAATCCTTTATACAAATTAGAACTTCCATATATGCAAATTGATCAGTACGAGAAGATCTACAATTTTGTAGTTGTGAGTTTTTACATCCGAGGTTGCTAAAAATCTGAAAACTGTGCTAGAAGATCTGCTGTCTTTAGAGTCTAAAAATACAGTATTGCAATTTTATTGGTCGGTGAAAAAAAAAGAAAAGAAAAGAGAAGAAAAAGGCAAGTGCATACAAAAGAGCCGCGCAAAAAAAAGGAAGAAAAAAATAGAAGTGTTTGCATATTGTATCCTTTGTACTTGGTGTATTTCTCGCTTGTTTGAACTAGTTCTAGGAACGAGTTTAGGCCAGAAACTTTGGCAAGTACTTTGAATATTTATTCAGTTTTGCTATTCTGATTTCGATGATTGCATATTCCTCGATACATATTGAAACCTGTCCAAGCTCCGCATACTACTAACCTACAGGGAAAGTCCCTTGCAATCGCTTTGTCACCTTCTGAGTGCAGGATACCACCAGTTATCGATTGACCTTGATAGGCTGCAGGGTAAGAACTTGTAAGAGCTTGGTGAGAGCTTCGAGTGTGAGAGACTTGTCAATTCCAGCTCCTATTTAGTAGACAGGGTTACACACCTCTTTGTGTATTATCTTGTCTACTACTAACAATGACAGGTCCACTTGGAGAAATGAAATTCATGTGGGATCAAGAAGCCTGGGATAAACTAAAGATACTTGTCGAGAATTGCAATCTTTCTGCGGCCAAGAACAATCAAGATGGTGTGCATCTGAGTGCTGCAATGACGCGTAATAACTTCGTATAGCATACATTATACGAAGTTATACGACATTCCTAAGCTGTTAAAATGGAGAAGGATAGTAAGTGTTCTTCAATTGGTAAAGATAAGCATATGCTTTCTATTCCTGTGACTAACCATGTAGGCAAGAATGACCATGACGGTGTGCATCTGAGTGCTGCAATGACGAACAACTACAAGAGCCTTTCATCCCAACTTATATATTTAGTGTACCGCCGGAACATGCTAGTCAAACTCAGCGCCACAACCTATTCCACACTAGGTTTGTTGTGCGAGAACGAAAGATAGAAGTCATCATTGATGGAGGAAATTGCAGCAATTTAGCAAGTCAAAACATGGTCGAGAAGCTTGGCTTGCCCACGACTCCACTTGATCAACCTTATGAGATCGAAAGGTTCAATTCAAATGGTAAGGTTCAGGTAACACACTGCGAGAGTGAATTTCTCTATTGGTTTATACTATGATTTCGTTGATTGTGATGTCATAGCCATGGAAGCATGCTCACTTTTATTAGAAAGACCTTGGTTATATGACATAGAAGCTATTCATAATAGTAGAACCAATCAATATTCATTTATGCATTATTGTGAGAAAATGATTTTGGAACCAATGACTCCTACTGAAATAAATAAGATTAATGCTAGACAACCTCTCCAATGGACTAATTATAACATTGTCTATAAGATTAAATGTGGTCCCATATGTAATAGATGATAAGTGCCTTATAATCAGCTATAGCCTAACTGTAAGATAGTACTAGCTAGCACACTCTTATTCTCTCCTCCACATAATCAGCTATAGCCTGGCTAAGTGTTGGAGAGATGGTTATGCGGAATAGATGATTTGTGTATTGCATGATGAGGACATCACCAGCGTGGACACGACCAGTGTAACCGATGCCCCTCATTCCTCTCCGACCGCTACAACGACGACCGACGCTGCTCCATCTTCGTCGCCGAGGAGTCTTAATCCAGAAGCTCAGCCTTTCAAGTCTTCTCCAAAGAAACGGCGCAACAAGTTCAAGACTCACGAGGCCTCGACGACTCAAGGAAGGCCCACATGGAGACCAAAAACGTTAAAAAGGCCCACATGTAGGCCAAAGACGTCAAAAAGCCCGGTTCGGCCATCCAGCAGCACATCAACTTCAAACGGGCATAACTTGGGATCCCGAACTCCGATTTCGGCGTGTAACCACTCGTTAGAAAGCTTAGGAGATAAGATTTCCAATGGATCCAGCCCCACAGCTAAATTCGTCCAAAAGCGTCGGGAAAATGCAGAACAATGTTTTGGGCCAGAAACTCAGGGTGCTGCGACACCGTATTTCTTGGCCTATGACCATGTAACTTAGGGTTTTGGTGGGTGCCGTTTAGGTTTTGTTGTGTTTTGGTTGACCCCGTGTGTGTCTCTCCTCGTGTTCGCGTGTGTCGACTAGACCACCCGTGACGAGAAACAGAACCTCACACTTTCATGAATTGATTTATCAGTTATCATCTTGTTCTTACTAGTTCTCGATTGCTGGCAGGTTCAAAGATCAATCGTGTCTTGCTCGGTTGATCGACTCGTGTGGTGACCTTATGATTGTTCGGTTGCTGATCCCGTGGATTAGTAGTGTCGTCACTACACCAAATCGACGTATCGTTCCTCACCAGAAGATCGGACCGACTAAGTGCGCATCAAGTGGTATCAGAGCGACGGCTGTCTGGTGAGAACATCTATCATTAGTTTTAAATCTGCTCATGTTCATCCTAGAGTATAGAAAATTTCCCCACAAAAAAATATTTGAGTTCGTCGTCACGTCCACTGTCCAAGCCACTTTGTGCTTTCGCAATTTTCGTTTTCAGTTTTCTTTATTGAATTTGCGTCCATGGTCATAGTCTTGTTGCTGGTTTAGATTTAGTTCTTGGTCTACTGTGAAGTTCATCCGTTTTATTGACTTCAAACCCGAGCACCGAAGGAATTCGAGTTGAATTGGTTCGCAATTATTTCAGATCTGTTATTCTGTACGGAATATCTCCATCTTATCAACTCCGATTCGGACAATTTTATAGCCTAAATTGTAGCCCCGAAAATTCTCTACAACTTTGTCCATTGTGAGAAGATCCAAAAATTCCATCTTCAGATCTAACATCGCGTCGGAATTAATTCTGTATGTGTCTCGGATTTTTCTGAGCAGTCTATATTGCGGAGCCCAAATCTCCTAGATCTTTTATCTAAATTAGGACTTCCATATATGCAAATTGATCAGGACGAGAAGATCTACAATTTTGTACTTGTGAGTTTTTACATCCGAGGTTGTTAAAAATCCGAAGACCATGCTAGAAGATCTGCTGTCTTTAGAGGCAGAAAATACAGTGCTGCAATTTTATTTGTCGGTGAAAAAAAAGAAAAAAAGAAGAAGGTAAGTGCATACAAAAGAGCCGCACAAAAAAGGAAGAAAAAAATCAGAAGTGTTTGCATATTGTATCCCTTGTACTTGGTGTATTTCTCGCTTGCTTGAACTAGTTCTAGGAACGAGTTTAGACGAGTAATTTTGACAAGTACTTTGGATAATTATTCAGTTTTTCTATTCTGATTTCGATTATTGCATATTCCTTGCTACATATTGAGATCTGCCCAAGCTCCGCATACCACCAACCATAGGAAAAACACCTTGCAATCGCTTTGTCACCTTCTGAGTGCAGGATACCACCTGTTATCGATTGACCTTGACAAGCTGCAGGGTAAGAACTTGTCAGAGCTTGGTGAGAGTTTTGAGTGTGAGAGACTTGTCAATTCCAGCTCCTATTTAGTAGATAGGGTAACACATTCCTTTGTGTATTTTCTTGTCTACTACTAACAATGACAGGTGCACTTGGAGAAATGAAATTCATGTGGGATCAAGAAGTCTGGGATAAACTAAAGATACTTGTCGAGAATTGCAATCTTTCTACGACCAAGAATACGAAAACACCATTAAACAAAAAACTGAAGCCTGCATCACCAAACAAGAAGGATAGTAAGTGTACTTCAATTGGTAAAGACAAGAATGTGCTTTCTATTCCTATGACTAAACATGTAGGCAAGAATGACCATGATGGTGTGCATCTGAGTGCTGCAATGACGAACAACTATAAGAGCATTTCATTCCAACTTATACTTAGTGCAGCGCCGGAACACGCTAGTCAAACTTAGCGCCACAACCTATTTCACACTAAGTTTGTTGTGCGAGAACGAAGGGTAGAAGTCATCATTGATAGAGAAAATTGTAGCAATCTAGCAAGTCAAAACATGGTCGAGAAGTTTGGCTTGCCCACGACTCCACTTGAACAATCTTATGAGATCGAATGGTTCAATTTAAATGGTAAGGTTCAGGTAACACACACTGCGAGAGTGAATTTCTATATTGGTTCATATTATGATTACGTTGATTGCGATGTCATACCGATGGAAACATGCTCACTTTTAATTGGAAGACCTTGATTATATGATGTGGAAGCTATTCACAATGGTAGAACCAATTAATATTCATTTATGCATTATTGTGAGAAAATAATTTTGGAACCAATGATTCCTACCGAAATAAATAAGATTAATGCTTATAAAGTTAAAAATCATGTCCAAGAGGGTGATAAGATTGTTTGCGATGCACAAAACACTAAAACAAAAATAAAGGAGGTAGTTCAATTATATAAAACTGTGACCTCCCCTGATATTGCATTGGACACACATGTTTCTTTGTACTCTGTTGTCACTAACCTTTTGCAGGATCATGAGGAGTCGAGGACGACTCCAATTCAAGAAGGAGGGAATGATGAGGACATCATCAACGTGGACACGACCAATGTGACCGATGCCCCTCCTTCCTCTCCGACCGCTACAACGATGACCGACGTTGCTCCATCTTCGTCGCCGAGGGGTCTTAATCCAGAAGCCCAGCATTTCAAGCCTTCTCCGAAGAAGCGGCGCAACAAGTTCAACACTCACGAGGTCTCGACGACTTAAGGAAGGCCCACATGGAGGCCAAAAACGTCAAAAAGCTCGGTTCAGCCATTCAGCAGCACGTCAACTTCAAACGGACATAACTGAGGCTCTCGGACTCCGATTTTGGCGTGCAACCACTCGTTGAAAAGCTTAGGAGATAAGCTTCCAATGGATCCAGCCCCACATCTAAATTCGTCCAGAAGTGTCGGGAAAATGAAGAACAATGTTTCAGGCCAGAAACCCAGGGTGCTGCGACACTGTATTTTTGGGCCTATGGCCCATGTATCACTGGGGTTTGGTAGTGGCTGCACCCTTGGGCGCCCTACTCCCCCTGGCCGCCGCTATATATGTGGCTGGCGCCGTTTTTCTACGTTTAGGTTTTGTTGTGTTTTGGTTGACCCCGTGTGTGTCCCTCCTCGTGTTCGCGTGTGTCGACTAGACCACCAGTGACGAGAAACAGAACCTCACACTTTCATGAATTGATTTATCAGTTATCATCTTGTTCTTACTAGTTCTCGATTGCTGGCAGGTTCAAGGATCAATCGTGTCTTGCTCGGTTGATCGACTCGTGTGGTGACCTTGCGATTGTTCGGTTGCTGATCCCGTGGATTAGTAGCGTCGTCACTACACCAAATCGATGTATCGTTTCTCACCAGAAGATCGAGCTGACTAAGTCCGCCCGGCGCAGCCGAGCCGAGGGGCCAAATTGGGGCCGAGCCGCCCGAGCCGAGGGGCCAAATTGGGGCCGAGCAGCCCTGGGTGACCGAGCCGGCTGGCACAGACCATGGGGGAGCCGAGCCGCTTAGGGGGGCCGAGCCACCCGACGCAGCCGAGCCGGGCGCCCAAAAGAGGCCCGAGCCGCCCGGGCTAGCCCAGGGAAGCAGATCGGGGGAGAGGGGATTTAGGGTTCCCCTCTCCCCATTGGCGGCGCCGGCGGTGCGGAGCGCGCCCCGGCCGAGCGCCCATGGCAACGGGACGCCGGCGGCTGAATGGAGGCCGGTGGCGGCATGGTGTCCCACAGCGGTTGGCGGGGGGAAGCCGGCGGCGGTTGAGCCAACGGCGGCGGCGGCGGCGCCCGCGTGACCATGAGCAGCGGCGCCCGCGGGGAAGGAGCCGACGCCAAGCCAGGGGTAGGCGGCGGCGGGTCCGTAGCCGAGATCTAGTCCCCGAGCACGGAGCTCGTTTATGATGAGGACATCAATAACGCGGTTGCCCAAGACGAGAAGACGTCGAACTCGCTGCCGGGTCCGGTTCGGACTTCCAGGACCAGCGCACCTTCAAACGGACGCCCAGATCGCATACGACGTCCAAATGAGGCAAATAAGGACTCTACGGAAAGCTATCGAGATAAGCTTTCCAACGGATCCAACGGCGCCTCCAAATTCAATCCGAGTCAACAGGAATCGCAAAAACAATCTGACGGACAGAAACTTTCCGGCGCTGCGTCGCCGTATTTTTGGGCCCAAAGCCCGTGTACCCCTAGAGTTAGGGTTGAGCACGTGTGGGCACCTGTTTGGGCGCCCCTCCTCTGGCCGCCGCCCTATATAAGTCCCATGCCGTGCTACGTTTTAGTTGGGTTTTGTTTAGTTGATTTCGTCACGGTTGTGTGAGATTTCGCCTTGTTCTTCTTGTGTCGGCTAGACCAACAGGACCAAGATTCTGAACCCCGTTATCCTTAATATATATTCGCAATTCAGATTGCTTATCTTGTGTTCTTGCTCGTTCTTCGGTTGCTTGCAGGAACCGTCCTTCGTGGACAGGTCGATCGTGCCTCTGGTTCGGTCGATAACAATCGTCGTGGTGGTTTAGCGATCGCCGGGATTTCCAGTTCCTTTGCGGGGTTGGAAGCCGGATCGTTTAGGTCTCCGTGACACCTTACCGAGTTATCTTTACCATCTCTCACCAGAAGATCGGGACCCCGTGTCCGTGCTCATCAAGTGGTATCAGAGTATCCGGTTGCCTGGTGAGAATTTTTGTTTAGTAGATTGATTTCATACCTATAGTCCCGAAAATTGCCGCACAAAAATATTTCAGTTCGTCATCTCGTGCATCGTCCAAACCACTTTGTGCCTTCGCGATTTCGTTTTCAGATTCGTGTTGTTGAATTTGTATCCATTGTCATCATTTTGTTGCTGGTTTAGATTAAGTTCTTGGTCTTATTTGAGTCTTGCATCTTACGTCGAGTCCAACGCCATCACGTCGTCGTCGTCGCTGCGTCCAAATCGGGAGTCGAGTCCAACGCCATCACGTCGTCGTCGACGCGTCCAAATCGGGGGGTCAATCTGTTCAGTTCGGTATTTTATCTTTATCTCTCTCGTCTGAACTCTAAACTGGACAAATTCGGAGTCTAAATTATAGCGCAGAAAAAATTCTACAACTTTGTCCATTGTGAGAAGTTCCAGAAACGCCGATTTCCTGCCCAAAATCGTGTTTGAAGGAAATCTGTCCTGTCTCGGGTTTTTCTGAACAGTCTGTATTGCGGGGCCCATATCTCCTAGATCCATTGTCCAAAATTGGTGTTCTATATATGTAATTTGATCAGAACGAAAAGATCTACAAATTTGCTGGTATAAGTTTTAGCGTTTGTGGCTTCCAAAATTCCGAAAACAGCATAGGAATTTTCTGCATAGTAGATCTGTTTTTTCAGCAAGAGAAAATTGAGTGTTTGTGTATATATCTTGTAATCTCTCATATGCGGCACTATTGATATTTAAAAAAAAAAGGGTGAAAAAGGCAAGTGCATAAAAAGAAGCCGCACAAAGAGAAAAAAAAAAGAAAAGAGAAAAAAAAGCAAGGAAAAGAAAGAAAGAAAGAAAAAAATCAGAAGTTCTTGCATCTTTTTGTATACAAAGTGTTACGTTATTCGTTTTGCTTACTTGAGCTAGGTCTAAGGACGGGTTTAGGCCAGCAACTTTGACGATTACTTTGGATATTTATTCAGCTTTGCTATACTGTTTTCGATATTGTATATTCCTTGCTACATATTGAACATGTCCAAGCTCCACATACTACTAACCTACAGGAAAAGTACCCTGCAATCGCTTTGTCACCTTCTGAGTGCAGGATACCACCAGTTATCGATTGACCTTGACAAGCTGCAGGGTAAGAACTTGTAAGAACGGAACAGGTCCACTTGGAGAAATAAAATTCATATGGGATCAAGAAGCCCGGGATAAACTAAAGATACTTGTCGATAATTGCAATCTTTCTATGACCAAGAATACGAAAACACCATTGAGAAAAGAATTGAAGCCTGCATCACCCAAGAAAAAGGATAGTAAGTGTGATTCAAAAAGTAACAATCAAACTGTTCTTGCTATTCCCGCGACTAACCCTGTAGGCAAGAATAATCAAGTTGGTGTACATCTGAGTGCTGCAATGAAGAACAATTACAAGAGCCTTTCATCCTAACTTATACTTAGTGCACCGCTGGAACACGCTTGTCAAACTCAGCGCCACAACCTATTCCACACTAGGTTTATTGTGCGAGAACGAAGGGTAGAAGTCATCATTGATGGAGGAAATTGCAGCAATCTAGCATGTCAAAACATGGTCGAGAAGATTGGCTTGCCCACGACTCCACTTAAGCAACCTTATGAGATCGAATAGTTCAATTCGAATGGTAAGGTTCTACCCCTCGGCTCTCTCCGCCAGTTCGAGGCTTGTATAAAAGGGGAGGAGAGAGAAGGGAGGGAGAGAGTTGGACACATTCTGTAATCATTCCTACACAACCACAGCACGAAAAGAGCTAAGGGCTCGGCAGGAGTAGGACTATTACCCGCAAGGGGGTCCGAACCTGGGAATCGCTGCGCGTCGCTCCTTGCCGTGCTCAATACTCGAATCGAACTGAACTCGGACTGATCGGCTAGCAAGATAGAAATCTGATAGGGGTGTGATTCACCGTGGTTACGTGAAGAACACGCCGTCAAATCATGTCCAAGAGGGTCATAAAATTGTTTGCAATGCACAAAACACCGAAACAAAGATAAAGGAGGTAGTTCAATTAGATAAAACTGTGACCTCCCCAAATATTGCATTGGAAACACATGTTCCTTTGCCTCCTATTGTCACTAACCTTTTGATAAAGTTTCACATATATTGAACACCACTTAATGAACAACTCATACATTTAAAGTAATGGAGATACTGAGATACACATAACTAAGTAAGTTTCTGACGAGGACATCACCAGCGTGGATACGATCAGTGTGACCCCTGCCCTTCCTTCCTCTCCGACTACTACCGACGCCACTCCATCTTCGTCGCCTACAATTGACGCTGCAACATCTTCATCACTGAGGGGCATTAATCCTAAAGCCCAGGCTTACCAGCCTTCTCTAAAGAAGAAACACCACAAGTCCAAGACCCACAAGACCTCGACGCATCAAGGAAAGCCCACATGGAGGCCTAAGATGCCAAACAGCCCGAACTCCGATTTCAACGTGTGACCACTCGTTGGAAAGCTTAGGAAATATGATTTCCAATGGATCTAGCCCCACCTCCAGATTCGCTTCAGAGCATCAGAAAAATGCAGAAGAATTTCATGGGTCACAACTTCTGGGTGCTGCGTCACCGTATTTTTGGGCCTATGGCCCATGTAACTTAGGGTTTTGGTGGGTGCCCCTCTTTTGGCCGCCCTACACCTCCTGGCCGCCGCTATATATGTGGCCGGTGCCTCTCTTTTACGCTTAGGTTTTGTTGTGTTTTGGTAGACCCCATGTGTGTCCCTCCTCGTGTTCGCGTGTGTCGACTAGACCACACGTGACGAGTTTCGCGTGTGTCGACTAGACCACACGTGACGAGAAACAGAACCTCACCCTTGGTTTCGTGATTTATCAATTATCATCTTGTTCTTGCTTGTTCTCGATTGCTAGCAGGTTCAAGGCTCGGTTGATCGACTCGTGCGGTGACATTGCGATTGTTCGGTTGCTGATCTCGTGGATTGGTAGCGTCGTCACTACACCAAATCGATGTATCGTTCTCATCAGAAGATCGGGCCAACCCCCGTGCGCTTCATCTCCCCTGCTCGCTCCGCCTCTGCTCTGCCCCGCCGGCTGTGCGCTCCGTCCGGCGCTCGTAACGTGCGCCGCCGCCGCGATGCACGACAGCCGCAGCCGCCCGCGCGCTCACACGGTGAAAGCCCCAACTTGCCCTTCCTTTTCCAGCCACTTGATAGGCCGGCGAAGCCACTTGTGCCACGGCTTCCCTCTCCCCGCGCGCCACGTCCTCGTCGGGGCTGAGTCATCTCGCCGCCGGCGTCGCGCCTGCTTATACCCGGTCCGAAGGACGCCCCCAAGCGCCTCGGAATCACGCGCCCAACCTCTTTTACCCACCGGAACCGGAGCCCCTGTCGGCTGCCCGGGATGCCACCCGACAGAGATGTAGAGTTTGTGATTGATTTGGTCCCCGGTACCGCCCCCATATCAAAGAATTACTACCGAATGAATGTAACGGAATTAAAGGAGTTGAGAGAACAATTAACCGATCTGCAAACCAAAGGATTTATTCGACCTAGTTCGTCACCTTGGGGATCACCAGCCATGTTTGTGGGAAAGAAGGATGGATCAAGACGGCTAGTGATCGACTACCGAGCCCTCAACGAAGTGACAATCAAAAACAAATACCCGTTACCTAGGATAGATGATTTGTTTGATCAGCTCCGAGGTGCCACGCACTTTTCAAAGGTAGATCTTCGATCCGGGTACCACCAAGTGAAGATAAGAGAGGATCACATACCAAAGACTGCTTTTATCACAAGATATGGACTGTTCGAGTTCACGGTCATGTCCTTTGGGTTAACAAACGCCCCGGCCTATTTCATGAATATAATGAACAAAATCCTGATGGAGTTTTTGGACAAGTTTGTGGTAGTGTTTATTGATGGCATTCTTATCTACTCTCGGAGCGGAGAAGAGCACACACAACACCTACATCAAGTTTTGAGCAAATTAAGGGAGCATCAATTGTATGCCAAATACAGTAAATGTGAATTTTGGCTGAAAGAAGTCAGCTTTCTTGGGCACATAATCACAGCTCAGGGGATTAAAGTAGACCCCACAAAAATTGAGGCCATCACCAATTGGGAGACCCCAACCTCGGTGACCGAAATCAGAAGTTTCTTGGGATTGGCTGGATACTACCGCAGATTTATAGAAGGATTCTCCAAGATAGCAAGACCAATGACCCAGCTGCTACATAAGGATAAACAATTTCTTTGGACGGATTCCTGCGAAAAGAGTTTTCAGACCCTAAAGACTAAGCTAACCACTGCACCGGTCCTAGCGACCCCCGACATCACCAAGGAATTCGAGATTTATTGTGATGCATCGCGCCAAGGATTAGGTTGCGTACTGATGCAAGAAGGGAAGGCAATCTCCTATGCTTCGCGTCAACTCAAGAAGCACGAAGGAAATTATCCCACTCATGACCTAGAATTAGCAGCAGTAGTTCATGCCCTCAAGCTTTGGAGACACTACCTCATGGGCACCCACTGTAATGTTTATACAGACCACAAGAGCCTCAAGTACATATTCACGCAGACCGACTTAAATCAAAGGCAAAGAAGGTGGTTGGAGCTTATCAAGGATTATCAATTGAGCGTCCACTATCACCCAGGAAAGGCCAATGTCGTGGCAGATGCCCTAAGCAGGAAGCCCCAGTGCAACCTGATAACCGGAAGCGAGCTCCCCGAATCCCTAGCTGAGGATTTTGATAAGCTCAACCTAAGGTTGGTCGGACAAGGTACTGTCGCTATGGTAACAGCGCAGCCTACTCTTTTGGATCAGATTAAGGGAGCACAGCTTGGACACCCGAGTACTAAGAAGATTGAAAGGATTATGTTGAACGACAAGGGGAATCGATTCTCAAAAGATGGTCAAGGAACGTTTTGGTTCAAAGACAGGATCTTCGTTCCTCACGTACCCGAGCTGAAGGAGTTGATTTTGAAAGAAGCTCATGAATCAGCCTATTCCATTCACCCCGGCAGCACCAAAATGTATTTGGACCTTAAAACTCAATTTTGGTGGCCTCGAATGAAAGCAGACATAGCAGAATACGTCGCTAAGTGTCATACCTGCCAACAAGTCAAGGCTGAACATCAGAAGCCTGCCGGATTACTGCAACCTTTAAAAATTCCCGAATGGAAATGGGAAGAGGTTGCTATGGACTTTATCACCGGTTTACCCCCGATCCAATCAGGGTTGGACTCCATGTGGGTAGTAGTGGATCGACTGACTAAGGTGGCACATTTTATTCCGGTAAAGACTACCTACAAGGGAACCAAGCTAGCCGAGCTGTATATATCCAGGATTGTTTGTCTACATGGAATTCCAAAAAGAATCATATCCGTTTTTTCTTACCATGTTGATTCTCTTTAGAGCACATCCTTGATACTAGTGTTTATTGTATACAGGGTGATCAACGCACAGCATGGGTTGCCTCTCCTTTTGGTATAAGTGAGTCCTACTTTTCTTTCCATTTTGTGATTGCTCTTTATGTGTTCACCCTGAATGTTCTTTATGAATAGAATTTATAGCCGCAATTTCTTAATGTTTCCATCCAGCCAAATAAATGGACACACAAATGCTTCACTGGTTATGTGGATAAATTGATCTTAAGTAGGACATATGCTACTTTATTTATAAATGTATTCGTACAAGTTATGCCCAAGACTGGAATGTTACTATGGCTGTTCTGTCTTGGAAGCAGAAAATAGCAAATTTGCTGTACAGAGCATCATAGCCTCTAATACTAGTGCTGATATTATCATAGTACTAAGGAAACTAGGTTTTTTGTTTAGATTTTAGTCATTTTGAACTGAATTATTTGCAGATCTTAGCCCATTAGTTTTGATAATACTAAGGAACTTATTTATATTATCTGGAGTGAATTATCTACAATTCATTTATAATGGGATTTGTATTTTCTTTTTTTCTATAAAAGTTTGTTGTTTCTTCCGTTTGAATTAATGATGACTTCAACAATTTACAGTTTGACTCAAGATTTCCATGGTGATAAAGAAATATTGGTCATATGAGAAGAGCATGCAGTTTGAAGTTATTGTGGCGTGTTAACTTGTACGAATTGTTTTTTAGTTGATTAGGAAAGATTTTTTTTCATTGTAAATTAGTTCTTTAGTTGATTAGGCAAGTTTTGTTCATTTTTTAGGAGTGCTGCGGGTATCCGGTGATTCAGTCCCACAGCTATAACATGCGTGTTTTGTTCATTGTAAACTTGTAATGCCACATGCAACACTGATATATATATGGAAGGGGAAAATATTGTGAAAAAATTATATATGTCATGATCATGGGAAATATCGTGTGATGCTCAGAAGTGATCTTTGTTGTAATGTTTGTGTGCATGATTTGGGTCTAACGAAATGATTTAATCGTACGGTAATCATGAATCACGGTTAGTTCTCTAAACGTTGTTATATACAAACGAGGGCAACTGCAAATGCCGTTGTATGTGTATTTGGTGGTGTATACAACTGCCATTGTTAGCTTCGATTCATGGCGCATATAAACGCCGCGATAGCTTGGATTCATGGCGCATATAAATGCCATGATAGGCTAGTTTTCCCGGCGTTCAAAAACACCGTGGTAGGCCAGTTTTCCCGGCGTTTAAAAACACCATGGTAGGTGTGTTTTCCTGGCACAATTAAACGCCGTGGAAAGTTTAAACGCCGGGAATGATAAACGCCATGAAAAGATCTTTTGGGGGCGTTTCTATGTTTTTTAGGGCATTTATAGGCGTCCTTTAGAACTGGTTTGTGTTGTAGTGTCGAAACGGATTACAAGGCACGCCCTTTGAACTTCTCCATGTACAAAAGAAATCCAGAGGCAATGTACTACTCCACATCCAGCCTGCGAGTTCTTCAAGTTTTTTCCTTTCCGGTGAAACCCAAAAACCCCTGCCTTCTCCTCTTCGAGAGCAATGGATTCCTGGGAAACTGCTTGCGCCGAGGAGCACGCCCGCATTGCCGCCGCAACAGCCGCCGTAGCCGCCGAATGGCAACGCTGGCGGAGGGACTACGCGGAGCACATTGCTCAGAGAGCCATCAGGATCCTGATCAGCGGCCATCCGCGACTCTTCGCAGTGCGCACTCCTTTGAAGGACACACTTGTCTCCTCCATCCTCGATGTGAAGTGGCCATTGGAGTGATCTTTCCTCTTTTGTTTCTTTTGCTTCTCCGCGAGCCAGCAACGAACCCTAGCTCATTGTGTTGCGCCGCGAAACTATGTCAATTTCAATGAAAATCTTTTGGAAGTCCCGTGTCAATTTCTTGTTTTGATCTTGAATCCGCAACTGACATTGCTTCACCGGAGTAGTTAGTACTGCGCGCTCCCAAACCGGCGCCCAACGCGTACGCGAACCTCTCGGGAGAAATTACTCGGCCACCCGAGTGGTTATCCGAGCCTTCCCGAAAAGGCCGCATCCAGCGCCAGACAAAGTCCCGGCCCAAAATGAGAAACGCAACCTATAGCGATAAATTTGTATCAGGGGAACGAAATTAGTTCACCTCGCCCACTTTTCGCGCCTGTCTTTCAGTCCTTCCCAGCGAACTCCGCCGCTAGGGTTCTCCGTCGCATCCTCCGCCGCCACCGTCTCCGATCCGCAATGGCTCCCCCATCTCCCGCCACCGCCAAGACGACCAAGAGAAGCAAGGAGTGGATGAAGTCCATTACGATCGAACGGAGGCTACGGAAGCTGGTCTCCATCGGTGTGCTCCCCTCCGAAGAATTCGCCTCGTGGCGCGTCGCCGCCGGCGAGTCCTGCCCCACCCCTCGCTCCGACGAGGTAGTGGTCTTCGAGTCTTACTTCCTTCGCGGCTTCGGCCTTGTCGGGGATAAAATCACGGCCCATTGCATGGCCCACTCCCTAACGGCCCAATCGAACAGCCTACTAGGGCCCAGCTCCCTAAAAGGTTCTATCAGGCCCATGTGTATCCTGTCGAACAGCTTCCTGACTGGTACGTTGCGTAATGGCCTAGGATTCGTGTTTGAGTCCGACTCGAACAGAGTTCTGCATGGCTACGTAAAGACCCGGACGTTGGTTTCGCAGATTGGAATAAGAGTCGTGATCCCCAAGAATTGGAGTATGCCTTATCTACCTCGGGATGTATTTGGCACGTCGAGTTCGTTACGATCTCGTGGTTAGCCCGGCCCGATTATCCCTTGATAGGTCGGTTTCTCTACACTATATAAACCAAGCCCCTACGACGTTTAGGGGGATCGAGTTTATGCACCAGATCATCGCATTGAAGCTTAGACCGCATATTGCTTCCTTTACACCCATAATCTCGCCGAGACTTGTTCATCTCGTCGAGCCACCTCTTGTAATCATCTTTGATATAAGAAAGGCTGGACGTAGGGCTATTATATCTCCCGAGAGGCCTGAACCAGGATAAAAACCCCTGTCTCCCTGTTCATCGTTGATTGCTGTTCGGCGTGTCTTCTATCTCCCCTTCCTAAGAACCTTAGTTGACTTGGATCAATATCCCAACCGTCGACAGGCCTTCCTTGCTATCCTTTCTTTTGGGGATTGCTGCACTTTTACGGGATCGAGGTCTCTCATTTGAACCCCAATTCCATCTTTCAAATTGCGATTTTTATCCACATCTGTGAAGCTTATGTTGGGATTGCCCCTCACTTCGACCTCTTCAGATATCTCTATCTCCTTAAGCCTTCCCCAACAAGAATTCTCCAAGGGCCGCAGGCGGTGCTGGATTTCAGCTGCGGGAAGGGGTCTGGAAATATTATTTCGATCTTCCTTTGAGGACCTCCAACAAGGGCTGACACTCGGAGTGGTTTTACTGTGCCAATTCTCCTCCAGTCCTTCATTCTCTGGGGAGTGCCCCACAATCCGTCCCTCCTGGTCTTCTCCTATCGCCAATGGCGAAGGAAGCCAAGTGAAGGAACTTGTCCCCCTCAACAGATTAAAATCCGCTGGGCTAACCGGCATCGGCGTAGTCTGGAACTACACCCTGTGTCATGTCCAGCCCATCAAGGAGAGGGTGCATCTCACCTTCGAGTACTCGGGGGCCCAAGACGCCACTCGGGAAAGCGAAGACCCGATTTCACAAACGGATGTAATCAACCGAGTGGTTGAGCTCTTCGCCCCGGGCTCGGAAATAGTCAACACAGATTGCCCGAGTGCATATCGCCTATCATATCCTCCTCCAGCGGTAAGTGAAAGATTCTTCTCAACTTAGCTGTGGTTTTTTGGAATGGCATTGAAATTGATCCGATCTGATACTCACGCAGGGACGCGCAGCATTCTTCTCCGCCTATCCAGTCCCGGAAGCCCCAAGCCACAAAGAGGCACCGTGCAAACGTCCTGCAGAGGACTCGGCTGATGTTCCTCCAGCCAAAAAAGGCAAGGGGGTTGCTTCAATGGACTTGGATGAAGATGATGACGAAGACGACGTCTCGCTCCTGCGCCGCCGCCGCCCAATGCCGAGGCCGTTTCCGACTCCAGCCGGGCAGCCACCAAGCCCTCCGTCTTCCCAATTCGTTGGCCCAGAGGCCGCATCAGGGGCAGAGAAGCCCTCCGGCTCTAGCCCGAGTGATCCGAGCATCCGAATTGGAACCAAGTTTATTCCATCGCGAAGGTATTCCCTCAAAACTTCGTCCCTTCACGATTTGTAAAGGAAACTGTGTCTTGAAAAGTCTTCAAATGCTTATAGGAAGCCTGTCGTGGATGATATGCCGAGCGCTCGCGACGCCAAGACGCCGAGTCCACATCGAAGGAAATCCCGACTAGGCGCGAAGCACCTCACCAAGGTTTCGGTCCACCCCCTGCCACTTGCCAATCCTCGCGGACGAAGGGAAAAACCCCGGCCCCGGCTCCGAAGAGCTCAGAACCGAAAATTGAGGAAATTCCTCGCCCCTCCACCAAAGCCAACACTCCACCCCTCCGATTAAAATGGAGGAAGGAGATAGAAGGCTACGAGGTTGACGATGAAAAGGAGGCCGAAGAATGGGAGGTATTTGAAAATATGGCGAGGTCTCAAGCTAAGATGTTCAGGGTAAAGCCCTTTCATGCCTTGAATCCCCGCTTTGCACAAGGGAATCCCACTGATCTTCCCTCCTTTTCCCATGCAGCGCATGAAAGAGCGGTCGAGGCAGAAGTCCTTGTGCATGCAGAGATTGGTGGGCGAGCTGAAATCCCGCGATGAGTTGGACAACGCGTTATACGCGGTTAAGTCGTAGTATCGCGGCAGGATCGAGGAGCTTCAATAGGAGAACACTGAACTCCGATTCCGCCACGTAGAAGAGTCCAATACCATCCGAGGTATGTATCCCTGAATAGTACTAATCCTTTATGAGAAAATGCTCCTTGGATGATGGTCTCTAAGGCTTGCCTTTGAATGTAGCATTGGAGGCGATGCAGAAGGCTATGAAGGAAGCATCGGAGGCGAAGCAGAAGGCCATGGAGGAAGAAGTCTTTCAAGCCAGCACACAAGCCGAGAGGTGGGCTAAAGAACTGGAAGGTAACTTTCCACCACTGACTCTCCCTCGCTCAACCCCACGGAAGCCCGGGTGATTTGTGACATCCGACTGGTCGTACAGATTACAAGTAGAAGACCAAGGCACAATTCCAAGTTTTCGATGAAAAAGTGAAATCTGCCTACGAGCTTCGCAACCGTGCTCTGACAGGGATAGCTCCAACACTCCAGTACCTTTACCCCGAAGAAGAGCTGTCGTCAGACGCCGATATCTTCGTGGCCCGTCTTGGTGATATTCTTGCACGAATCAAGACCTTCTCACGGGGGGCAGCGACGACATGCGCCAGCCAAGGTCTCGCCATCGCAAAGTCGAACTTCCCCCACATGGACCTTGAGGCCGTGCGAGAAGGATTTGCATGTACTGAGGAAGAAGCCACCTCTCTAATGAAAGAAGTTCGCCCGATTGCCGCCAATCTGGCGAAGCACTTGTCTCTGTAATTATACTTTGTGTCGACACATTTGATTGATCCTCAATACTTATGATCCAGTTTATTCGAGTATTTAGCTTTTATCCTTTTTCATGTAACGCGTCTGCCGACTGGTCCTGCCCCCGAGTGCCTGGAATAAGCACTTGGCTTTCTCCCCACGCACATGTTGAGTAGCTAAACACTGTCTTTGATAGGTACAAGCGCCATTACTCAAGAATTTTCATAATACTCAAATTCGATCAACGTATGTAATAAGAAAACAACTTTTATTGATAAGATAGGATGTGGTTGACTACGCACACTATTTAGTGTAGCCCCCAACTTCTGCATAATCGTTTACGGCTAAGTATCAAGTCAAAAAAGGAGACTAATTACACAATGCTTGAATACAAGACTTTAGGAGTAAACACGACGTAGCTGCTCAATGTTCCAGGTATTAGGCACTTCAGATCCGTCTTCGAGCTTTAGCAGGTAGGCCCCCGGGTGTGTCACTTCATCGATCACATAGGGGCCTTCCCAGAATGGGGAGAGTATATGCTCGTGCTTCTGGTTCCTTCGGAGGACCAGATCTCCTTTAGAGAACGAACGGCCCCGAACGTTGCGCTGATGATATCGACGTAAGCCCTGTTGGTACTTTGTCGATTGGATCATTGCTGCTTCCTCGGCTTCCTCGAGCCGATCGAGGTCTTCGTGTCTTCTTTCATCCGACTGATTATCGTCGAAACCGGCGACCCAAAGGGACCGGAACTTTAGTTCAGTCGGGAGGACCACCTCTAAGCCATAAACTAGGAAAAAGGGTGTCTGCCCGGTCGCTCGACGTGGAGAGAGTGCTCGATCACCTCCCTCGGAACACCAGGCATGTCCGAAGGCTTCCAAGCGAACACGTCCTGGTTTGCCTGGAGGAAAGTGACGAGTGCGTTTTCCTATTTGCTGTTGAGCCCTGTCCCAATCACGGCTGTCTTGGTCGGATCAGACGGGTCCAGCATTATCTTCTTAGTTTCTTCGGCTGCTTGGATGGAGGTTTTGGCCTGCTTTTTGGCGGGGATATCCCCTTCCTCCTGAAGGGATGCAACCTCCAGTCGGATTTTTTCTATCTCAGCAGATGAGTCCAATGCCTGCGCCATCTCGCAGCTTTCGCTGTCACAGAGTAGGGACTGTTTAACGTCACCAGGGATGGTGATCACACCGTTGGGACCTGGCATCTTCAAGATGAGGTAAGTATAGTTTGGAACAGCCATAAATTTGGCAATCCCCGGCCTTCCCAAGATGGCATGATATGCCGTCTCAAAATCAGCCACTTCAAAGCTCAGACCCTCGGTCCGATAGTTATCCTTAGTCCCAAACGTGATGGGCAAAGAGATCTGTCCGAGTGGTATCGCGGACGTCCCGGGGATTACCCCGTGTAAAGGAGATGATCCCTGCCGTAGCTCGGAACGAGGAATATTCATTTGGTCCAAGATCTTGACGAAAAAGGACGTTAATCCCGCTCCCGTCGTCGACCAGAACCCTTTTTAAATTTCTTCCCCGAACGACCGGATCCAAAACCAGTGGGTACCTCCCTGGGAAGGCAATCCGGTCTGGATGGTCCGATCGATCAAAGGTGATGGGCACCTCAGACCAGCGTAAGTACTTGGGGGTCGCAGGCATGATCGCATTGATCTCCTGAGTGGTAAGCTTTTGCTTTCGCTTGGACTCGTATGCGTCGGAGCCCCCGAATATGTAGCTGATCTCGCGCTCAGCATCCTTGTAATCTCCATCGGGCTTCTTGCCGTGGCCGTCCTTGGCCACCGACTGCTTTGAGTTTTCGGCGAACTTCTGCAGAATGAGGCAGTCCTTGGCAGAGTGCTTTCCTCGAGGATGAAAAGGACATACCGAGTCCATAATCTTGTTATAGTCGTTGTCGTTGGGGGGCTTACGCCGATTGCGCTCCATATTGGCGACCATCTCGTCCCCCTTCCGCTTCTTATCCTTAGGCTTGCCTTGTTCTTCATTCGGCTTCTTCTTTTGGCTTCCGTCGTGGCCACCACGATGGTTCATGACGGCCTCTTCGGCATTGGCCTCTTGATCCGCCATTGTGAACATGGCCTTAAGAGTTCTCGGGGTCCCAAGTCATCTGCCTGATTAGCTCCTCGGATTTGCACTCGGCGAAGAAGGCATCGATGACTGTTTGCTCCGAAACATCCCGGATCTCGTTCTTCTTTTTGGTAAAGCGCTTGATGAACTCACGAAGAGTCTCATTCTTGCGCCGATGCAGCTGTCCATTCTCCCATCTCCCCACGGGCTTTCATAGGTCGCATGGAAATTGGCGATGAACTGCTCCTGGAGGTCGTCCCAAGACTCGATCAAGTTATCCGGGAGTCCTGTGAGCCAGGTCTGGGCGGTTAGGGTCAAAGCGACCGGCAAATAATTCGCGATGACGTTCTGATCACCTCCTGCCGCGCTGACTACTTGATGAGGACATCACCAGCACGGATACGATTAGTGTGACCGCTGGCCCTCCTTCCTCTCCGATTGCTTCAACGACTACCGACGCCACTCCATCTTCGTCGCCTACAATTGACGCTGTGACATCTTCATCACTGAGGGGCATTAATCCTAAAGCCCAGCCTTACAAGCTTTCTCCAAAGAAGAAACACCACAAGTCCAAGACCCACAAGGCCTCGACCTATCAAGGAAAGCCCACATGGAGGTCCAGGATGCCAAACAGCCCGGTTCGGCTATCCAGCAGCACACCAACTTCAAACGGGCATAAATCGGGCTCCCGAACTCCGATTTCAGCGTGTGACCACTCGTTGGAAAGCTTAGGAGATAAGCTTTCCAATGGATCCAGCACCACATCCAGATTCGCTCCAGAGCATCAGGAAAACGCAGAAGAATTTCACGGGCCACAGTTTCAGGGTGCTGCGCCACCATATTTTTGGGCCTATGGCCCATGTAACTTAGGGTTTTGGTGGGTGCCCCTCTTTTGGCCGCCCTACACCTCCTGGCCGCCGCTATATATGTGGCCAGTGCCTCTCTTT
The DNA here is from genome assembly GCA_005191435.1 of Raddia distichophylla. Taxonomy (NCBI): domain Eukaryota; kingdom Viridiplantae; phylum Streptophyta; class Magnoliopsida; order Poales; family Poaceae; genus Raddia; species Raddia distichophylla. Next base: position 1,348,860 of record SPJY01020215.1, on the reverse strand, counting down.
TGCGCTTAGGTTTTGTTGTGTTTGGTAGACGCCTTGTGTGTCCCTCCCCGAGATTGCGCGTGTCGACTAGACCGCCCGATATGGGAAACAGAACCTCACCTTTGGTTTCGTTAATTATCAGTTATCATCTTGTTCTTGCTTGTTCTCGGTTGCAGCAGGTTCAAGGATCGATCGGGTTTTGACTTGGTTGATCGGTTCAGCGAGGTGACGTTGCGATTGCTTGGTTGCTGATCTCGTAGCTAGTAGCCGATCCATCTACTTCGCAGTACACCAAACTGACGTATCGTACCTCACCAGAAGATCGGGCCGACCTAGTGCGCATCACTGCTATGGTATAGACCTGCAGCCAGTTCTTTGGATCCCTCTCGCCATCGAACTTGTCGATGCCTTTGAGGTAAAACCATCCGGCCAAACCACTCGGCGAAGATCCAGGGTGAAGGCCCGAATCCCCTGCAACGGTCGTGGCCGCCTCCGCCTTTGGGATCTGTTGCGGTGCTCCCGTCGCGAGTCTTGACGACGCTCGTGATGGTGGTCACGCCAACTGGCGGTGCTCTCGGTCTGATCATCAACGCACCGGCCGTGATGGCTATGAGAGCTCCGCTCGCAGTTGATGCGCTCCCGCCGTTTGGCTTCTATGTCATGACGAAGGTCGTGGCCTGCCGTATGGCGAGAATTGCCGGCCGCGGAGGCTCGAGCCCTACTCCGGTTGCGCATAGAACGGTTGCGAGCCGAAGCGGTCGGAGCCGAACGCACCTCGTTTTGTTGAATGGCAGCCATCTCCACCATGGCCGTCGCTCGAGCGAGGGTTTGGACAAGCGGGTTGCCTTCTGTGCTCTGGGATTATGATTGATCAAGATGCGGGATGCAAGATGACCAAGATGATGACAGCGTATGCTCTATGATGTTGAGATGATTCTGCCTATGGCCTCTACCCCCTCCCTTTATATAGTGTAGGGGAGATAGAGTTATAAGGTAGCACGTGATACACGGTACCTAATTCTGTTATGCCGTTACATGTCATGCATGTGTTGATCTCCTAATTACATGGAGCTTGATCATATCCTCGGGAACTTCCTTGGAGCTCAAGGTGCGTGTAACCCAAGTGGTCTCTATCCCTAATCAGCCGACTTGGGTCGTCTCCCATCTGCTCCCTTATGGGCCTTCTAGAGGATACTCGGGGTCCATGTAGTCCACAATACTCGTCGTGCCGCTCAACATCTTGCATCATCTAGTCCATATTCTTCAGAAAATCCTCAACATCACTATCAATTAAACCTAATATGACCTCATCCATATCACCGAGTGGGATTCCTTGATTCACAGTTTTTTTAAGCATGATGATTCATCTCTCCTTCGTTAAGGCCTTCTTCGCCATGTTTGTTCCAACAAGAATAGTTCTCTTTAAATACACGCATTACCAAGTTCGCGTGGACATTGTCTAATTTCGGGAACTTATCCACGCGATTAGAAGTTCCTGCGGATCTCCGTAGCTATACCAAGTGCGGATCTCTGCAGTGACCTTGCTGAACTGCCTCCAAAGGGAGTCCAGGGTAGCTTGAGTGGTGGCATCTGCGGCTGCGGCGGCAATCCACTCGTCCATTTCCTCGCCTTGGCCAGCCATTTTGGTCTGGAAGGAGGAGGTGGGAGCTTGATGAAGAAAAGGGGAAGAAAAAAAACTTGGAAGCTGGGTGTGGAGCGATGCGCTGCATCTGGATCTTTTTTATACTCGGAGAAGATCAAAGGGTGTGCCTCACTTTCCGTTCTGAACACAGTAAAACCATCATGGCGATGGGACAGTAGTGGGTGTGGTTGCGCTTCCCGGCAGAAGCGCCTGACGCTTCGGCTGTCTGAGAAGGGCGCGAAAACTCTTCGCCTTCCCTAAACTGGGCTTCGGCCAAATAAGCAAAGGGCAATCCCCTTAACAGGCTTTCTTAACACGCCACTAACGGTGGTATTGTGTTAACATTGAGCCTAATTCGGCCTCGGTACACCTTGGAGAGGATATGACCGGAAGCGCCACATTAAAAAAATATTTCACGGCATACCCCATGTTGGGTCACTAGCCAGCTTTGCATGTCCAAAGTTGGGTGTTGGTGAAATTTGGGTACAGTTTCGGAGGTATGCCTTTTTAAGGTCGCCAGTTGTATACCGCTATCCGGATACAAATACCTCTCGGCCAAACTACATCCAATCAGTACGCCCTTAAGGGTCGACAGCTGATCCCTTCTCTGGCCGGGACAGGTACCACTCGGCTGAAAGGTGCGCCCCATGTTGGGCCAAGTGCTGGTTCTTACAAGTTAAGGCCGGGCATCTGATGCTGGCATTCTTAAAACCCATATTTTATAGCATGCTGCAAGACGGAAGCTATGATTGCGTGGCTTAAGGCATGCCCCATGCTGGGTCAATTGCTGCTTTCGCATTGCGAGGGTAGATGCCAAGAAGCCGAATTCATCTGTTGAGGTGACGTGCCCAATGGGCCGAAAAGGCTGGAGTTTTGGTATTGCCAATCCAAAAGGAGGATTGCTGCATTTGTAGTGATTAACTGATCTACCGAAAAGGAACAGAGCTAAAAGCAAAGCAACAGATTATGGTGGGATCGAGTGGGTGCAAACCTTCAAAGACCGCTTCAAATCCATAGAAAATGAGGGAAGAGGAGGAGGAAAGGATGGAACTTAGCAAGATCGCATCGCCGCCATCTCACTGTATTGGGAACCCTATATGGAGATACTCTGTCAAGCTCACGCTCACTTGAGAACCACCTATAAGCAGATACTAGCGACGAACATTAAGCGGAGCCGACACCCATTTGGAAATGCTAGTGACGAACTTTTTTCGGAACCGTCACTCTTAGATAGCCCAGGAAAACTCGTCACCAAGATGGCAACAACATGTGACGGTCGACATGTCAAAACACCATTGTTGTAATATATGAAGGGTTCGTTTAACGGCTGGCACCGCCCCGAGCCTACATAAGTGACAGACATTATAGCACTCGTCACTAATGGTTATTTTAGTGATGGATGCAGACTACCTGTCACCTATGTTGTGTATCCTTTGTGGGGTTTTGACGTAATGTTAATCGTTTCTATAACTCTGGAAACACAATATTCCGATTCGACATCTAGCTGTGCACAAGGTTTGCTTTATACAAATTGCAAATGAATCATATCTGACAGCATAATTCCACATATATTGCTTTAAAAAAAATCTGTAGCTTCAAACAAACACTTCACATACATGTCATACACAAACACAGCTCCGGACTTAGCATAAACCAAAGGAAGAAACACAATTTATTTATGACTGTTGATCTAGTTTGATCTAAGCGCATAAATGACCTCTTAACCCTAGAGGGTAATAGGTCACCAGTAGGCTTGTCATTGACCCAATTGCCTAATCATGCATGCTACCAAGCATGTGCATTACAGTAGTGTTGCAAAGCCCACTCAAAATTAATATCAGTATGATTTTGTGGAGCTTTCTCTATTTATCCCTAAGATCCCAAAAACCAGTTGGTGCTGAAACGTGGGCATATGCTCTGCACCATCGGCTATTCAATCTGTAACTTGGCCGTTGGTTTTTACCACTGTTCGCCTACACGGCCGTTTAGACCGTTTACACACCGTTTAAACGCTACTCAGGCTACCGTCGTATACTGCGACAACGTCAGCGCGGTCTATCTCTCCACCAACCCAGTGCAGCACCAGCGCACCAAGCATGTCGAGGTCGACCTACACTTCGTCCGCGAGCGGGTGGCTCTTGGTCAGGTCCACGTTCTCCATGTCCCGACGTCATCGCAGTACGCTGACATCTTCACCAAGGGGCTGCCCACTTCGGTCTTCACCGAGTTTCGGTCCAGCCTGAACGTCCGTGCTACTGCCGTTCCGACTGCGGGGGAGTGTGTGTTTGCTTTGTATCAGTCTAGACCGCTTAGTGCCGTTCAGACTGCGGGGGAGTGTTAGAGTATATGGGCCTTGCGGGAGGACCATCTCATATACTCTATATATATTCCACCCCTGATCAATACAATACAATTATTCCGCAAAACCCTAATCTCCAACAATGATTGTATTATTCAGCCTAAAAGTGTTCTCGTATAACTTCGTATAATGTATGCTATACGAAGTTATTACGAATAAGTATATCCAAATAGTTAAGACCATAAGAATTATTTGTGAACAAACCGGCAAAAAGAGATGAAATATGGGGAAGCCGGAAGCTTGTTGTAGTATTTTCAAAATAGAGTTGCCGAGAATCCTTCATTTTACCATGCTTTTCAGCTTGATAGTGAAGAACAAATGACCAACATATTTTAGGCTGATGCAAGAATAATAGTAGACTATGCACACTTCGGAGACGTCGTTTCTTTCGACACCACATTTGGGACAAACATGGAAAGCCGCCATTTGATGTCTTTGTTGAGTTCAACCAATTTAGAGAAACCAACTTATTTGGAGATGCTCTCATGTGTGACGAAACATTCGAGTCATTCAAATGGCTCTTTGAGACTTTCCTAATAGCTCATGGCAATAAACAACCTAAAACCATTTATTACAAAACTGTACAAGATAGGTGGACTTATTTGCTAACATACTTTGTTTTTACAAGTGATCCTTCATTATGATTATGGCGTACATAGGGTGATTCGTCAGCATCATCTAGGACACTGATGTCTACATCCACCATGAGAGGGGGCAACTCGTCGAACTTGTTATACTCTTCTTCGTCTGTCACGCCCTCAACTTGAGCTTATTGTGGTTTCCTTTCAGTCGCTCTTGCAACTTGGTGAAATCTTTTGTTAGCCAAAATCTTCTACTCACGTAAACGGAGAAACAAAAAAATTACAATTTCTTGTTTTGGAGAGTTTCACCAATTATCCTTCACGCTCAACTCATCGTGAGAGGGTGGTTTTTACATCATGTTATTGATTATAGGGACAAACCAGCTAGCACGCCCGCGAACCTGATTTTTGTTCAGGTATGGATTATCATCCTTTGCCTCACAATGTTGGTGCCGATGTTGACCTTTTTTCGACGTTAAAAAGGGGATGCAGATGAAATACAATAGTTTAAGGTGTAAAACACAATAGTTTAAGGTGTAAAATAGACCTTTTCTATTTACGTACGAAGATATTTCATTTACTGCTTGATACGATGATATGAAGTTGTGGTCCGTGCGGGCTGCGGCATTGACAACGGAAGTGGCGGCTTACTGTTTGCTATAGCGTAGCACGTGCATGCCGTGTCACAAATGCTATCCTTTTAAACTAAATGCAAGGTCAGTGTTTATCGGCAAATGGCTGGTGGCTAACCACACCTAAATGCAAGGTCAGTGTTTGCGATCATTCTTGGTCCACTATGGCTCTACTGCAACTCTAGAACTTCTATGTCAGCTCTACATCGCTCACCCATGCTTTTTTCTGAAACGACACAGGGCAACAAGCACATCGATGTCCTCCAGTCAGCTGTGCTGATATGGGGCCGACATAGACTACTGTTGGTACACTAGGCTAGCTGCTTGTCGACCGTCAGTATCCTAAAAATTGAACTAGGTATCACTTGGAAATTTAGTTGCATGGAGCTCTATTGAGTCCTTCACAGTCTCCTTGCGTACATTGGAGTACTCGGCATAGAGAAGAAACCGGTTGTGAAGTGATGTCAAGAATTGTAGGCAATCGGCGTGAAGCATGACTCGATCGGTTATAAGATGCAACCAAAAAGGGAGCAACTCGATTGTAAACGACTTGGGGGCAACTCTGGAATACATATACCCTGGGGTACATGTCGGGCCGAAAGGACTAGGCCGAGCCGGCTATACACGCTTGGGCATAACTTGGACTATGGCTTGCCTTCCACGACAAGGTTGGACAAAGATAGAAGTCTATTCCAAATAGGGAAGACATGATCTTAATTCTAGATATCAACGGATTTGGTATGTGGAGGACAGAAATAGGAATGATACCACATAACCAATCAGGACTCTACCTTGTAACCAGGGTTTCAAAAACCGGCGGAGTCCTCCGAACCGTCACCTGCATGGAGATAGTTAACCGCTGTTAACCGGTGGTTTGTTGCGGTTTAGTGATCAAATGCATTTTTTAAATTTACCGTATTTTAGACGGTTAACCAGCGGTTTTTGACGGTTAGCCGCCGGTTGTTGCGCTTAGCCCCCCGTTTCTTACGGTTAGCCCCGATTTGTTGCGCTTAGCCACGATTTTTGGCAGTTTTATATTTTTTAACACAAAAACACATGATATGATGATGAAAATTTTGAATTTTGAATTTTTTTTTAGGCAAAGTGTTTAGAATAATTAATTATAGTTTTACAAATTTTGCATAAATTTTCATTAGAAATTTAATTTTCATGAATTTTAAATGGTTAACCTCCGCGGTTTTGATAGCCGGCCCACGCTTAGCGCTGTTAAGGCGGGCAGGGACCTATAGGGGGATATCCAAGCATACCGCGCAATACACACAACTTAGATGATCGCGAGATCATCACCATCATAATCCCAAAGCACAGGAATAGGGTATTACGTTCACCGTGAGGGACTAAACCTGTATAATCTCTTTTTTTGTGCTACCATCAAGTTTAGATCCAGCGCCTAACCCCGTATAAATTATTGCTGACGACACCCCCTAGTGAATCATACGTTGACACTCCTGCATTTGGAAGTAAGAATCAAGATCTCCTACGACAACTTCGCATCCACGGACGCAATGTCCAAAACAAGCTTCGCGCGGTAAAGTTGAGGGATCAAGACGTTTACACAACAAATATCGTTCCCTAGAAGACTCTTCTCAAGACTATCGCACCACAGCTTCCTGAGAACAGTCCACTCGTCCAGACCCTAGCTCGCGCAACGACCACGGTCAAGATGGCGGCCATTCAACAAAACGAGGCGCACCCCGCTCCCACTGCAATGGCTCACAGCCGCTCTGGGCGTAATCGGAGCAAGGCGCGCTCCTCCGCCGCTGGTGGGTCACGCCCGTTGGCAGGTCATGACCTCCGCCACGACATCGAAGCCAAAAGGAGGGGCTCTGATGCGTATGAGTCCAGTCGGCGCGAACATCACCAAGAACACCATCGCCAAGACCCACGGCGGGAGTATCGCAGTAGATCCCCACGACAGCGGCGGCCACGACCCTTGGAGGGGATTCGGGCTTTCACCGCAGACGGTTTTAACCTCAAAGGCATCGATAAGTTCGATGGCGAGAGGGACCCAAAGAACTGGTTGTAGGTTTACGCCTTGGCGGTCAGCGTAGCAGGAGGAGATCGGAACGTGATGGCAAACTATCTGCCCGTCACTCTGACCCCAACCGCTCAAACCTGGCTTACGGGACTTCCGGAGAACTCTGTCGAGTCTTAGTACGACTTCCAGGAACAGTTCATCGCCAATTTCCAGGGGACCTACAAAAGGCCTACCGGGAGATGGGAGATCGGACAACTGCATCGACGCAACAACGAGACTCTCCATTAGTTTATCAAGCGCTTCACCAAGAAGAAGAACGAGATCCAGGATGTTTCAGAACAAACGGTCATCGACGCCTTCTTCGCCGGATGCAAATCCGAGGAACTGATCAGGCAGATGACTCGGGACCCCCCGCGAACTCTCAAAGCCATGTTCACGATGGCAAATCAGGAAGCCAACGCCGAGGAGGCCATCATGAATCATCGTGGTGGCCACGACGGAGGCCCTAAGAAGAAGCCAAATGACGAACAGGGCAAACCTAAAGACAAGAAGCGCAAGTGGGACGGGATGGTCGCCAATATGGAGCGAAATCGGCCTAAGCCCCCCAACGACAACGACTACAACAAGGTCATGGAAGCAGTATGTCCCTTTTACCCGTGTGGAAAACATGCTGCCAAAGATTGCCTCATTCTCAGAAGTTTGCCGATAACTCGAAGCAGTCGGCGGCGAAGGGAGACTACCAAGACGCTGAGCGCGAGATCAGCTACATATTCAGGGGGACTGATGCATATGAGTCCAAGCGGAAGCAGAATCTTACCACTCGGGAGGTCAACGCAATCATGCCCGTGGTCCGAAAATATCTGCGCTGGTCAGATGTACCCATCACCTTTGATCAATCGGACCACTCATACCGGGTCGCCTTCCCTGGGAGGTATCCTTTGGTATTGGATCCGGTCGTTTGAGGAAAGAAGTTAAAAAGGGTTCTGGTCGATGGCGGGAGCTGGATTAATGTCCTCTTCATCAATACTTTGGATCAAATGAAGATTCCTCGCTCCGAGCTACGGCAGGGGTCATAGTTGTAGGAGGGGCTTCCCCTTTTATCTGAAGATCATGACGAAAATCCGGAAGATGGTAGTCGACAAGTCCGGGGAACCCGAAGATTGTGAAGATCTTCGGGAGCTCCGAAGTGTAGAAGCCAAGGGACAGCGAGGCAGGGTTCCCCGAAGATTCTGCGTGAGTAATGATAAAGCTACCCGAAGATATCCAAAGGCAAATGGACCGTGACAGGGATCCAGGGATTTATGGGCGAAGCATCGATTATGGGCCAGTAGCGTGGTTACTGGGAGATGGGCCTGCAGCAGCCTGGCCCAATAATTCTATAAGGGCTTTAGCATATCAGGAGTAGTTCGGGTTTTTCGTATAGACAAAAATGGGTTAGGTGGTGTAAAGGGCCGTTGATCTAGGGATTGACGGCCTAGATTCGGGGGCAAAGTTTTCCACTTGTATCTTCACTGTAAAACCTAATCACCCTTACCCCTATAAATACAAGAGCACACCATTCATTGGGGGCGGATCATTTTCTATTCCCAACCAGCCATATACGTCTCCAGTTCCAAAACCCTATTACTCCTAGTGATCGCTCCATCCTGGGGCGACACTTAGTATTGTCCGAGACACTTCGACGACAGTCATCCCGTTTCCACGGTGTGGTTCTGTTGACACAAAAAGTTGACCTTTCGTGAACACACGTGCCGAAGCGTCAATTCTGTGATTGCGTCGCAACAAGAAACCAAGTGTGCCAGTCAATTTGACCAGTAAATTGACAAGGGGAAAATCGTCAGTAATACAAGCCTAATCGGCTTTTTGATATAGCCAGATCAGGTTATTTGTAATCGGCTTTGAATAATCCGATTACACAGTCTATCGGCTTTAGGCCGGATAGAGCAAATAAATGTAAATAAGCATTCAAATTTAATCCTTTTATTTCTTTTTGGTATTTTTATATAATATTGGTAATAAACCCCCAATTCAATGTATCAGATTAAACCAAGAGACAGATTGAATAGATTGGTTAGGCCAAGACAGTATTCAGATCTAATTTTGGATGTAAATTAATAAATCGATTCAAAGGATCTAAAACCAAAAGATGCAATGCTGATCGGCAAACACTTAAACATGCAAAGTCCTAAACAAGGCATACGCAAGATCGATTAAACGAGACAGTCGCATATATCAGTTTCAGAGAGAGCATCTAAAGTACATGATAATCGGCATTACAAGATAAACACATATTATAGATCGATTAAATCGAGACAGTGCAATATGCGAGAACATGTTAAAGATCGGTAAATCCCGAGGCAGTTTAACATGGTTTGTATACATGAGATCAAGATGATGCAGCCATGCATACGGGTTACAAGGAGAGAATCGATTATCCCATCGAGATAGCTCTACCTGCGAGTTGAAGCCTTTCGACGGAGTCGATCGGATTCGAGAAAAGTGTTTTGTGGTTGATGTATTGATTCCTCTATTTCGCAAGGCCTAAGGTCCTATTTATAGTGTTACAAAGTCGATACCGATACGACCTATTTTACCGTGTTGCCCTTCCGATCAGATTGTATCTCTTCCGCAGTCTTGTAACTATCGGTATTCTCCAATACGTCTTCGTCTTTGCCGATAAAGCCCATTTCCGATTCAGCCCAATAATTCAACATATTTGGGCTTCTCTGAACATCTGATTTTCCATCAAATTTGGGTGTCAACATATGCCCCTAAGTTTGGCAATGGGTATTCTCATTAGCCGAACTTTCAAGTAAAAATCGGATTTACTATACTAGAGAATTTCACAGTTTTACTCTTACCATCTTCACTTTCAGCCCATTCTAAGAACACGTGTCAGCCTAATAGACGACATGGGTCGTAACTGTAACGCCGAAAAGCGCGGCAAAACCCTAGTTTTTACCATGGCTATAAATAGACGCCCATTCGCCGTCACTTTCACGCTCTCCTACTCGCGCACGTCTCTCGCATCGGAATTTCCAGAGCCCTCAGTAGTCAACGCACAATCAACTCTTCTCCAACTTTCAATCGGCATCATGTCTCAGGTACTAATTCAATGCTCGGACTCTAAAGCTTTGTATTCCTTGGGGCCAGTAGGAGATCGAGACCCATCGGATTTCATATATCACTCCGTAGGAAGGCTCCCTTTATTTGCCGTTAAGCTTAGTGTAAACAGTTGGAAATCGGCATTTAGATCTTGGCCTAGCCCGATCAAGGGATATAAGGACTGGCTCATTCGGGTCTATGGTCAGAAACAAGAGCAATGGGACGAATTAGGAATTACCGATGCTATCCTTCTCTCCTTATCTCCACCACCAGCAGATGAACCCTTTATGGCAGCATCAGCTTATTTTTGGTGCGATACAGCCAATGCTTTTCTTTTTCCGACCGGACCCATTAGCCCTACACTCTTAGATGTAGCGAAGCTAATCGGTCTAAGTCCCGATGGCGAAATGCTATCGGCTTTCGATTTGACTACCACATTGAAGCTGGTTCCTGAGAAGAACTTTGGCTGGCAACATTATATCAGCACCCATCAGAAGATCGGAATCGTAGAAGATGAAGAGCACATTGCTTTCCTGAACATATGGCTCGATCGATTCTTTTTCTGCGGTCAATCACATAGTCCCAGCAAGGTCTATCAGGGAGCGGCCGGGGCACTGGCATCAAGCCAAAAACTAGCAATCGGCAAATACCTGCTAGGAACCACCTACCGGATGATGCACAAGATCAGGGAAGGTCTCTGCTCACCGAAAGCCGATTACTCAGTCGGCAACTTAGGGGGTCCTTTCTAGTTTATCGGAATGTTCTTGAAATTCCAGATATATAACTCCCTTTGCGAATTAGATTTCAGCCTAAGATTTCCAAGCGAGAAAGAATCCGATAGCACTGATCGCCCTTGCAGATCATATGGGGAATGATCTCAATTAACTGCAATAGGCGGCGCTTAAACCAAGAGGATCTTGCCATGTCCATGGTTGCATTTTATACAATGTCGGAATCGGAATACGGATTAGAACAATTCAATCCATACACTGATCTAGATAGATATCCGATTCCATCATTCTTTCGATTGGAAAACACCTTGAAAGGAGAAGCCCTGGCAGCATACAAGGAATTTATCTCTCCAGGAATTTTCTTTGCTATTCTGAGCACGAGGACCCATATCAGAAAGCCATCCTACGAATTCTATCATCTAGCTGTGGTTGCTCGACAGTTCAACCTTGGGCAGGACATTCCCGATCTCTTCATTTATCGCCAACTGAATGCCAGAGAAGACTTGAGCCCTCAATCGGTTTATGGAATTCTATCAGCTGCTCACATTGACTTCACAATGCCATTGGAATTTAGAATGTGGGCTGATACTTCGCCAAAGTTCGACAACTGGTAGGAAGCCATCGCAAAAAACATTTATGCAACAGAAGGCGGAGCTTCAACCTTAATCGAACGAATTACTGGCCAAAAGAAAACCTGCAAGCCCAACTGGCCAAAGATCGCCGGCATGACAGAAGCTCTATCGGAATCGGAAGCTAGTAGCTCAAGTACTACCGATTCTGATAGTTCTGATGAAGACAAGGAGGAAAATTTTTCAGAATCGGGACCTTCCTCATCAGACTCAGACAATGAAAAAACAGAATCCCAGACCCACGCATCGTCTTCTCGCAGCGAGGTTACTAACTTGCTTGTGTCTGCTAACTCACATTATTCTTTTCCGATTACTAACCTCCTGTTTATTTTCTTCCAGCACGGTGACAAGCGTCCCAAGGCCAAGCTCATTGGAGATGCGGCCGGTCAACTCCATTCCACGGCCAAGTCTGCATCGGCCTTCGCGCAAGGTTCCTCCCAGCAGTCCAAGAAAAGAGGTAAAATCGGTTTTACAACATATAACTCTAAAATATCCGATTTCTTACCTATCCTTATTCAACAGGGAAACCCGAAGGCGAAATTGGCCTGAGGAAAAAACTGGCTGCCAAGAAGCCGAGGCCCCCAAAGGTGCGTACCCCCGATAGCACCGAGTCTATCTGTGATACAGTAAGCACTCAATTCCCAAAACTCTTACGAACTTCTTATCGGCGTCCTTTAATTGTCGGAATTTGGATTTCAGGATACCTCTCCCATCTCCAAGAAGAAAAATAGCACACCTGCTCCTCTCCCAGCATCTCAGACGCCTCCGGTCTTCAACCCGCAAGATGTAATCGGAACTTCTCACCTTATACTTTATAAAATCTTAGAATTCCGATTGCTTGTAACTTCAAATTTTCTTTTCTTCAGTATATGTTCCTACCCCGCAGCCCAGTCAAGGTAACAGTGGTGTCCACGCAGGTCATTACTTACGACGAGCAGAAAACCGATGAGCTAAATTTTGACCCCTCCAGCATGGACTGGCTCGACGACGAGCTAGATTTTCTCTCTTCACCGATCAGAACTCAATCACCTCCAGCCGTCGTCATCGAGTCTCCTGCCGCAGCCTCGGAAATCAAGAAAAATCGGCTTTCTGCAGACACTGTCGCCAAGCTCAAGCAGATGTGGGAATTGTTTGGTGATGAATCGGCTTTCTTGGCGGATCATTCTGCCATACGGGAGATAGCCGATTCTATCAAAGACATTCTTCCAGAGCAAATAGCCTCAGCCATCCAGAAGGTGTTGCCCCTGGGAGAAAAGAAAGCCGATTTCGATGCCGCGCTGGATCGGCTACACCAAAGAGAAGCACTCAAGGACACGGAAGCTGAATTGAAGGGGCTGATCCAAGACGCCAATGCTCAAAATAACAAGCTCCTTAGGCTAAAGCAGGAGGCTGAATCGGCAAAGCTTGCTGCCTCCAAGGCAGTTTCAAGGGTTAAGTCCCTGGAACTGGAACTGGAGAAGGCGAAGAAAGCCGAAGAAGCTGCTCGCTCCAACTTTGTGGAAAGCAAATCGGCGGCCAAGGAACAATATGGTATTGTGAAAGCCTGCGGCCTAGCAGTCCTGGACGCGAAGAAGAAAATACCAACCATTCCCGGATCAGCCGAAGAAGATACTGCAACTATCAATCGGATCCGGGATACAATGTCCAGCGCTGCCACGGCCATCTATGTGTTTTGTGAGTGATTGGCCTGCGAGCCAAATTTTAAACTGTTGTGTGAATCGGTATTTTACCGATTGTAAGACAATGTTTCCTTTTGCTGCTTGGATGAAAACAATTGAGACCCTCGTGTCTCTGTAATAACTTTAATTCACCCATGCAAGTTTTACTTTTCATTGTTTGTCTATAGGCGATTCTTTAGAATCGGCTTTTGCTCAATAGCAATGTATTGAGTTAAATTGCATCATCAATTGGATAAACTATAGGCGATTCACTTAGAATCGGCTTTAAAACAGATTTCAACTCAAGCTCCAACCCAAACGCTAGGATAATACTTTCTCAGATACTCGGCGTTAATTGCTTTACCGAAAACCTCACCATCAAGCGTCTCCAAGATATACGCATTTCCTGGAATAATCCTATTAATTTTGAACGGTCCTTCCCAATTCGGAGACCACTTTCCGTACTTAGGATCTCTAGAACCAATCGGCAAAAACGTCTTCCAAACAAGCTCTCCCACTTCAAAAGCTTTCGGTACGACCTTCTTGTTATAATGCCTGGCAACTCTTTGCTTATCTCGCTCAATATGTTCCAGAGCCTTTAACCGGACGGCCACCATATCATCAAGTTTATCAACCATCAGATTTTTATTATCATCGGCTTTGACGTTATCTTGTTCCTCAACTCTTGTAGATCCGATGATCGCCTCAACTGGCAAAACAGCCTCTTGGCCATAAACCAGCTCAAATGGTGACACCTTCGTAGCTCCATGCTTAGCAATCCGATACGCCCATGACGCATCCGCCAAAGTATTATGCCAACCTCACGGCCTTTCATGGATTTTTCGCTTAATCAGCTTTATAGCACTTTTATTTGAAGATTCTGCTTGGCCGTTGGCTTGAGCATAATACGGCGATGAATTAATCGTCGTGATTCCCAAGCTTCGAGCATAATCCTGAAACGCCTCTGACATAAATACCGATCCTTGATCTGTAGTGATCGTCTGTGGAATACCAAATCGGTAAATTATGTGCTCTTTTACAAAATCAATCACTTCGGTAGCATTAACTTTCTTCAATGGTACAGCTTCAACCCACTTGGTAATGTAATCCGTTGCCACCAAAATATACCGATGCCCCTTGGACGAGGAAGAAAATATTTTGCCGATCATATCAATTCCCCAAACTCTAAAAGGCCACGGCTTCACGATTGGATGTAAAATTGATGCAGGCGCATGTTGGATATTCCCAAATTTCTGACAGTCTTTGCAGCCCTTATAATACTTAAAACAATCTTCCACCATTGTTGGCCAGAAATACCCAACGCGCTTCAACATCCATCTCATCTTGTAGGCTGATTGATGAGTTCCACAAAGCCCTTCATGAATTTCTCCGATTACGACTTTAGCTTCTTCTTCATTCAAGCACTTAAGTAACAACCCATCAAAACTTCGATAGTATAACTTGTCACTGATTAGCACGTACCTTTGAGCTTTCCTTTTAAGCTTCCTATCGGCTTTCCCCTGAGGATCTTTAAGATAACCGATAATTTCTGTCTGCCATCCTATCGGAACTGGGTTTGCAATCGGAACAATTTCTAATTCCATGATCGGTAATTTATATCCTGACGCTTCTTGAGCTAAATCATTGGCTTCACAATTCTGTTCCCTCGGAATATGAAGAATTGTAAACATGCTAAAATACTTAGCCAAATCAGAAGCCCTTTCCAGATATTCCCGGAGCAGATCACTATGACATTCATATTTACCGATCATCTGGAAAACCACTAATTGTGAATCCCCAAATACCTCCACGGCAACAGCTCCGGCTTGAATTAACCACTCCAACCCTTGAATCAAAGCTTCATATTCCACCTGATTGTTGGTTAACCCAAAATCCACTGTAATACCGAATCGGTAAGGAACGCCACCAGGAGAAACTATGAAAATACCGATTCCACATCCCTTCTCACAAACCGATCCATAAAAAAACATTACCCAAGGCATCAGAACCGAAAGATTAATGTCTTGATGGTGCGTGATGAAATCGGCTAATACCTGTCCCTTGACAGCTTTCGGAGATTCATATGTCAAGTCAAACTCAATGAGAGTATATGCCCATTTGCCAAGACGCCCTTTGATAATTGGGGCATTAAGCATGTACCTGACCACATCGGTTTGACAAACCAAATTTGCACTCCGCACCCAGCAGATAATGTCTCAATTTAGTGCAAGCAAAGTATAAACAAAGGCAGTACCTTTCCACTATCGTGTATCGGGTTTCTGGGTCCAATAGCTTCCTGCTAAGAAAAAAATTGCATGCTCTTTTCCATCGATTTCTTGGACCAGAACTACTCCTATCGTTTTATCCGATACCAATAGATACAACTTAAACGGCAAATTTTCCTTTGGAGCAACCAGAACAGGTGGATTAACCAAGTACTCCTTGATATTATCAAATGCTCCCTGTTGCTCAGGCCCCCAAACAAACTTATCAGAATTCTTCAATTTAAGCAACGGGGAAAACGGGATTATCTTTTCCGATAAATTCGAAATAAACCTTCTCAGCTAATTGATCTTACCGATAAGCTCCTGTAAACGAACCTTTGAATCAGGAGGCTTTGTATTCAGGATCGCCTTTACCCTATCAGCATGAACTTTAATTCCTCTCTGATGCACCATAAACCCCAAGAATTTGCCGGCCGATACCCCTAAAGCGCACTTCTTTGGATTCATCCTCATGCCATATTTCCGAAACCGATCCAACACGGTCACGATATTAGCCAGGTGTTGTTCTTCTTCTTGAGATTTAATCACCACGTCATCGATATAGATTTCAACCAGTTTACCAATTAAGTCATGGCAGATCAAGTTCATCCCCCTTTGATATGTCGCTCCAGCGCTAATCAGCCCAAAAGTGATCACAACCCACTCAAATAAGCCGATAGCACCAGGACACCTGAACGCAGTCTTGTTCACGTCTTCTTCGGCCATAAAGATTTGATTATATCCTGCATTACCATCTAGGAAACTGATAATCCGATTACCTGAAGCAGCGTCAATTAAACGATCGGCAATCAGCATCGGATATTCATCTTTATGCGTCGCTTTATTCAAATATCGGAAATCAATGCATACCCGAATTTTATCAGAATCTTTTTTACCGACTGGTACGATGTTTGAGATCCACTCGGCGTATTTGCATGGCCGAATAAATTTCGCATCTAATAATCGCTGAATCTCGGCTTTCACCTGATCGTAAATTTTCCAACTTATCTTCCTTGGTGACTGCTTTACTGGCCGAAATCCAGGTTTCATTTTAATTCTGTGCTCAACTATAGATCGGTCTAAACCAGGCATCTCATGATATTCCCACGCGAAACAATCAACCCGATCCTTTAGTATCTGGATAAGCCGATCCTTATATTCCCGCGACAACTTTTTACTGATGTAAGTGGGCCTTTCTTTTCCATCGGTTCCAATATCGACTTTTTCAAGCTCGTCCGCCGATATAAAACCTTGGCCCATCTTATATTCATTCCCCTCTAGAGCCGCGGTTCCCATAAAAAACCCTCGCATCCTTGAGTTACCGATTGTCCTTCCAGCGTTGTTGGCTTTAACCCCGATTTACTAACACTGAGGAAATCACAATCCTCTAAGGGTTTTCCCGATAGTGCCTCCAGGTTATGATGTATATCGGCACAATCGGTTTCCGCGGTCAGAGACTCTCCTCTTATCGCTTCTATTTGATCACCAATCCACTGAATCAGAATCTGATGCAATGTCGATGGAGTGCAGCAATTGGCGTGTATCCAATCCCTTCCCAACAGCACATTATAACTCCCTTTTCCTTCAATTACAAAGAAAGCTGTCGGGATTGTCTTGCTCCCTATAGTGAGCTCCACAACCAGAACCCCTTTGGTTTCGGTCGGATTTCCGTTGAAATTGCTTAAAACCATGTTAGTCTTAACAAGTCTTCCGTAGATTTTCCGATTTTACGGCATACAGAATATGGCATCAGATTTACAGTAGCTCCACTGTCCACCATCATTCTGGAAATCGGCTTTCCATTCATGTATCCCATGATAAAAAATGGCTTCAAATGTAATCGGGAATTCTCTGGTTTCTTGAATATACGTCTTTCGCTCCAACCACTAACTCCGCAGCAGCTTCCTCATAACCATTCATGAATTCCCGAGGCAGCACGCAAACCATATTGGTGGCAATTGATACCTCATCGGCATCTTTTTCAATGATAACAGCCGATCTGAACTTGGGTCTCCATTCTAGCTTGCCCCTAGCCGGTTTAGTCGGCTTTACTTGTTCCAGCAGAGCATCCCTGAACTTCTCGGCTTCTGCTTCTTTAGCTTCTGCGTGCCTCATCCGCTGCAAGCGCCGCTTCTGAGACTTCGTTATTCCACTTGGGCACCACTACGGTAATGGCACCTTGGGAGGCCGATGTACATCGGTATTCTTGCTTGTCGGAATATCCTCGGCTTTTTCGCTAGGAAACACCAGCCGATCTTTTACCGATGTCCTCTTCGGTGGGATAAAAGCATGATTCATCGGACAACTCTCCAGAGTAGGCAATGAAATCCTTTCTTCCCAGCAATATCGGAAAAAAGGACAATCCCAATGTTCCATCTCCCAACCTTGATCATTTGAATCCCATTGAACAGTTTCGGGAATGTCTGATTTAACGCTCCTACGAGGCGTCTCCTTAGCCATCCGATCATATTTTTCCATCAGCTGATCAAAGGTTGGCTTTGGTCTTGGCTTTGCAATCGGATTACGATCGTTCCCGCGGTTCACCTCGCGCCATTCACTAGTCCTTCCACCACGTCGTCCTGAAGATCGGAATTTTAGTTCAGGCCTTTCTTCCACCACGATCCTCTTAGATCCGACGAGTACTTTAAACAGATTGGATCCCTCCAGATTATCGGCTTTCCTCTTTGCGTCGACCATCCCAACAAAAACGACTCGGAACGGCTCTGTATCGATCTGTGCCCTTTTACCTTGATATCGCAGTTGCCCGCTCTCTATCGCTTTCTGCACCACCTGCTTGAATACATTGCACTCATTGGTAGAATGCGAGTAAGAGTTCTGCCACTTGCAATACTTTCGCCTCTTCAGCTCTTCAAGCGGACGAATTACATGGCCCTGCTTAAGCCGAATCTGCTTCTCTTGCAGTAAATGATTGAAAATCCGATCACACTTGGACGTATCAAAAGAGTACTTGCTGTTCTCTGAGCTTTTCGGCTTTATCCTTCCCAGCTCGAACTACTTCTTATTATTGACCCATTCAGCAATGTAGGCACCAACGTCCTCAGCATCAGAGTCATCGGAGTATTCGATCTCGTCTGTGTCGACAACATTAATTGCATTATCTTTGCCCTTATTGTTGTTATTGTTATTCCGATACTCTTTCTGGCCAGGGTAAGAGTTATCGGAGAATCGGCTTTCATAGAGCGCGATTTTATGGGCCAGATGGGAAATATCGGCAAACTCCTGGTTGCCCACCTTCTTCTGATTGACAGGTAACAACCCTTGAAAGCCTATTCCGCCAATTCATTATCTGGCAGTGAAAGGCTATAGCATCGGTTTCTTACTTCCCTAAATCGACGTAAGTAATCATTTACCGATTCACCAAATTTTTGCTTGATCATCATGATATCAGTAATCCTTGCCTCGTTCTCTCCAGAATAAAAATATTCATGGAATTTCTTCTCCAGATCTGGCCAGGAAGTAATACTGTTTGGAGGAAGCGATGTGAACCAATTAAATACCGATCTCGATAACGGCAGCGGGAACAATCAGCATTTGAGAGTATCCTTTGACGCAGCCTCTCCGCACAGCGCAAGGAATCTGGCAATATGCTCGCGCGTAGGGGTGTTGTCGCTCCTGCTAAATTTGGCATTGGCGAAATCGGGAACTCGATACTTGTGAGGATATTCTGTCTCATTGAAAGCCGATGGATACGGCATAGTATAGTGCGGTGCGATTTTGGGAGTGTTGAACCCGCACTGCTTCATCATATTGTAGACCAGGTTCTTAGTCATCTCTTCCAGATTTTCACTCACCCCACGATTAATCGGCTGATAGACTGGATCTGGGACCGGAACCATAGCCTGATTATTCGGTATCATCTGAATTGAACTTGGATTAATAGTCAATGGAGGATTTAGTTGGGAAGTCCCAGCATGTGATGCCCCTTGCTGGGTGTAAGCTGGATACTAGCCTTCCGGATTCAGACCTTGTGGGATATTCCGATTCATCTGATGAACTTGCCCGGTCATAATGTTCTGTAGCGCAGCGCTAGTCCCCTCCTGGACAATTCGCGCCAAAACCGATGACTGGTCCAACATCGATCGGTAAACGGAGCTGTTGATCTGATCTCTGATTACTTCGGAAAAATCCTCGGTGAGCAGTGGATCTCCAATGGAAGTTTTTGTAATCTGGCCACTACGGGTTTTCCGATAGCCAGTTAGCATTCTCTTCTTTTTCTCCTCATGGATCTCCGCGAGCCTATCTTCGATTTCTTTTTCCTGATCTGGGCTCAGTTCGTCAAACGTCACTGCCTCCGCAGCGAGCTTGAGCGCCTCCAAAGCCGCCTCGGCGTCGGTACGCGTCATGTTGATCTTGATTCTTGGGGTCCCACCGGGCGTGCCAAAAAGTGTGTTGACACAAAAAGTTGACCTTTCGTGAACACACGTGCCGAAGCGTCAATTCTGTGATTGCGTCGCAACGAGAAACCAAGCGTGCCAGTCAATTTGACCTGTAAATTGACAAGGGGAAAATCGTCAGTAATACAAGCCTAATCGGCTTTTTGATATAGCCAGATCAGGTTATTTCTAATCGGCTTTGAATAATCCGATTACATAGTCTATCGGCTTAAGGCCGGATAGAGCAAATAAATGTAAATAAGCATTCAAATTTAATCCTTTTATTTCTTTTTGGTATTTTTATATAATATTGGTAATAGACCCCCAATTCAATGTATCAGATTAAACCAAGAGACAGATTGAATAGATTGGTCAGGCCAAGACAGTATTCAGATCTAATTTTGGATGTAAACCAATAAATCGATTCAAAGGGTCTAAAACCAAAAGATGCAATGCTGATCGGCAAACACCTAAACATGCAAAGTCCTAAACAAGGCATACGCAAGATCGATTAAACGAGACAGTCGCATATATCAATTTCAGAGAGATAAACACATATTACAGATCGATTAAATCGAGACAGTGCAATATGCGAGAACATGTTAAAGATCGGTAAATCCCGAGGCAGTTTAACATGGTTTGTATACATGAGATCAAGACGATGCAGCCATGCATACGGGTTAGAAGGAGAGAATCGATTATCCCATCGAGATAGCTCTACCTGCGAGTTGAAGCCTTTCGACGGAGTCGATCGGATTCGAGAAAAGTGTTTTGTGTTTGATGTATTGATTCCTCTATTTCGCAAGGCCTAAGGTCCTATTTATAGTGTTACAAAGCCGATACCGATACGACCTATTTTACCGCGTTGCGCTTCCGATCAGATTGTATCTCTTCCGAAGTCTTGTAACTATCGGTATTCTCCAATACGTCTTCGTCTATGCCGATAAAGCCCATTTCTGATTCAGCCCAATAATTCAACATATTTGGCCTTCTTTGAACATCCAATTTTCTACCAAATTTGGGTGTCAACAGGTTCCTAGAACGTCTGCGATACCACTCGGGTAGGTCTAATTTCCTGTCACGTTTGGAACCAAAGACAATTGTCGGACCGAGAGTCTTAGCTTCGAAGTTGCCGATTTCGAGACGGCATATCATGCCATCTTGGGAAGGCCAGGGATCGCCAAGTTCATGGCCGTCCCTAACTACACCTACCTCGTCATGAAGATGTCGGGTCCCAATGGTGTAATCACCATCCCTGGCGACGTAATACAATATTTAGTTTGCGACAGTGAAAGCTGTGAGATGGCGCAAGCACTGGACACATCGACCGAGATGGAAAAGATTCAGCAAGAAGATGCATCCCTTCAGGTGGAAGGAGACATACCCGCCAAGAAGCAGGCCAAGACTTCCATCGAAGCAACCGAAGAAACCAAGAAGATACTGTTGGACCCGTCTGACCTGGCCAAAACAGCCATGATTAGGGCAGGGCTCAACAGGAAATAGGAAGACGCGCTCGTCACTTTCCTCCCGGCAAACCAGGACATGTTAGCTTGGAAGACTTCGGACATGCCTGGTGTTCCAAGGGAGGTGATCGAGCACTCTCTGCACATCGACGAAAAAGCGTGGCCAATCAAGCAACGCTTGAGAAGATTTGCGCCAGATTGGAAGGAAGCCATTCGGGAGCAGGTCACAAAGCTGCTGGCAGCACGGTTCTTCAAGGAAATGTATCATCCCGAGTGGTTGGCGAACCCGGTCTTGGTGCAGAAGAAGAACAAGACATGGCGAATGTGCGTTGAGTATATCGACCTCAACAAAGCTTTTCCCAAGGATCCTTTTGGGCTGCCCCACATTGACCAAGTGGTGGATTCCACCGCCGGGTGCGAGCTCTTGAGCTTTCTGGACGCTTACTCAGGCTATCATCAGATTAGCCTGAAGGAGGAGGATTGTATCAAGACGTCGTTTATTACGCCTTTTGGTGCTTTATGCTATATCACAATGCCGTTTAGGCTGAAAAACGCTGGTGTGACCTATCAACGCACCATACAACGGTGTTTTCATACTCAGCTCAGCCGCAGCGTGGTGGCCTACATCGACGACGTCGTCGTAAAAACGCGAGGAAAGTCAGATCTCATAACAGATTTGACCGAAACATTCTAGAGCCTAAGGGCATATCGGATGAAATTGAATCCCGAGAAGTGCGTTTTCGCATCCTGAAAAGGTCTACGCCATCATAAAGATGAAACCCCCGACCAGTCAAAAGGATGTGCAGAAACTCACTAGATGCATGGTGGCACTCAGCCGATTAGTTTCTTGACTCGGGGAGAGCGGCATGCCGTTCTTTAAGCTCCTACGCCGACAAGACGGTTTTCACTGGACGGCGGAAGCACAAGAAGCTTTCGAAGACTTCATGAAATTCCTTACTACGCCAACGGTGTTGGTCCCGCCCATGCCCCAGGAGCCCCTCCTACTCTACATTGACGCCACGACTCATGTAGTTAGTAGCGCGTTGGTGGTGGAAAGGGATGAGCAAGGTTCCCTCCAGAAGGTACAATGTCTGGTCTACATCGTAAGCGAGGTATTGGGCGATTCCAAGATAAGGTACCCCCATATTCAAAAGCTTTTGTATGCCGTGCTAATCACATCACGAAAGCTTAAGCATTATTTTCAGGATCACCAGATTTCGGTGGTCACTTTTTTCCCGCTTGGAGATATATTTCATAATCGGGAAGCTACCGGGAGAATTGCGAAGTGGGCAGTCGAGTTTGGAGCCTTTGAACTAAAGTTCAAGCCTCGGCTAGCTATTAAACCTCAGACACTCGCCGATTTCGTCGTAGAGTGGACAGAGACCTAGACCCCAACAGCATAGGAAAATCTCGAGTACTGGACGATGTCCTTTGACGGTTCCCTCGTGCTCAGCGGCGCGGGGGCTGGGATTTCGCTCATATCTCCGACTGGACAGAAGCTACGATACGTCCTCTAGATCCTGTTTTCAGTCAGTAACAACAACGCCGAATACGAGGCACTCATCCACGGGCTACGCATTGCCACGGCATACGGCGGTTAATGGTACGCGGGAATTCCCAGCTCGTGGTCAATCAAGTTCAAAAGGAGTGGTCTTGTATCTATGACAACATGGCAGTATATTGCCTGGAGGTTCGGAAATTGGAGGACAATTTCGATGGGCTGGAATTGACTCACGTACTCTGACGAAACAACGAAGCCACAGATGAACTAGCGAGGATGGGATCCAGTCGGGAGCAAATCCCGACTGGTGTTTTTGTTGTGGAATTGCGCAAGCCTTCCATCAAGCCACCAACCCCGTCGGAAGAACACAAGGACGAGCAGCATGAGTCGGAGGTATTATAATTAACCCCGGGTGGACACAACCGTACTTAAATTATCTTCTCCACTATGAGTTGCCGGAAGACCGCAGCCTCGCCGAGTGCATTAGACGCTGAAGCAAAAATTACAAGGAAGTCGGGAACGAGCGTTTTCGAAAAAGCAGTTCCGGGGTATTAATGCGTTGCATATCCAAGCAAGAAGGCAGAGATCTGCTAAAGGGCATCCACTCGGGGGAGTGCGGACATCCCGCGGCGGCAAGTTCCCTTGTTGGGAGAACTTATCGACAAGGGTTTTTCTGGCTGACTACGGTAACAGATGCGGAAGATATGGTACGCAGATGCGAGGGCTGTCAGTTTTTTGGACGACAAACTCATATGCTGGCCCAATATCTACAAACAATCCCGATCTCTTGGCCGTTCGCCGTCTGGAATCTAGATATGGTAGGGCCCCTCAAGCTAGCGCAAGGTGGATTCACTCACCTCTTCGTCGCCATCGACAAGTTCACATTGAAGCCAATCCGGTTGCCGACAGCACGGCCGCCAAGGCACACGAGTTCTTCTAGCACATCGTTGTACGTTGTGGCGTGCCTAATAGCATCATCACCGACAATGATGCAACGGGTAGGTTGAACGCGCCAATGAATTAATCGTACAAGGACTTGAAGCAAGGATCTTCGACCGTCTAAAGCCGTATGCCACGCGCTGGGTGAAGGAGTTGCCTTCGGTTCTCTAGGGGCTCAGAACAACCCCAGGTCGAGTGACCGGGTAGACACCCATTTTCCTAGTTTACGGCTTGGAAGCAGTCCTCCCTACTGAATTGAATTTTTGTTCTCCACGAGTGCGCAACTATGACAGCAACCAGTCGGACTAAGGAAGAATGGAAGACTTCGACAGGATCGAGGAAACCAGGGAAGCAGCAATGATCCAGTCGGCTAAGTACCAGCATCGCTTGCGTCATTATCATCAGCGCATTGTATGGGGCCTTGCGTTCTCTAAAGGAGATCTGGTCCTTCGATGGAATCAGAAGCACGAGTACAAACTCTCCCCACTTTGGGAAGGCCCCTACGTGATTGATGAAGTGACTCGCCCGGGCGCTCATCGGCTAAAGCGAGAAGATGGATCAGACGTGCCTAATACCTAGAACATCGGGCAGGTACATCATTTTTATTCATAAGTCTTGTGTTCAAGTATTGTATAATTAGCCTCTTGTTTGACTTGCTACTTAGCCGTACACGACTAAGCAGTAAGTCGGGGGCTACACTAAATAGTGTGCGTAGTCACCGCACCCTATCTTATCAATGAAATTGTTTTCTCTTTACATGTGTTGATCGAATTTGGGTATTATGAGAATTCTTGAGTAGTGATGCTCGCACTTGTCAAAGACAACGTTTAGTCGTTCGGTACGTGCATGGGGAGAAGGCCAAGTGCTTCTTCCTAGCACTCGGGGGCTGGACTCCCTCGCAAAGACCTTGAGCTGTGTGGGAGTATCTTCGAGTCGCACCATAAGGATTTCAGCATCTGATGGCAGCTCTTCTTCAGGATAGAGATATTGAAGTACAGGAGCTGCTGCTTTTAAGGTGCGGTTGTGAAGCTCGACGGCGGACTTCACTTTTTCATCAAAGACCTGGAATTGGGCCTTGGTTTTCTGTTGATAATCTGCAAGACCAGTCGGACATCATAAATCAATCGGGCCCTAATAGGGTTGAGACAGGGAGAGCCAGAGGCAGAAAGTTACCCTCTAGCTCTTTGGCCGATTTCTTGGCCTGAGTGTTAGCGAGGAAGACTTCTCCCTCCATGGACTTTTGCCTCACCTCCATCACTTGCTGGTTTTCCTTCAAAGCTGTGTACAAAAGGCACGCATGATGGATCGATCTGAAAAGAGTATTCTATTATCACCACAGGTTTGACACCGTTCGGCGGATCTCACCTCGAATGGTGTTAGCTTCTTCTACATGGCGGAGTCGGAGCTCAGTGTTTTCTCTTCGAAGCTTCTCGATCTTGCCACGAAACTGTCACTTGAGCGCATACAGCGCGTTCTCAAATTCGTCACGAGACTTCAGCTGGCCTACGGCTTTATCCAGGCACAGAGACTTCTGTTTGGACCTCTTGCTCATACGCTGCATGGGGACAGGAGGAAAGATCAGTCACATTCTCTGTTCGAGACGAGAATTCAAGATATGAAGGGATTTTTACCTCAAGTATGCTGGTGCTGAATTTTGATACGTTTTGCAGCATCTCCCACTCCTTGGCCTCTTGCTCATCATCAACCTCGTAGCCATCCATCTCTTTCCTCCACTTCACCCGGAGGGGAGGGGGATTGGCGCTGGCGGTAGGGTGAGGGATCTCCTCGATTTCGAACTCTAAGCTTCCTGGAGCTGGTGCTGGGATCTTCCCCTTCTGTAATGAGGATTGGTGAGCAGCAGGGGATGGTGGGGCAGTAGGTTGAGGTGCTGCGCACTGAGCTGGGTCCTCATCTGGAGTAGGCTCAGCTCGGGAGTCAGATCTTGTAGGGGCAGGAGCCGGCGCCTTGGTGCTTTGTTTGCCTCGTAAGGTGCCCAAGACAGGTTTCCTACGAGTATTTGAAGATCTTGAGACCATGGTTTCTTTGCAAACAATGAAGAATGAAGTTGTGAGGGGTAAACCTTCGTGATGGAATAAACTTGGCTCCTACCCGAGTGGCTTGACCACTCGAGGTAGAGCTGGAAGGCCTTCTAGCCTGTGATGTGCCCTCTAGGCCGACAGTTCGAGGAGTTGGGGGGTTTGGAGATTGCCTAGGAGCTGGGCTAGGCTCCAGAGTTGGGCGACGGCGACGCAGGAGCGGGACGTCATCCTCATCCGAGCCCCTTAGGACAACTCCCTTGCCTTTGTTGGCCGGAGCAGCATCAGCTGAGTCCTCTGCGGGACGCTTGAGCGGTGCATCCTTGTGACTGGGAGCTTCGGGAACAGGGTACGTGGAGAAGAATGCGGCACGTCCCTGTTTAAGGATCAGATCAGATCAATTATGATAAGATTTCCTAAGCCACAGTAAGTGGAGGACGGGATTTCTGCTTACCACTGAAGGAGGATACGACAGGTCATACGCGCTTACATAATTCTCATTCTCTATAATTGAGCCTGGGACGAAGAGTTCGGCCACTCAGCTGATCAAAGCTTTGTGGTAAATTGGTTCTTCACTTTCCCATGTGGTGTCTTGGGGTCCTAAATATTCATACCCGAGATGCAACCTCTCTTTGATGGGCTAGACGCGGCGGGCGCTGTAGTTCAAGACTACGCCGATGCCGGTCAGCCCCATGGACTTCAGTCTTCCGAGAAGAGGAAGCAGTTCCTTGACTTGGCTCGCTTCTCTTTCGGCGAGGAGAGAGGACCAGGAGGCGCTGACTGTGGGACATTCCCCAGAAAACAGAGGAAGGACTGGGGGAAGATTGGCATATAGAACCATTCGGAGTGCCAGCCTATTGGCGATTCTTACGCTCTTAGAAATTAATCCACAAGCGGACGGATATCGAATCCACAGGGAACGAGGGAGAAAGATAATTCTAATGTCAATATTATTGAGATACCAACCAGCTAGCTAAGGGGTAAATATGATACGATAAATAGACCGGTGACACACACACACACTAAGTAGAGTGCTACAATAATTAGGCAGACAGTTGGGAGGACAACGAGACGAGTTTAATAAGTTCGTAAATGTTGTGTGATTCAGTTTATTGAGAGAGCTTGGCCAATAACGATCAGTGGTTCACTTAACAGTCGTTGTCGGAGCTCGGACACTCACTACCACCCGCTATCCTGAATTGGAATCCCGAACGGTTATGACCGTTCCGATAGGGCTCTACTGATCCAAAGCCAAACGCTGTGGGTTACGCACGAGATAATTAATATCTACGGATGGATAGGGCTATCACCACCTACCACATATACGTGGGCCTGGGTGTAAACCGAGTTAGTCCTAGTCTCGGATACCACGTCTGCTACTATTTCTAATCAACCTTTCTCGGATCCTAGTAAGATGATCTAGGTTCAATACTTGGGCTCTTTCAGTATATGAGTGAGAACCTAAACTGATTTCAGACGAATACAAGCTACCGGTAAGGTTAATCCACACAACTCATATAGAAGATATACTAAATCTCAAATAAAGCTCAACACAATATAAAATGAATGAAGTGATCTCACTAATTAAATAAATAATTAGGAAAGCGTATAAGAGCTATTACCCTAATTCCGAGGACACTTCCAGAACTCCGAGGCTTTAGCTTGAGTCGACTCTAACTCCCAACTAATCTACTCTAACTAAAGAGCAACTCAAAGTGAAGTGGATGAAGTGAAGTGTGGTGTTGTGTAAGTGAGTTGAGGGGGTCCTTTTATGGTGTTCCCGAGCCAATGGGGGAGTGCCACGGCATGGGACAAGTGTCACACAACCCCCCTCCAAAGGAGAATCCAAGGCGAGCCCGGGGTGGGTCGGCCGGCCTAGGGTGGGTCGGCCGGCCCACCCTTTTCATCATCTGACCGCCAATTTTGCATGGGATGCTTCATCAGTGGTGTAGATCATCTCTTCAAGTCGGTTTGGCAGTTGGGGACCGGTAGCATTGGGTTCCTTTAGAATCCTATGCATTCTTGTGAAGCAATCCTTGTTTCTGGATCAAACCGACTTGCGTGGATGGTTGGGATGGCCTCTAGGTTACAGCTGGCGACCCAACATGGGGCGTACCACTGGTTTTGGCTGAAAAGCCGAGTGATACCTGTACTCGTCTTGCGATGTACAGCTGGCGACCCAACATGGGGCGTACCACTGGTTTTGGCTGAAAAGCCGAGTGATACCTGTACTCGTCTTGCGATGTACAGCTGGCGACCCAACATGGGGCGTACCACTGGTTTTGGCTGAAAAGCCGAGTGATACCTGTACTCGTCTTGCGATGTACAGCTGGCGACCCAACATGGGGCGTACCACTGGTTTTGGCTGAAAAGCCGAGTGATACCTGTACTCGTCTTGCGATGTACAGCTGGCGACCCAACATGGGGCGTACCACTGGTTTTGGCTGAAAAGCCGAGTGATACCTGTACTCGTCTTGCGATGTACAGCTGGCGACCCAACATGGGGCGTACCACTGGTTTTGGCTGAAGAGCCGAGTGATACCTGTACTCGTCGTGCGATAGACAGCTCGCGACCCCAACATGGGGCGTACCACTGGTTTTGGCTGAAAAGCCGAGTGATACCTGTACTCGTCTTGCGATGTACAGCTGGCGACCCAACATGGGGCGTACCACTGGTTTTGGCTGAAAAGCCGAGTGATACCTGTACTCGTCTTGCGATGTACAGCTGGCGACCCAACATGGGGCGTACCACTGGTTTTGGCTGAAAAGCCGAGTGATACCTGTACTCGTCTTGCGATGTACAGCTGGCGACCCAACATGGGGCGTACCACTGGTTTTGGCTGAAAAGCCGAGTGATACCTGTACTCGTCTTGCGATGTACAGCTGGCGACCCAACATGGGGCGTACCACTGGTTTTGGCTGAAAAGCCGAGTGATACCTGTACTCGTCTTGCGATGTACAGCTGGCGACCCAACATGGGGCGTACCACTGGTTTTGGCTGAAGAGCCGAGTGATACCTGTACTCGTCTTGCGATGTACAGCTGGCGACCCAACATGGGGCGTACCACTGGTTTTGGCTGAAGAGCCGAGTGATACCTGTACTCGTCTTGCGATGTACAGCTGGCGACCCAACATGGGGCGTACCACTGATTTTGGCTGAAGAGCCGAGTGATACCTGTACTCGTCTTGCGATGTACAGCTGGCGACCCAACATGGGGCGTACCACTAGTTTTGGCTGAAGAGCCGAGTGATACCTGTACTCGTCTTGCGATGTACAGCTGGCGACCCAACATGGGGCGTACCACTGATTTTGGCTGAAGAGCCGAGTGATACCTGTACTCGTCTTGCGATGTACAGCTGGCGACCCAACATGGGGCGTACCACTGGTTTTGGCTGAAGAGCCGAGCGGCACCTGTACCCGACCGGAGTAGGATACAGCTGGTGGCCCCAAAGGGCATACCGTATTTTTTACATTACATTGATTACACTTTGGATTAATTACTTTGGATTAATTACATTGATTAGCAAACCTGCAAATTTACATTGGCTGATGCGAGCATGTGAAAGCTTGTCTTCTTTGCTGTCCGGGCATGTGAAAACGTCTGTTGTTTCCAGCTTGCAACAAGTAGGTGAAAAAAAAATTCAATTGTTGACGATGCAGCGACGTTACGAAAATCTGTAAAAACCTTCTACGACAGAACGGTCCTCCGCAATGTATGATAACGACATCCTGTTAATTTCCTTCCACGAAAGACCGGTCTTCCGTACATATGAAACAACAACCTTGTAAATTTCCTTCTACAACAAACCGGTCCTGGGCACTTTAAAAAGGCTGCTTGGAGATTCGCAGAGGTCTGTTCTTCCTTGGCGAGCTGGGCCTTCAGCTTCTTGGCTTCCGCCGCGAGCTGGTCCAGCCAGTGGGACACATCGGCGAGCTGCTCTTCGAGCCACTTCGTGCGGCCCGGCTTCTCCTCCGCGGTGCTCGCCTTCACGGCTTGCGCACGAAGCTCCTCGGCCTCTACCAGGAGAGCCTCGCAGGAACGCCTCTCCTCGGCCAACTGGACTTGGAGCTTCTTCACCTCTTCCTCCAGCTGGCTTCGGCTCTGGGCTGGTGCAGAGGGTTCCGCTTCGGCCTCCCTCGTCCGGAGATGCTCCCGGAGGGACGCCAGTACGGCGCTCCGCTCGATGGTAACCCCATCTTCGAGCTCCTCCATGGTGTCCTTGAAGACCTGAGAGAGAAGACCAAGTTAGCCGCTTTGGCGACGGTGCTACTCGTCTGAGCTAGGATTAGTCTTGGAGCTTACCTTGCCAAGCCGGCGCTTCAGTCCGCGGCGCAGGCGGTCCTCGAGGCCATGCGTCACGAAGCCTCGCTCGTGCGGGATGAGACGGGCGCGCTGTTCCCGTCGCCGCCTTCTTCGCTCCTTCTTCTTGCAGGAGCGCGTCTGCCCGGGAGTGGGAGCAACAGGCGAAGCACTTTCGTCTCCGCGCTCCTTCTCTTCTTCCTCTTCCGCCCGAGCGACCTCGGGTGAGATTGGGGCCACTCCGCTGGGTGGCACCAGTGCTTCCACGGGCAGGGAGACCTGCTCGGGGGCTTCTTCTTGCTCCCCGGCGGCTGGGATTTCACCTTGCTCGCCAGAGAATCCCGTCGCCTCAGGGGTGACCTGCCCCTGCGACGAAGTGCCCGGCAGGACCGTCTGCTCGGTCCCACCACGGGCAGCTTGCAGAGCCGTCGCCTTGGCCCCGCTGTCCGTGGCGCTGCGCACTGCCCCTTCCGCCTCCAGCCGCTCCACTGCGCCCTTTAGCGCATCGAGCTGCTCGCTGGAGCCTGGCGGGAGCAGGCTCCACGCTGCCAGCCTGTCCTTGACGCACCATGCAGGTGCTCGGGCAGCAGGGATCGCTCGATCGCCGCGCCCACGTCGTCCGTGGCGATCTCCTCCTGGGTAGCTGATGAGAAAAAAGATAGTGCATTAAGTCCTACTCTGTTCGGTCAGGTGTGGAGTTGTAAGTTTAACGCCGCATACCTGCCGCGGAGGGCTCGATCTTTTTCTTTGTCGCCAGAACTTTCCGCCTCTTCCTCGGGGGCTCCTTGGCGGTTCCTCTGCCTAGGCCCCTGGGCGTTCCCGGCGACGAGCTCAGCTCCCTGGTGAGCTGAGCGCTCCTCTCGCGCAACGCAAGAAGTTTTTCCTTGCGCGCAACCTCCTCTTCAAGCCTTCTCTGTTCGGCGACCTGTTGCAACCGTTCCATGCGGCCAGGGTGAGCTTGCGCGTGAAGCCTAAGCCAGAGGGCCATGGTCTTTACCTCTTCGTCGCTCTGCTCGGCGAAGAGGGAGGGGCTTGGTCTCCTCCCGCTTGGCTGATCGCGCCCTCGCTTCGTCTGCTCGGTGCGCTCTGTCGCCGCGGGTGGCTTCTTCGAGGGTTGGCGGCCGCCGTGTCACGGTGAGCTCCGCGTCGGCTCCACCGCCGCCTTGGGCTTTGTGGCTACCTTGGCCTTGCCCTTCCTCGCTTTCTCTTTTTCGGATCCGGAGAGTTCCTCCACGATCCCGCCGAGGATCAGCTCATCTTCCTGCGTGTTTGAGAAGGCGAATGTCAGCATGTAACGATGGTGCAGATCCAGCAACACGGGCAAAAGTCCAAGCAGTTTACCTCGGCCGTGCGGACGAGCACGTTCCGCGGACAGGTATAGGCCACCTCACCGGTGACCTCGCCATCCTTCTTCGCCGCCTTCAGCATGGCGTCGACTCGCTCGGTCACCCATGCGTCGGTTGGCTTCTCTGCCCGAGCAGAGGCAATTGTTAGTTCCTGTTCGGATGAGATCATTGAATAAAGGTTGAGTCTTAAAGGCACTTATCCGTGCTCTCCCTGGAGATGTCTTCCCATCCCTCTATCTTATAGAAGGGATAGGGCCTCCTCCGCAGCGGACAGATTCTGTTCGCTGTGTAGTCGCGGATGATCTCCCTGCCCGTAAGCCCGAGGCTCACGAGGGAGGCGATCTTCCTCGTCAGAAACCAGTCCTCGGCGGACATGTCCGGCCGAGGCATTGGTGTTCCCTTTGCCGGCGCCTTCCCGGTGAAGACGAGCTTGCTGTCGGTGCTTCTCTTGCTGTAGAACCACCTCACCCACCACGCGCCCATTGAGTCGACCAGCGGTGGGCGAGGGTACGGCGCGTCGTCGGCGGTGCTCCGGAGCTTGAGGTAGTAGCACCCAAGCACCGAAGCGGCGGAGCTGCTCCTTGTCACTGCGTAGTAGTGCAGGAACAGCCCCACCGGTGGATCGATGCCCAGATAGCCCTCGCACAGGTGTGCGAAGACGGCCATCTGGAGGATGCTATTCGGATTGAGGTTTGCCACCTCTAATCCGCTGATGTTCAAGAAGGCCTCGACGAAGTCGCTCTCAGGGGACCTCAACCCGAACAGTGCGAACTGTTCGAAGTTGACGAACTCCCCCTCGAGCGGCTCCGGAGTATCCTCCTCTCCGGGCAGCCTCCAGCTACCAGTGTCTATGTGGCCCTCCTCCTCCCAGACCTTCAGATCCCCCTCGATCAGGCTGGAGCCAGTGAACTTGGCCATGGCTGTCCCCAGGGTTGGACTAACGGGCTGGAGGGTGGTGTTTGGCTCTTTTGGTGCTGAGTGTGGTGGGAGTAAGGGCTTGGAGAGGAAAGGCGTGGGAGCAGAAGTGGCTGGCCGCGGGCGGCTTGGGTGCTTTTATAGTCCCGTATGAGCAACTCGGCAACGGTTTTGCCACAGAAACGGCTAGTTTTTACCGCAACGGCTAGGTAAAACGGTCGCCTGTTTTCACTGCGTAGCGACAGGAAGTTACCGTTGGAATCTGCCAACGGTTACTTTTTCCAGTGTCTGTACTGAAGGCTGAGAGCTCTGCTCGGGCAAGATGTGATTCCCTGTTCGAAGCAACAGAGTTGCTCGGTACTGGGTAGGTTTGTTTGGTCCCGAGAAAGTCTTGTTCGGGTGAACCTTAACCTGTCCGGTCGTCTGCTGCACGATTTTATAGCAGCAAAGTTACCCTATTTGTGACTTGGAGTCTCAAGAGGAAGACCCCACTCTAGTGAGTCCTTCCACTTGAGTCTCGGGGGCTAGCTATCGGGGATAAAAAATACGGCCCATTGCCATGTTCCACTCCCTGACGGCCCATTCGAACGGCCTACCAGGGCCCAGCTCCCTGGAAGGTTCTATCTGGCCCGTATGCATCCTACCAAACAGCCTCTTGGCTGGCACGGTGCGTAACGGCCAAGAATCATGTTTGAGTCTGTCTCGAACAAGAGTTCTGCATGGCTTCGTGAAGACCCGGACGTGGTTTCCCGGATTGGAATAGGAGTCGTGATCCCCAGGACTAGGAGTATGCCTCATCTGCCTCGAGGTGTATGTGGCATGTACGAGTTAGTTGCGATCTCATAGTTAGCCCGGCCCGATATTCCCTTGGTAGGTTGGTTTGCTCCGCACTATATAAACCAGCCCCTACGGCGTGTAGAGGGCACGACTTAGACGCATCAGGCATCGAATATTTCATTGAGCACAAGACTTTTGCATACAGCTTTGTATACACCATCATCTCGCCGAGACTTGTTCGTCTCATCGAGCCACCTCTTGTATTCATCTTTGATATATAAGAAAGGCTGGACGTAGGGCTATTATCTCTCCCGAGAGGCCTGAACCAGGATAAAAACCGCTGTCTCCCTGTTCGCTGTTGTTCGTCTTGTTCGGCGTGTCTCCAATCTCCCTCTTGAAGAACCTTGGTTGACTTGGGTCAATATCCCAACCGTCGACACCCGGTGCAACCCTGACCTGACTGGGCGAGAGAGCTGGGTCGGCCGGCCTAGGGTGGGTCGGCGGACCCACTCTTTTGCCCGGATCGGTCCCAATTTCGCTCAGTGGGTCCCTGCATGCAAAAACTAACCAAAACTCGTGGAACTCTGTGAATTTGCACAATTTTAGTTCCGGTTCCATTTATTTCACCAAATGTTGACGGTCAGAATCATGTTAATCGTTATCGAAATTGACCATCAACAGCGAGCATGTCAGCCTCTCTCTTTCAGACTCACAGTCTGACGAGAGCACGAAGATCTGCAACTACCAGGAAGTCTTCGTCCTAGGCGTAGACGACCATCACTCAGCCTCTCAACCAGTCAGGAACGAGGCGGCCGCCACTGAGGCGGTCGACGCGGACCCACGCCGCGCCAAAGATCAAGATCGCCAAGGACAGCTTCGCATCCGCTGATGCAATGTCCAGAACGAGCTTCGCGCGGTAAAGTTGAGGAATCAGGATATCTACACAACCCCCCAAGCGAACATCGTCGCCTTGAAGACTCTCCTCGAAGCTATGGCACCACAGCTTCCTAAGAATAGTCCACTTGTCCAGACCCTGGCTCGCACAATGGCCATGGCCGAGATGGCGGCCATTTAACAGAACGAGGCGAACCCCGCTCCCACCGTAGCGGCTCACAGCCGCTCTGGGCGCAATCGGAGCAAGGCCTCCACAGCCAGCGGGTCACACCATCGAAGCCAAAAGGAGGGAGCGTGTCGAGGGCGATCGGCACTCTCATAGCTATCGCAGTCGGCGCAACATTGATCATGCCGAGAGCACCGCCAGTCGGCGCGACCATCGCCAAGACCCGCAGCGGGAGCATCACAGTAGATTCCGTCGGCGGTGGCGACCACGACCCTTTGAGGGGATTTGGGCTTTCACCCCGGACCTCCACCAAGTGGTTTGGCGGACAGTTTTAACCTCAAAGGCATTGATATGTTCGATGGCCGTAGGGACCCCAAGAACTGGCTTCAGGTTTACGCCTTAGCGGTCAACGCAGCAGGAGGTGATCAGAATGTGATGGCAAACTATCTGCCCGTCGCTCTAACCCCCACCGCCCAAACCTGGCTTACGGGACTCCCGAAAAACTCTATCGAGTCTTGGGATGACCTCCAGGAACAGTTCATCGCTAATTTCTAGGGGACCTACGAAAGGCCCGCTGGGATATGGGAGATCGAACAACTGCATCGACGCAAGAACGAGACTCTCTGTGAGTTTATGAAGAGCTTCACCAAGAAGAAGAACGAGATCCGGGTTGTTTCAGAACAGACGGTCATTAACGTCTTCTTCGCCGAATGAAAATCCGAGGAGTTGATCAGGCAGATGACTTGGGACCCCGCGAACTCTCAAAGCCATGTTCACGATGACAGATTAGGAAGCCAACGCCGAGGAGGCCATCATGAACCATCGTGGTGGCCACGACGGAGGCCCCAAGAAGCCAAACTACGAACGGAGCAAACCTAAACGAAAGAAGTGCAAAGTGGACGAGATGGTAGCCAACATGGAGTATAATCGGCCTAAGCCCCCAACGACAACGACTATAACAAGGTCATGGAAGTGGTATGTCCCTTTCACCCACGGGGAAAACATGCTGCCAAAGATTGCCTCATTCTCCAGAAGTTCGCCGATAACTCGAACCAGTCGGCGGCAAAGGGAGGACACGGCAAAAAACCCGATGGAGACTACCAAGACGCTGAGCGCGTGATCAGCTACATATTCGGGGGCTCTTATGCGTATGAGTCTAAGAGGAAGCAGAAGCTTTCCACTCAGGTGGTCAACGCAATCATATGCCCATGGTCCCTGAATACCTGCGCTGGTCAGAGGTACCCATCACCTTCGATCTATCGGGTCGCCTTCCCTGAGAGGTATCCTTTGGTGTTGGATTCGGTCGTTCGAGGAAATAAGCTAAAAAGGGTTCTGGCCGACGGCGGGAGTGGGATTAACGTCCTCTTCGTCAAGACTTTGGATCAGATGAAGATCCCTCGCTCCGAGCTACGTCAGGGGTCATCCCCTTTCCATGGAGTGATCCTCAGAACGTCTGCGATACCACTCAGGCTGGTCTCGCTACCTGTCACGTTTGGAACCAAAGACAACTATCGGACCGAGAGTCTCAGCTTCGAAGGGGCTGATTTCGAGACGACATATCGTGCCATCTTGGGAAGGCCAGGGATCGCCAAGTTCATGGCCGTCCCTAACTACACCTACCTCGTCATGATGATGCTGGGCCCCAATGGTGTAATCACCATCCCTGGCGACGTCAAACAATCCCTAGTCTGCGACAGCGAAAGCTGTGAAATGGCGCGGGCACTGGATACATCGCCCGAGATGG
Organism: Raddia distichophylla; assembly: GCA_005191435.1. Classification (NCBI taxonomy): domain Eukaryota; kingdom Viridiplantae; phylum Streptophyta; class Magnoliopsida; order Poales; family Poaceae; genus Raddia; species Raddia distichophylla. The sequence continues at coordinate 1,312,805 of SPJY01020215.1, read as the reverse complement.
AAAAAATTCGGCAAGAAGTTGCATCCCTTCACGAGGAAGGAGACATACCCGCCAAGAAGCAGGCCAAGACTTCCATCCAAGCAGCCGAAGAAACCAAAAAATACTGTTAGACCCGTCTGACCCGGCCAAAACAGCCGTGATCGGGACAGGGCTCGAGAAGACACGCTCGTCACTTTCCTCCGAGCAAACCAAAACGTGTTCACTTGGGAGACTTTGGACATGTCTGGTGTTCCGTGGGAGGTGATCGAGCACTGTCTACACATCGGCGAAAGGGCGCTGCCAATCAAGCAACGCCTGAGAAGATTTGCGCCAGATCGGAAGGAGGTCATTCGGGAGGAGATCACAAAGCTGCTGGCAGCACGGTTCATCAAGGAAGTGTATCATCCCGAGTGGCTAGCAAATTCGATCCTGGTGCAGATGATGAACAAGACATGGCGAATGTGCGTCAACTATACCGACCTCAACAAAGCTTGTCCCAAGGATACTTTTGAGCTCCCCCGCATTGACCAAGTGGTGGATTTCACCGCCGGGTGTGAGCTCTTAAGTTTTCTGGATGCTTACTCAGGCTATCATCATATCAGTCTGAAGGAGGAGGACTGAATCAAGACGTCGTTTATTACGTCTTTTGGTGCTTTCTGTTATATCACAATGCCGTTCGGGATGAAAACGCTGGTGCGACCTATCAACGCACCATACAGCGGTGTTTTCACACTCAGCTCGACAGCAACGTGGAGGCCTACGTCGACGACATTATCGTAAAAACGCAAACAAAGTCAGATCTCATAACATATTTGACCGAAACAATCGAGAGCCTAAGGGCATATCGGATGAAATTGAATCCCGAGAAGTGCGTTTTCGGGGTTCCATCCGGTAAACTACTCGGATTTATCGTATCTCACGGGGGATTGAAGCCAATCCCGAAAATATCAGTGCCATCATGAAGATGAAGCCCTCGACCAGTCAGAAGGATGTGCAGAAGCTCACCGGATGCATCGTGGCACTCAGCCGATTCGTTTCCCGACTCGGGGAGCGTGGCATGCAGTTCTTTAAGCTCCTACGCCGACAAGACAGTTTTCAGTAGACAGTGGAAGCACAAGAAGCCTTCAAAGACTTTAAAAAATTCGATACTACGCCATCGGTGTTGGTTCCGCCCATGCCCCAGGGGTCCCTCCTATTCTACATCGGCGCCACGACTCATGTAGTCAGCAGAGCATTGGTGGTGGAACGGGACGAGCAAGGCTCCCTCCAGAAGGTACAACGCCCGGTCTACTTCGTAAGCGAGGTATTGGGTGATTCCAAGATAAGGTACCCCCATATTCAAAAGATTTTGTATGCCATGCTAATTACATCACGGAAGCTTAAGCTTTATTTCCAAGATCACGAGATTTCGGTGGTCACTTCCTTCCCGCTTGGAGATATACTTCACAATCGGGAAGCCATCAGGAAAATTGTGAAGTGGGCAGTTGAGTTTGAAGCCTTTGAACTAAAGTTCAAGCCTCGACTAGTTATTAAATCTCAGGCACTCGCAGATTTCGTCGCAGAGTGGACAGAGACCTAGACCCCAACAACAAAGGAAAATCTCGAGTACTGGACGATGTACTTTGACGGTTACCTCATGCTCAGCGGCGCGGGGGCTGGGATTTTGCTATATCTCCAACTGGAAAGAAGCTACGATACGTCCTCTAGATCCTATTTCCAGTCAGTAACAACGCCGCCGAGTACGAGGCACTCATCCACGGGCTGCGCATTGCCATATCGCTGGGCATACGGCGGTTAATGGTAAGCGGGGATTCCCAGCTCGTGGTCAATCAAGTTCAAAAGGAGTGGTCTTGTATCAGCGACAACATGGCGGCATATTGCTAGGAGGTTCGGAAAATAGTGGACAAATTTGATGGGTTGGAATTGACTCACGTACTCCGACGTGACAACGAAGCAGCAGATGAACTGGCAAGGATGGGATCCAGTCGGGCGCAAGTCCCGGCTGGTGTTTTCATTGAGGAATTGCGCAAGCCTTCCATCAGGCTACCAACAGCACCGGAAGAGCAGCAGGACGAGCAGCACGAGTCGGAGGTATTGTCAATCAACCCCGGGTGGACACAGCCGTACTTAAATTATCTACTCCACGAGGAGTTGCCGGAAGATCGCAGCCTCGCCGAGTGCATTACACGCCGAAGCAAAAATTACAAGGTAGTCGGGGATGAGGTTTTTCGAAAAAGCAGTTCCGGAGTACTAAGGCGTTGCATATCCGAGCAAGAAGGCAGGGATCTACAGAGGGACATCCACTCGTGGGGAGTACGGACATCATGCGGCGGCAAGTTCTCTTGTTGGGAAAGCTTATCGACAAGGGTTTTTTTGGCCAACTGCAGTAATAGATGCGGAATATATAGTGCGCACATGCGAGGGCTGTCAATTTTTTGCACGATAGATTCGTATGCCAGCCTAAGATTTACAAACAATTCCGATCTCTTGACCGTTCACCATCTGGAATCTAGACATGGTAGGGCCTCTCAAGCGAGCGCAAGGTGGATTCACTCATCTCTTCGTTGCCATTGATAAGTTCACAAAGTGGATTGAAACCAAGCCGGTTGCTGACATCACGACCGCCAAGGCACACGAGTTCTTCCGGGACATCACCGACAATGGCATTCAGTTCAAGAGCAGCGAATTCCAAGATCGGGGCGAGGAGCTGGGCATCAAAATCTGCTACGCCTCGGTGGCGCATCCAAGGGGCAACGGGTAGGTTGAACGTGCCAATGGATTGATACTACGAGGACTTAAAGCGAGGATCTTCGACCGTCTAAAACCATATGACACGCGCTGGGTCAAGGAGTTGCCTTTGGTCCTCTGGGGCTCAGAACAACCCCAAGTCGAGCGACCGGGCAGAGACCCTTTTTCCTAATCTATGGCTCGGAAGCCGTCCTCCCGACTGAATTGAAGTTTCGTTCTTGACGGGTTCGCAACTATGGCAGCAACCAGTCGGACAAAGGAAGAATGGAAGACCTTGACAAGCTCGAGGAAACCAGGGAAGTAGCAATGATCCAGTCAGCCAAGTACCAGCAGGGCTTGCGTCATTATCATCAGCACAGTGTATAGGGTTGTGGGTTCTCTAAGGGAGATCTGGTCCTCCGAAGGAATCAGAAGCACGAGCATAAACACTCCCCACTTTGGGAAGGCCCCTATATGATTGATGAAGTGACACGCCCGGGAGCTTATCGGCTAAAGCGAGAAGATGGATCAGACGTACCTAATACATGGAACATCGAGCAGCTACGTCGTTTTTATTCATAAATCTTGTATTCAAGTGTTGTATAATTAGTCTCTTGTTTGACTTGCTGCTCAGCCGTATACGACTAAGCAGTAAGTCGGGGGCTACACTAAATAGTGTGCGGAGTCACCGCAACCTATCTTATCAATGAAATTGTTTTCTCTTTAAATGTGTTGATCGAATTTCGGTATTACGAAAATTCTTGAGTAATGGTGCTCACACTTGTCAAAGACAACGTTTAGTCACTCGGCACGTGCATAGGGAGAAGGCCAAGTGCTTATTCCTAACACTCGGGGGTTGGACTAGTCGGCAGAAGCGTTACACGAAAAAAGGATAAATCAAGTACTCAGATAAATGAAAGATCAGAAGCATTGAAGATCAATTAAACATTCAAAAATTAAGTCATCTACAGATTCAAGTTACTTGCCAACATGGCGGAGATCTCCCGGACTTCCTCCATAAGAGTAGAGGCTTCTTCTTTGGAGCAGGCAAATCCTTCTCACGCGGCTTCAAGGTCTACATCGGGATAGTTTGACTTCGTGATGGCCAAAGCTTGGCCGGCGCAAGTCGTCACTGCCTCCCTCGCAAATATCTTGAGCTGTGTGGGAGTATCCTCAAGTCGTGCCATAAGGATTTCGGCATCTGATGGCAGCTCTTCTTCTGGATGGAGATATTCGAGTACAGGAGCAGCTGCTTTCAGGATGCAGTTGCAAAGCTCAACGGCGAACTTACCTTTTCATCGAGGACCTGGAATTGTGCCTTGGTTTTTTGTTGATAAGCTGCAAGACCAGTCGGATATCATAAATTAGTCGGGCCCCGGTGGGGTTGAGCCAGGGAGAGCCAGAGGTAGAGAGTTACCCTCTAGCTCTTTGGCCGATCTATCGGCTTGAGTGCTAGCCAGGAAGATTTCTCCCTCCATGGCCTTCTGCCTCGCCTCCATCACTTACTGGTTTTCCTTCAAAACTGTGTACAAAAGCACGCATGAGGGATCAATCTTAAGGGAGTGTTCTATGATCACCACAGGTTTGACACCGTTCGGCGAATCCCACCTCCAATGGTATTTGCTTCTTCTACATGGTGGAGTCGGAGTTCAGTGTTTTCTCTTTGAAGCTCCTCCATCTCGTCACGAAACTGAGACTTGAGCGCGTACAACGCATTGTCAAATTCATCGCGAGACTTCAGCTGGCCTACGGCTTTATGCAGGCACAGAGACTTCTGTTTGGACCTCTTGCTCATACGCAGCGTGGGGACAGGAGGAAAGATCAGTCACATTCTTTGCTCAAGACGAGAATTCAATATATGAAGGGATTTTACCTCAAGAATGCTAGTGCTGAATTTTGATATGTTCTGCAGCTCCCACTCCTCGGCCTCCTGCTCATCATCAACCTCATAGCCTTCCATCTCTTTCCTCCACTTCACCTGGAGGGGAGGGGGATTGGTGTTGGCGGTACGACGAGGGATCACCTCGATTTTCGGCTCTGAGCTCTCTGGAGCCGGGGCCGGATGTTTCCCTTAGCCAATGAGGATTGGTGAGCAGCAGGGGATGGTGGGGAAGTAGGTTGAGATGCTGCGCGCCGAGCTAGGCCCTAATCTGGAGTAGGCTCAGCTTGGGAGTCAGATCTTGGAGGGGCAGGAGCCAGTGCCTTGGTGCCATGCTTACCTCGTAAGGTACCCAAGACAGGTCTCCTACAAGTATTTGAAGATCTTGACACCCTGGTTTCTTTAAAAACAATGAAGAATGAAGTTGTGAGGGGAAACCTTCGCGATGGAATAAGCTTGGCTCCTACCCGAGTGGCTTGACCAATCGGGGCGGAGGCGGAAGGCCTTCTAGCCTCTTATGTGGCCTTTGAGCCGGCAATTGAAGGAGTTGGAGGGCTTGGAGATCGCCTAGAAGGAGCTGCGCTACGCTTCGAAGCTGGGTGATGGTGGCGCAGGAGCGGGACGTCATCTTCATTGTTATCCTTGTCCGAGTCCTTTAGGACGACTCCCTTGCCTTAATTGGCTGGAGGAACATCAGTCGAGTCCTCTGCGGGACGCTTGAGCGGTGCTTCCTTGTGACTGGGAGCCTCGGGAACGGGGTACGTGGCGCAAAATGTGGCGCGTCCCTGTGCAAAGATCAGTTCAGATCAATTACGATGGGATTTCCTAAAATCACAGCAAAAGTTAAAGGGGGTTTCTGCTTACTGCTGGAGGAGGATACGATAGACGGTATGCGCCTGGACAATTCTCATTTTCTATGATCGAGCCTGGGGCGAAGAGTTCGGCCACTCGGCTGATCAAAGCCTTGTGGGAGATTGGTTCCTCATTTTCCCGAGTGGTGTCTTGGAGTCCTGAATTTTCATATCCGAGATGCACCCTCTCTTTGATGGGCTGGACAAGGCGGGCACTGTAGTTCAAAACTACGCTGATGCCGGTCAGCCCCATGGACCTCAGTCTTTCAAGAAGGGGGAGCAGTTCCTTGACTTAGCTCCCTTCGCTTTCTGTGAGAAGAGAGGGCTAGGAGGCGCTGACTGTGGGACATTCCCTAGAAAACGGAGGTAGGACTGGGGAAGATTAGTACAGTAGAACCATTCGAAGTGCCAGCCCTTGTTAGAAGTCCTCATGGGAAGATCAAAGTAAAATTTCTTAGCCTGCTGCTGGAATCCAGCGCCGCCTACCGCTCTGGGAGAAGTCTTGTTGGGAAAGGGTTTGAGGAGAAAAAGACATCTACAGAGATCAAAGTGGGGCGCGATCCCGAGATACGCCTCGCAGATGTGAATAAAGATTGCAATTTGGAAAATAGAATTGGGGTTAACGTGACTTACTTCAATCCCATAGAAATGCAATAACCCCTGGAAAAAGGAAGAGCAGGGAAGGCCGAAGCCGCGGAGGAAGAAGGATTCGAAGACCACTACCTCGTCGGAAGCGTCAAATCTGTGTTTGCGTCGCAACCAAAGACCAAGCGTGCCAGTCAATTTGACCTGTAAATTGACAAGGAGAAAATCGTCAATAATATAGCCCTAATCGGCTTTTCAAGGTATCTAGATCAGGTTATTCATAATCGGCTTTAAATAATCCGATTATGAGATCTATCGGCTTATTGCCAGATAGAGCAATTAAATGTGCATATTCTTTTAATTACAAATCTTAAACTTCTTTTTGGTATTTTTTTATATAATATTAGTAATAAACCTTCGTATCAAAATATTAGATTAAACCACGAAATAGATTGAACAGATTAGTCAGGCCAAGACAGTATTCAAATATAAATCTAGATGTAAACCAATAACCCGATTTAAAGGTCTAAGACTAATAAAGGTAGACGCAACACTAATCGGCAAACATCTACACATGCAAGATCCTAAACAAGGCATACACAAGATCGATTAAACGAGACAGTTGCATACATCAGATTTAGGAAAAAACATATGGAATACTTGACAATCGACATTGCAGGATAAACACACATTACAGATCGATTAAATGGAGACAGTGCAATATGCGAAAACACATTAAAGATCGGTAAATCCCGAGACAGTTTAACATGCTTTGTGAACTTATTAAACTTGTCTCATTGTCCTCCCAACTGTCTATCTAGCTAGAGTAGCTTTCTCTTTATTTGTGTGAATATTTATCTTGTGTGTGTCACCGGTTCTTTTTATTTATCCTAACCCCCGTTACCTAGACTGGATGGTATTTTAAATAATTAAGATATAGATGATTGTCTCTTTAAACCCTCGTTCCCTGTGGATTCGATAACTCTAGGAATACTCCAGGTGAAAACTACAAGCGATATCCGTCTGCTTGCGGATTAATTTCTTTGAGCGTAACTATCGTCAACACCGACTAACCGCGATCAGCCGACCTGGACATTTTGTCCAACCAGCTCCTTTTTCTCCTAGGTGGTCAAGAAGCACAAAATAAAGAGATCTACGCCATCCACTCACGTCGGTTTGATCCAAGGACAACACTTCCTTCACAATTGGGTTACTTGGCTCTTAAGGAAGCCATGTCTAACGACCTTAACTGCCAAAACCGACGCAAAAGGAAGATCTACACCGCACAAGAAGCATCCCAGTCAAAGGGGACGGTCTGGATCAACCGAAAGCCTGGTCGGTCGACCGAGCTAAGTTGGTCGACCGACTTGGGATCCCCGTAGGATTCTCCTTCGGATGATGGTTTGCTCACATGTGTCCCGTGGCGTGGAGCTCACTCATTGGCTGCGGAAGGCTATAAAAGTACCCCCTCATCTCACTTGAGAACACACACCACACCACATCCCTCTCATTTGGAGTTACTATTCACTTGCTAGAGTAGTTAGTTTGGGAGTTAGAGTTGAGTTGAGCTGAACCTCGGAGTTCCGGAATCGTCTTCGGGAATTCAGTAATAGCTCTTGTATCCTTTTCCTTTTATAAGACTTTTCTTTTTATTATATAAGAGTCTTTCATTATCTGTGCTGAGCATATTTACAGTAAGTGGGAAGTGTGAATTATTAGAGCGGTTGATTAACTTCATCTGGTTCTGAGTCTCGGTTCATTCTCATAGAATAGCCTAAGTATTGAACTTGGATCGTCGTCCTAGGATCCGGGGAGGAGTGATCGGATAAAATAGCAGATGTGGTGTCCGAGATTATCTCTAACTTGGTTTACACCCAGTCCAACGTACTTTGTGGTAGGTAGTAGGTGGTGATAGCTCTATCCATCAGAGATTTATCTGACGCATAATCCGCTGCGTTAGGATTTGGATCAGTAGGGCCCAATCGGGTGGTCATAACCATTCAGTGTTCTTAACTGATAACGGGTGGTAGTGAATCGGCCGAGCTCCGCGAAGTTCTTAAAACAAACCTCCAAACTCATATCTGCTAGCTCACTTGATAATTGATTACACTGTTAAGAAACTTTATACTCTTTGCGTTGTCCTCCCAACTATCTGCCTAACTTATCTTTTATACTCCTTTGTGTGTGTGCGTGTCACTGGTCTTATTATTTGTATTATATTATATTATCCTTACCCTAATAACTAGCTAACTGGTATATTAAATAATATCGATATTAGAATTATCCTTCTCCCTCGTTCCCTATGAATTCGATACCCTGAAATACTCCGAGATGAAAACTACAAGCGATATCTGTCCGCTTGCAAATTATTTCTAATAGCGTAAGAATCGCCAACAAGTTTTCTGGCGCCGTTGCCGAGTAACATAGCGGTTAAGGATAATTCAAAAAAAATATTTCCAAATATAAAAAAATTTGTTATTTAACATACCAGCCTAGCTTAACGGGATTACCCCTGCTTTGTCTTTGTTTCCTTAACGTAGCAGAGCTGTGTATGATCGGATTCGACCTTCCAAAAAACTTCTACCAAAATCTAGTGTCACTCGCACAGAGGACAAGACCCCAAGTCTTAACTCAGCAAGTTCAAGTCTCAGACTTGCAAATCCTCAAAAGCAATCCTTTCCTCTGTACTGAATCACCGTCATTTGAGATGGTGCCAAGAAGACAATTCTTGAGTTCTTAGCCCCGTCTAGCACAAACGTCCCCCACTGGACTTGCCACCAATGTGGGCGACGGAGGCTTCAAATTGAAGCCAGCTCTTATCAACATGGTTCAGGCTTAGCCCATTCTGTGGCAAGCAAACGGAGGATGCCAATGCACATCTCCAGCGTTTCCTAGAGTTCTACAGCACTTTCACTATCAAAGGAGCACCTCTCGATATCATCCGATTACGCCTATTTCTATTCTCATTGGTCAGGAAGGCAAAACAATGGTTTTATGCTTATAAGGATGCAATTTTAACTACGGAGAAGTGCTCGAATGCCTTCCTCGCCAAGTATTTTTCGTTGGGCAAGACCAATGCCCTTCGGAACAAGATCTCTGGTTTTCAGCAAAACACCGACGAGTCCATTTCGGATGCCTGGGAGCGACTTCTGGAGTATATACTGGCATACTCCCACCACAGGAAGCAAGACTGGTTTATCATGCAAAGTTCCTACCATGGGCTAAACCGCATGGCCCGTGAGCACTTCGATGCTGCCTCTGGCGGAGCTTTCTTTTCACTCAGTGTGAGTGTCGCACGCACTATCATTGAGAAGATGGTCTCAAGCCAAGGCTGTAGCGATGAACGCCTCTTTGCCCCGCACACGAGGAGTCCACCAAATCGATAATATGGATATGCTCGCGGCCAAGATGGACCTTTTGATGAAGAAGCTAGAATCACCACCGCAGACTGTCTAGGCTCTTGAATCTCGAATGACATGCGAGGTTTGTGAGAGTTTTAGACACTCGGGAGACAATTGGACAGAAACCCAACATGTGGATGCCAACTTCGTCAGCAATGGATTCCGTCCACAATTGAACTACACTCTAGGTTGGAACTCCAAGCCCAACTTCTCGTTCGACAACCATCAACAAGGAGGTAATGCTGGTAGCTTTAATCGTAATAAGTCAACTCTAGATGAATTTATGAATGCTCAACAAAAGGTAGATGATAGACATAGTGTGGACTTCATGGGCCCCGGGTATCCTCTAGAAGGCCCATGAGGAGGCAGATAGGGAGCGATTCAAGCTGGCCGGATCGGGATAGAGACCACTCGGGTTAAGCATGACTTGATCACCAAGGATGCTCCTGAGGATAGAGTCGAGCTCCATATAATTAGGAGATTCATACTTACATATCATGCACCGGTATAACCGAATTTGGTACCATGTACTGGATAGAACCGTGTAACCTCATCTCCCCTGCGCTATATAAAGGGAGGGTAGGGGGCGTAGAACCATCGAATATCTACATCAGCATAGACATCTCCAACATCTGCGAATTTACGAAGGAACATAATCTCAGAGCACAAGACTAGGGTATTACCTCCGAGTTGAGGTCCCGAACCTGTATAAATCCCTGTCTTGTGTTACCATCTGGACTGCTAAAAGAGGACAAGTGGCCTACTAGTTGTATCTACCGGCAGAACTGGGAGACGTTCACAATGTCTTCCATGTTTCCCAGCTCAAGAAGTGCCTGCGAGTCCCGAAAAGCGAGTTAGTCGACCTTCCGGAACAACCCCTTGACAAGAATCTCACTTACGAGGTACAACCGGTTCGGATCATGGACACTATGGAAGAGCAGATGCGAAACAAGGTCATCAAAATGTGCCAAGTTCAGTGGAGCAACCAAACCGGCAATCTGTCTATCTGGGAACCCGAGGAGCTACTCCGACAAAAATACCCCGGGCTATTCACCAACTAGGTACGCAATCTCGAGATCGAGATTTTATTTTAGGGGGAGGGATTTGTAACACCCCAATTTGGGGAACTTTTAAATTTGGGCTGAATTCAAATTTTTGTTCGAATTTTGAACCAATCCTGACACGTGGGCCCCGATGGCAGCAACTCTCTCTCTCTCCCCCTTCTCTCTTTCTCACTTTTTCTCTCTGGCTACCGGTGGACCGGGCTGTTGATGGCTCTGCTCTGGCCGCCTCGCGCCGCGTGCTCCGCGTCGGTCTTTTTCGCGCCGCGTCGGCCATCATGCTAGGCCACGCCCTCTGTCGTGCCCTGCCGCGCCGAGTCCGACGCCGCTCCACATCCTCCAGCGCTGCGCCGTCCCGTCCCGTGCCATCAAGTGCACCGTTGGTCCGCAACCCAGCCCCAACGCCTATAAATCTCCTCATGCCCCACGTGCCCGAGCTTTCCGCCATTTCCCCCCAATTTCATTCTCACCGGCATCGAGGAAAATCTGGCGAATCCGTAAGCCGTTCTTTGATTCCTCTCGCCCAGAGCTCTATGGAATCTACCCTAAATATTTCCCCCGTCAAATTACAGCTCCGGAGCTCAAGGTCGCCGCGCCGGCCTTGCCCCTGTTTTGGAAGCCGACGGGTCGTCCGCCGCGAGCCACCTCCGAGGCCATTCGCCCCCGTCAGAGCCCGAGGTGAGCATCCTGATGAACCCTTCTAGCTCGCCGTTCAAGCTCTCAGCCTGTAGGACCGTTGCCGGCTCGGATTTTCCAGCGAAATCACGCGCCGCCGCGCCGTCGTGTCCGCCCACCGCTAGCCTCGGCGCGTGCGTCGTTAGGACCGCTAGGGCCTGTAGATGTCATAGCGCCAACGCACATGACCGGTGGAGCCCTGTAGCGCCGCCACGACGCTTGCTGTCGCCGCCGAGCCGCGTCACCGGTCGCGAGGTAAACGATGAAGGAGAGCCGTCGGATCGAGCGCTAGGATACGTGCAGAGTGCGAGTCGTTGTGCGAGTCGGTTGGTTCGGCCCGATGAGTTTTATTTCCCCTTTCCAGTGATTTAATCATTATTTAATTCCAGTAATCGGTTTTAATTTAATTAAAATAGCTTAAGGCTCCCAAATATTCTAGAAACAATTAGGTAAATACTAGAGAACATAGTTGATTTTAAAAAATTATAACCTTGGTCATTGTAATAGGAAATTTTGCACTGTTAGTGGTAATAGTAGTTTCCTCTTTATAAAAATAACTAATTTGTTCCTAAAGTGTTTATTGGCTATTTTTAAATAAAGTTTAGACACCAAATGCCCTTTTGAAAATATTAGATTGATAGAGGCCCTAATAATCCTGGAATAAACTTAAATTGCATTTCAACTTAAATAAAATCATACGGGTATTTATATATATTAAAAAGCATTTACTAAATAGCTAGCCTTTTCTTTATTAAATTTACCCAAGAGATGCTTTTGGATAATAAATTAATAAGGAAACATAACCTAGGTTTATCTCATTATTTAGGAACCTTGGTATAATGTCAACTCCAATTAAACATTACCTCGTACGTAGTTGGAAATTACGATAGTCGTCATTTTATGTTGCCGAGAAACCCTAATCACCCTTTCGCGAACTTATCATACAAAATCGTATTTTGGGGTTTAGTAGACTATAATATACTACTAATAATATTTATTAATGCACCATGCCATGCATAGCATATCATGTGCAAAGAAGGTTCGCTAATCGGCCTTGGTAATTTATGCCTAGGGTTTAACCTAGATCGTGCATACATCATGTTTTCCATTGCATTAGTAAGTAAATATTGGTTTGTTGGTTTGATTAGACATAGGCGATCCCGAAGGGAGATTTGGGGACGCCGAGGAGGACCACCCACCTAAGCAAGGCGAGTTAACTAAGTTGTTTATTAATTAAATGCATGCTTAATAGTCTGCCTAGTTGTCAATCATGTAATATTTATGCATGCCTGCCTTGAACTGTCTGGCCTTAATGACTGTCTTGATTGTCATTGCTCTTGATAGCCATGTTTAGTCTGGTAACCACTTTAACCCTACCTAATGGGTAAAACTTGCTTAGGTTTAACAAATCTTCTGACTAATCGCCACGGAACGGTGAACCGATATTCACCGGTCATTCATTATGCTCATTCAATGTGACTTGACATATGACAGTTAGGGTTGGTAGATGCATGTTGGGCTGATTGTGTTTGGGGTGTGGTTATGGGGGAAGTTGGTCTGTGTGGATTGGTTTGGTTGGGATAGTCCAAGTGTGGAGTGGTCGATGACCGTGGAAGTAGAGAATGATTGGTGGGTTGCCCCTAGTTGGACATCCAGAGGGATGATTAACGCAGGAGATGCCTAGTGCTGTGTTTAGCCAGGGCTTAGATCTCGATCAACACCGAGTGGCACACGTCGTGGTCGGCGACGAACAGCACGTGCTCGCCGAGGTCTCGCCCGTGGTCGACGGAGTTGGCCGTAGTCGTAAATGATCTCCATGCGGTTGATGTAGCTTGACGAAGGTCGATGACGGTCCTCGCTGGTCTTCAACGTCCCACGAGATGTGGCACGATCAATCCTCACGCCGTGGGCGGCACCGACGAGCTCGCCGAAATTCGCGACCTCTCTGCGCAGACTGCCTTGAAAAAGGCGTCACGGTCGCATCCGAAGTCGGATTTAGGCGTTCTTGGATTCGCTGGAAAGATAATGAGATAAGCTTTCCAATGCATCTTATATCACCCCGAAACTCCTCCTGAGTCAACGGAAAATTACGACACAAGTTCCATCCAGAATCTGAATGGGAACAGATCGCATCTTCTTCTCATGTTCGTCTCGCGGTTGATGAAGCCGGCGTCGCACGATGGACGCAATAATTGTCGAGTCCGAGTGGTTTGCTGCTGTTGACGGTCACCACTCGAGATTCGTTCTCCATCGGGACCTCACCGTATCCGAGTCGGGAAGTAAGCCCTCGGCGCACTACTCGTCGATAGGCGGCGGTGACGTTCCCCAACACGACCGGGAGTCCGAGTGAAGCGTTGTTGAAGTCCTTGATTGAGTTCTCACCGTATCCGAGTCGAGAATTGAGTCCCCGGCGCACCACTCGGGAGTAGATGGCGACGGCGTTCCTCGACCCGAACGGGAGTCCAGACGAAGCGATGTCGATGTTCTCCTCGGATTAGATCGGATCCAAATCCGGAAGAAGTGTTGGTCGTTGATTGTTTGGAGAAGCTCCTTGCTGATTCTCGATATCTTTGGAGGTGTGCCACGGCATACCCGCATGCCGTAGCCTCCGCAGATGAATTTTACGAGCATGCGGAGATTCGCGATCATTCCGCGCAGCCTGCCTTCAAACGGCTGTCCCGGACACATCCGGACTCCGTTTTGGACGCTCTTGGGCTTCACGGAAAGATGATGAAATTATATTTCCAACGCATCCAGTGTTATCTCGAAATTCCTTCTGGATCAACAGGAATTGAAGAAACAAGATGACGTCCAGAATCTGTCTTCGAGCCGTCGCCGTATCCGAGTCAGGAATTGAGCCGTTGGCGTACTACTCATGAGTAGATGGCCGTGGCGATCCCCAACCCGAGCGGGAGGCGTTGTTGTAGTTCTCCCCAGATTGGATCTGATCCAAATAAGGAAAGTGGGGTCGCCGAAGCCGTTGATGACGCAGTCGGCTCCGGGGACGGAGACGACGGCGACACCGTTGATCGATGCCATCGAGCTTGACGAAGATGATCTTGACGCTGTCCCTACCTGGCGCGCCAACTGTCGACTGGTGACTAATGGGGGGTCACTGCTGGCAATGATTATATGTGGAACGATGCGTGCAAGATCTAAACTCGATGGTAGCACAAGACAAGGATTTATACAGGTTCAGGACCTCATGGTGGAGGTAATACCCTACGTCCTGTGCTCTGGGATTATATGGGGTATATGTGTACAAGATGATCAACCCGGGAGATGATCAAGATGGGAGATGTAGATGTGTGATTCTCCATATGTAGATGGCATGGCCTATGGCCCCCTACCCCCTTTATATAGTGGAAGGGGTGGGGTTACAAGGAAGAGTCCTAGTCGGTTACGAGGTAGGATTCCTATCTCTATCCTCTAGTAGTTATCCGGGATTACAAGTATACCTTCCCTATTAATTAGGGATAGGCTTCTATCTTCATGTCTTTTCTTGCCGAGCAAGTCTTCTAGAGTCTGAGTGGTACCCGTTCTTATCCACCCGACTTGGTCCATCCCCTGTCGGGTGGTCTTTTAGGCCCGCCGTGTGGATACCCGGGGTCCATGTTGTCCACAGTGGGGGCAGCGGAGGTAGGTCCTCCGTCGCCGCCAACAACCAAGCGAACATAGAATCGTCGCTGGCGCTGGAACCGGAAGACATCTCTTTCCCTTTCTCTGTCTTCTCCTCCTTTGGCTAAGGACTTTGTCGCGTTTTTCGGCCTGAGACTTGTGAGAGCTGGGATGGAGATAGCGTGGCGCGCTATGCCCCGCTTTATATAGGCCGGCGGCTGTGCGACGTCTTATCGTACAGCGGGCTACCCGAAGCGTCGCTGCGCGCGAAGAGACGAGCAATTAAAACGCACTCCCCGAGCCGAAGAGACGCGCGCGCACGCGCCGTCTCGCGGAATACCAATCGCACCAGTCATCGCGCGACGCGTATCCCGGTCCCGCTGTCAGCGGCAAGGGAAAAAACCGCTGCGCGACAAAGCCCACCGTGCAGGCCTGACCCACCAGTGCGAACGAAGACTCAGCGGTGTCCCCGCGGTCTGACGCATGGCTCAGGCCGGGTACACGAAGCGGCGCTGGTGGTTTTGCTTTCACATCTGTGCCTAGCGAGCGTACCCCTGCTGTCAGCGGAACACTGTGCCGCGCTGCAGAGCCCACAGTGTGCGCGATTTGACGTAATAAACTAAAGGAGGAAATGGCTAAGCTCTTCAGCCACCACACATTGCGCAACACTTATCAGATTAAGCGGGCGTTTAAAAGAAAATATACAAGTATTCATTGCAAAAAGTTCGGGAACAGGGAGCACAGGTCGGGCTACGATCTGCGCTGCAATTTGAGCCTCTCTAGCTCGGTTTCTAAGTCCCGGACTTGTTTCTGCGCCTGAAGCAGCTCTATGGTTTGCGAGGCCATGTCGTTCCGTTCCTGGCGCAGCTTAGCCCGGGCTTCGACAAGCTCCTCCTCCTGTTTCTTCAGGGCTTCTGACTCCGCCATGGACTTCGTCCCAACCTCTCGAAGCGCAGCATTCTCCGCCGCAAGTTTGTCGCAGGTTTCCTCGAGCCCACGCACGATGGAGTTATGCTCAGACTGAGTGGCCGCCAGCTCTTTGATGGCCGTCTCTCTGCGTTTGCGCTCCTCGTCAAAAGCAGCCCGGGCCCTGTCTGCTTCTTCACGGGCCGCCTGGGCTTGGCTGGTCACAGCTTTCTCCACCTCCTGGGCCCGGTCGAGCCTCGCCACGGCCTCCTGCTCCTTCTCCTGCGCCGATCTTAGCACGGCCTCTAGCTCAGCAACGCGTGCCGTGCCGCGGGCCTCAACTTCAGCAGCTAGCCCGTCCGCGCGCTTTATCTGAGCCCGAGCTTGCGCTAGCTTAGCCGAGAGACGCTCGATCTTCACCGCGTCATCATCCGACTGCCCACCCATCGCTTCCATCAGCGAGGACGTGCCAGCGATAAGAGTGTAGAGCTGGAACGGGGAGAACCGAATCAAAGCACGAAAAAATTCGGCACTTAAGCATGACGTGCGGGGTCGAGGATGTTACCTTCCTACTTTGAGCAAGCATGCTCTTCGCCCTCGCTCCAACAGCAACACGCACACTTCTGTCAAGCCTGCCGTCCTGAGCCCCCTGAGGCAGCGGGGGCGGACAGCCAACTGACTCCTTGCTACCCTCCTCCGGCGGCGCATAGTGTGGCGACGCAGGTGGCGCTGCTGAAAGCGAGGCCGCCGTTCCAACGGCGGCCGCCCGCCTCTCAGCGTCTTCCAGCTTGGCCGCCAGCTCGGCCTTCGCCGCAGTAGCTTGCTCCGCGGCCAGTTCAGCCTCACTGAGCCGAGCTTGGGCCCTCACCAGCGCGGTTCTAAGATCGTCCGCCATCAGCTTGGTCGCCGCGAGTTCGGTCAGATCATCCGGCCCGGGAATGGGGTAGATCTTTGGAGATGGCAGGCCCCTGCGACCTGGCGGCATCCTGCTGCTCTACCCATTCTGGAGTGGCAGAGATCCAGCCTGCATACGCCAGCGGAGCCACACTAGCCATCACAACGCCTGTCCAACCGTCCGGCGTGAGCACACGCACCGGCCAAACCCAGTTGACCAGCAGCATCCGCCGGTCTGGCGTCGGGAGAGCTTTTCCAATCGAAGTCTTGAAGTGGTCAGCGATCCCCCGACGGTCGATCGGCCACCACCCGTGTGCCGTACGTCCTTCAACACGCAGGGGCGTGATCCACAAGGGGTCGTTGCTGATGATGACTTTTACCTTTTCCGCGACCTCGTTGGAAGCATCCAGTACTGCCACCGGTAGGCAAGACAATGGCCCTCCGTGAACCGGCAGGCTCTTGCCCCGCGAATCCGTCGACCTCATTAGCCCGGCGGCCTCTAGCCGCTGTAACAGGGGCACCCCTCCTCTGGGCTCGACCGGTTCATCCTCAGCCGCCACGGCCTCAGCAGGGGGAGATAACACGTCGGCTACCACCTTGGCGCTACGCACTACGATCAAAAACGCAGCGATCAGACACAAAAGCAGAGTAATGGCGGTTAGCACGAAAAACTTACGCGCTGGTTCAAGCTCGGTGTCCTCGTACGCCCCTGGCGTAGGATGCAAAAAGATCTCTGTCTCTAGCCCGCCAACGTGGCTTGTGGAGGGCACGACCGCTTTCTTTCGGCCTGCAGGGATTTTTCTCCTAGGTCCCCGCCGCGGCGCCGCTACCGGTGATGGACACGACAGCAGCACGACCTCCTCGTCGTTACTGCCTGGGACCAGCCGGCACACCCTCCTCTTCCTCGTGGACGCCGCGCCCTGGATACACGCAGGACAGAGCTTGAGGGCCGCTAAGTACCCAGCACTCAACCCATGTCAGAAAGGGGAGGCTTACCTGCGCAGGTGTCGCGCGTTTCCTCGCATGCGCCTCTGCACCTGCCCGTGCTGAGCTTGCCACGGTCGATCGCGGCGCTGGGTTTCCTTCATCCGACGTCAGCGACAGAGCCAACGCCCCGCCGGGCGCCGCCGACGCCCTCCTTGGCGGCGAGCGCACCGCCGGCGGTTGCGCCGAGGAGTGCCCCTCGGTGGAGCCCGTGGCTTGCGTGGTCTTCTCGGCTGCCTTCCACGTCCGCTGCAACACAATCGACACGGTCCGTCAAGACCTCAAGGGCGCGCACGGCCAGAAATTTGATCGAACACCTTACGGGCACTTACCTTAGACAGCTTATCCTTCACGAATCGTATGAGGTGAGGGCTCTTGTCCATGGCTAACAGCATCCCCACAATACGCGCGACCTCGCGGGCCGGGAGTCCTGCGTAGCATCACTAACGGTCACGACGTGCCCTGACCCAAAACCAAGCATAAGAGTGCAGCTCGCGCCTACCTTCATGGAAGTCCCGGTCCGGATCTTCCCATCCACCCATGTCGCTGACGCACCGCTCGTGGCGCCCCAGCGGGCTGATCCGGTGCCGGATAGATCCAACGACGACGTCGTAGCCCGTCAAACCTTTCTTGACGAGCCCCTTGATCTCCTGCTCCATGACTTGATCCTCCAGCAGGGCCTTGCTACGCTGGAAGATTGGGGTGTCCGGCGCAACTGAAGAATATTCCAGGTTCGAGGCCCCGCGGTTCAGGTAGAACCACCGCCGGGCCCAACCATCGACCTTCGTCCTCACCTCGTACTCCGGGTACGATTGGCTCCCGCGGGCCCGGCGCGCGGTCATGTAGAAGACCCAGCCGTTGCCCACGCGGTGGCCGACGGGTTTCAACTCGAAGTAATGCTGAAGGAGACTCACCGTTGGCCGCACCCCGTAGTGCGCCTCGCACAAAAATGCGAAGATGGACAGGTGAACATAGGACTGCGGGGACAGATTTTTCGGCCGCAGCTCCGTGAAGGCAAAGAAGTCTGTCAAGAACTGCGATTCCGGCGCGAGGAACCCGCAAATGGCCGTGCTCTCGAAGCATACCAGCTCGTCGGGCTTGGGCCTTGGCTCCTGCTCAGCGCCTGGAAGCCTCCACGAGCCCGGCTTCACAAAGCCGTCCCTCTCAAGCTCCGCCATCCTCTCCGTCGAAAGAATGCTGTCTCCGATAAGCACCATGGTGACAGGGAGCGAGAAGGCAAAAGGCGATTGGGAAGATGAAGATGGAGGCAGAGGGGATGATTCTACAGTGTGGGTTCCCCCTGCGAGGCGCTACCTTATAAAGGGGGACAACGGTCGAAGCGGAGATCGGGGGAGTCGTGCCCAAGGGGGCGTAACTGCTCCGCTTTTCTGTCAAATCAAATTCAATGCTCAGAGGCTCCCGCGACTCCCAAAAGCCCGAGCCAAATCTTCCTGCACAGCGCGAGGATTTTCTCTAAACCTCAGAACGACTCGCTGCGCGACCCGCTCGAGGCTCGGGGGCTGGCTGTTGGTGATTGATAAACGGCCCACCTCAAGATGGGCCTTGGGCTGATTCCGCACCAGCCCACCACAGATATAGAAGATCCAAAGGGTCGCCCCTGGCCGTATTAAAGAAAGCGATTAGCCCGCCCGGATCTTCCCCGGGCATGACCAGGTCAAAACCACGCCTTAGCAGGCGTTGCGTACCTCCCGGGATGGCCTTAGCACGGGGGACGGTTCCGCGGATAGTCCGTCTGTCCTAAGGCAGGTGGCGACAGCTGTCGCGTCCCACCACACTTTCTCCGGCCTTGACCGGAAAGAACTGTGCGCCCCCGGGAGCCCGCGGCCCGGGGGGAAAAGCACGCGGGCAGCTCGGTTTGTCGTCTGCCCCCTGTGGCAGATAGCGAACGGTTGTTACGCTACGCGACGCCCCCAACGGGCGGCGCAGGGCTGGCTCGGTCCGGTCAATGCTATATCGGGGATAAAGGAAAAGTGCTTTCTACCTAAAGAAGGTCTTTCTCCCCGTGTCGGCATTCCAAAACAAACACATGCCCGGTACTTACCTGACCAGCTTCTCCCTGCAGGCTCAAGACCAGACAGAGCCCCGGAAGGAGACAAGAGCAGCGCCACTAAAGCAAAGACCGGTGCGGGGCCCGCCGGATCGCCTCCGGGTGGCCCGCCGCGCCTATAAAAGCAAAGGCCCCAAGCCAGTCGGGGCCAAGCGAGGAGAAGCAGACTGACCCAGATTCCACCTCAAGCATCCGAAGCTTTTTTAGCAGTAGTCGTAGTCCTCAGACACCTCTGTAAGCTCGGGATCGGTGCCTCCAAGCCCGGTCTCGGCACCTCTTGTACTGTTTTCCACCGCATAATCAACAAGGCTGGAGTAGAGCTATTACCCGGTAGTGGGGGCTTGAACAAGGGTAAATCACTCGTGTCTAGTAGAGCTATTACCCGGCAGTGGGGGCTCGAACCAGGGTAAAACACTCGTGTCTCCGTGGTTTGTATTCTCTTCTTCCTCTTCCCTTCTCTTCTTCTCTCCTTTCACAGTGCGAGGGACCTGTACCCGGATCGACCCAGTCGCACCAGGCTTAGTCCGGGAAGACTGCGCGGCCTGGGCCCCCGTATGCTAGGTCGCTACCTGGGCTGCTGAGAAGGGTTGTCGTTGGGCCTCACTCCAACTACAAATTCGTCTGCCGGTCCATGGACCCGCTGCTCTTCAGGAGCGCAACTCCCAGACACCGACAGCGCGTTTAGGAGGTCAAGCCCCCGAAGACCCGATCGACAACGTCCCCTTAGTTTTCCCCGGAACTGATCAAGGCAAGTCCCCTTCGACCATATCGTGAAGCCATTTTCGGTTATTTAGAAAATGTTTTCTAGACTTGAAAATATGCATGCTAGTTTAAAAATGATAAATGCCGTATTTTCTAGACTTAGATATCATGCCGAATAGAAAGGTAAGAAATATGGTAGGATTAAACCTAAGGTTAAAATATGGAATGCTCATATTTAAATACCTCGTTGTGGTAGGATAAATGCTTAAAAACACTTATGCGAAGTGATATAATCATCTGTGTGAAATGAGAAGGTTGTTGAGAAATGTTTGGGGAAATGGGTGATTTAAAGATAGGGCATCAAGGGTGATGCCGGTAGGAAAATGATCTTCCTCTTACCCCGAAAACTTTCTGACTAGGGAGAGATATTTTTGCCGGATGGTGCAGTACGGCACCGTTTTAAAAACCGGGCTAAAAATTCAACTCTCTCCTAGTCTAAGGATTGCTCATCCTATGATCCTACGAACTAAGCCATAACAGTACGACCTCGGGCCTCGGTATGGGACGGGCCCGGTCGTTGGCCCTGGTGGTTAGCGGTCTTGTGGCGAAACACCTTCGGTGCGTAGCCTCTCGAGGGTAAGGCGTACCCACTCTGCAGAGTTAAAACTGTCATGATAGCCGTGCTCACGGTCATGAGCGCGCGAAGGGACTGATTATATGGTAGTTCTTCATTTTTAAAACCAATTTAGAAAACAGTTTTAAACAAAGGATTTGAGATGAGTAAAGGATTTGAGAAGGATTTCGTTTGAGTTAGGTGCCACCGGCTACATTTCGGATTGGGGGTCGGCCTACCGGAAAGTGTCGCGCGGAATGGACCTAACCGTTTTGAGAAAAGAAAATGAGAAAGGATTTTGCTCTCACTATGGCACTGAGGCCAAGTGGCGAGAGCCGTTTGAGAAGAGCCCAAAGAAAATGTTAAGATTTATTGTTTCCAAATTGCTTTGCCAAAACTAGGCTAATAAATGCATTTCCGCAAAATATCCTAAGCTCTCCTTGTACCGAGCCACATTTGCATACTTCCCGACTTGCGAGTACGCTTTGTACTCACCCTCCTTTTCTCCTCCCTTTTTTAAACTTTCAACAGCAGGTCCATCCGAGTATGGCCCGCCGTCCGAGGAGGAGGATCCGGATTACGACGAGGAGGCGTTTTCGGAGGAAGACTATGAAAACTAGGGTTGCGCGATCCTACAGCCCTCGTGCCTGTGGGATGGATAGATTTCTAGATATTGTATTAGGACTGTATCTCCGTGTACTCTGAATTGCAGCCTGCGAGCCGTTGTTTGTGTTTGTACTGGACTAAGTTCCTTCTTTGTAATAATCAGATCGTTGGCAATGTTCCGTTTGTGTATAACTGTGTGTGCTAGCCATGATCCTTGGGACTAGTATGTGATTACGCAGGTGGAATCCGATCTTGTAAATTGAGTGCCGACATAGGAAGACTCCGAATCTCGGTCAAAAATCGCTGTGTCCCTCTCTTACTTCTTGCATTTAATTTTGTCTATTTACTTTCGGCATTTATCTTGTATCTTTTTTCCGCTGTATTTTTCGTGTCTTGCTTAGTTTGAGACTTGCTAGCTAGATGGGTAACAAATTGCTAAAAGTCTTGAACTTTAACTTAAAATTTTAATAGCTACCTATTCACCCCCTCTAGGCCAACTAGATCCTTTCACACCCTTATCGTCGAGGCATATGTACGCACCCAATGGCATTACGCCATATCCACAAGTCGCCCAATAGGATTGGTCTACCGGCCTTGAAATCCTCACAAGTCATAGCCACCCCCTATTGTCGAGGCAGGTATACACCACATACTCAAATACACACTACATGTCCATGCCATGCCTGCAGCGGGTTCCACGACCGATGCTACCAATCACGTTACCCTG
Source organism: Raddia distichophylla (assembly GCA_005191435.1). Lineage (NCBI taxonomy): Eukaryota > Viridiplantae > Streptophyta > Magnoliopsida > Poales > Poaceae > Raddia > Raddia distichophylla. The sequence continues at coordinate 1,290,529 of SPJY01020215.1, read as the reverse complement.
AGTCTACGCACACCACATAGATTTTAGTTGTTTTATTTCAAATACCAATAGCTAATCCAAGCCCACGAATAACAGTTTTGAATGATGATGATGATATGTCCCAATTCTCAAACAACTAGGCAACTACATTTTTATAATCAAAGAATTGGTTGTAAGCAAAATATATTACTAGTGGCTACAAGGTTCAGTTTTAATATGATAATCAAGCGCTATCAAATTATGGGATCAATAGCATATAAAAAGAAGATGACTATAATTATCCAAATATACGTGGCCCAAATATGTACACATGCAACAATAAAGTTATATTTAACAATTTAAAATCTAGGAAGCAACATGTAGTGAATGTGACATCCACATGATCTAGATAACTTGTCTTGGTGAGTGCAACAGATACACTTCTTCGAAACGCCGACAAATCTTTCTTCGTCGCTCGAATCTACTGCACGGTAATAACGAAAAGAATTTCGCACGGAAATAACGAAAAGAATTTCAATAAGTGAGAAAAAAACTATGATGAATGCATATGCTCATGAAAATTTTACAGTAAGTATGGTTATTCTCATAGAAATTTATAAAATTGGTTTTGCAATTTTTACATACTTATAGTAATTACTAAAATTGCTAGAATATTGATTAGACAATAAATCATGGATAAATCATACTGTACATAGACAACACCAAACCTTACCCTAAAATAAAACATATTTTTATGAAAATATTAAAATTAGTTTCATGATTTTTGGAGCTACAAAGAATATTTGAAGATTATTTGAATCTAGGGTGTTTCCGAAAATTGTAGAAAAAGAGGGGAAATCCCCTAAGGCTGACTGGGCCGAATTGGGCCCAGCTTGGGCTGCTATCCAGCTGAGGGAGAGAGGGGGGCACGGGGCTGTGCCATGTCCAGCCTCACCCGAAGCAGGGAAGGGGGAGGCGCCACGCGGCGGCGAACAGTGGAGGTGGCAAAGGCGCTCCGGCGGCGGGCTCGCCGGCGGCGCGGGAGGAGAGGCAGGGGGGTGGCGGAGGTGCGCAAGGTCATAGGGTAGGAGTTGGTGGCGACGGCTTGGGCAGGGGACGGTCGAGACGGCGGCGGTGACCATGGAGAGACGTCAGGGGAGATTACTGGAAGGTGGCGACGAATTCGGCGGCGTTCTCCGGGACGGCGCGACGAACAACAAGACCTTCGGCGGCATGATTCGGTTCCCTCGGTGATGATTCCTCCAAATTGCCAGAGGGGAAGCGTTAGGGACGGAAAACGAAGATGATCCTTAAAGAAAATGGCCAATTGAAGCTCTGCTTACCTGAGGTGAAATTGATGGGGAGGCTCGTTTTTACGGGGGTTTATAGGGGAATAAGAGAGGTAATGGAAGGAATTAATGCACGATTAGTGTTCGACCACACCAGTTAGCAACAGTTACTGATAACACCACGAGTTGACGAGTGATCAAGGGCAATCGATTTGGTTTTTGAATGCCCATTTGATAGGTGCGGCATGGAAAATGGGGAGACGGAGAGTTTGCTGCGTACTTGAGAGAGAAGAGTGAGAAAGAGAGAGAAGAGAAATGCTGCGTGCAGGTAGGAGAGAGGAGAGGGAAAGAAGACAGAGAAAGAGGAAGGAGAGAGAAATACGGTGGATGACAAGTGGGTCCACAGGGTGATGAGAGGAGAGTAGATAAATGATTAATATCAAAACCAATCAAATACGGTAAAAATACATCCTTTTTCATTCTCAAATAATTTATAAAATAAAATTGTAGTAGACAATATATGAATATTGTTTTTGCAAAGATTACAAAACATCTATTTAAAATTTAAAGCTTTGTCATACGTAAACTACATTTACACAATCGTAAGAAAATAATTATCAAAAGAATTTATATAAATTTTTTGTTTAGGAAGGCATCCAATTATTTGTTTATATTTTTACAAATAAACAAACCTTTGTTCATAGATCAAAATTGAATTACTTTTTTATTTTCTGAGTAACATATTCATTTTCATGCTTTAAAATTTATATGCACAAATTTTTAATTATGTAAATTCCATGCATGATTTCATTTTTATAAAGGGAAAATTGTGATTTTACCCCGCTTTTCAAAGCTAATTGTGATTTTACCCTCATTTTTCCCGGATTGTGATTTTACCCTAGTTTTTCCTAATTGAACCACCCGTTTACCCTTATTCTTAACTTCATTAAGCTAGGGCCATCTAAGCGACGCAGCGGGAAACAAAATGCCGCGAGGCGTGGGCAGGTGGGCGACGCAGGCAGGCGGATGACGTGGCTGGCCGTGCTCGCCGGTGGCGCGAGCGTGCTGCACAGGCGGGCGTGCGACGCGACAGGCCATGCTCGTCGGCGGCGCGAGCGTACGGCGCAGGCGGGCGGGCAGGGCGGGCGACGCGGTAGGCCGTGCACGGCGGCGGTGCGAGCGTGCGGCGCGGTGGCGCAGGCAGCCGGGCAGGGCGGCAACGCAAGCAGGGTAAAATCACGATTTTGAGGGTCCATTGATTTTTTTTGTCTTGTAGACCGAAACACAGTGATTTTAAGTATGATTTTAATCCATATTGTTGTGAAAATTTTTTAATGTTGATCTACAATGTCTCTGTGAAATACTAGCGCAGGTGAGCTACCGTATCACTGTTGAAATATTTTGAATAATATGTACTCAAAATAAGAAAAAATCATAACGTACTAATATGAAAATACATGTGTCATTGACGCCGTTAAGTACACTTAACAGAATAGGGGTAAAGGTGGTCTTCACTTTGAAAAAGTAAGGGCAAAATCATAATCCGAAAAAAATGAGGGTAAAATCATAATTAGCTCTTAAAATAAGGGTAAGAACACAATTGCCCCTTTTATAAAAATGAGGACGTTGCACCTTTTGAACTCGACCAGTATGATGGTCATGTTGCCAATTTCCGAATATTCTCGACGTGGTGTCAAGCAATTTTTTTTTTGAAGGAACAGCCGGGCGGTGTTCATTCATTAATAGGTAGAAGAGTTGAATTACAAATCAGCCGAGGTGGCGAGGCGTAGAAAAATTACTCGTATAACTTCGTATAATGTATGCGATACGAAGTTATTACGGGTCCATGGACCCGCTCTACAGCAATACTCAGCAAGTGCCTTACAGTTGACCTTCAGATCAGTCTCCCCCTGTAGCGTTCGATGAAAGAACACATATATTTATCAGGGGAAGTGAAGCAATAATTCCAATGATAGATCGATTGCACAATGAAAAACATGCTAAATTCCTCAAATAAATAGTTATAATATCATATCAGGTGGCAGGCTAGAATGATGTAGCCAAACACATAAGCTGTAGAGAAAATTAAAGATGTTACTACCATGTTACGTTTCATAGCAGAAATTCTGCAGTATTTTTCACCACCATGATGTATAAAGAAGCCATTCTAAAACAACAATATATCCTGTCAATGAATATTTCTTCATGTAGTAGCGATATTTATTTTTAATGCATCAACCAGTACCGTCAACTCAAGCATCTAAGCTAGGAAAGGAAACTCACTTCTTTGAACAAGCGACGGCGAACAAAATTTACCACTCGCTGATTTCTCATGCAATCCCTACAAAATAAACACGGAGTGGTCGCTAATGATGATTGACGAAGGTAATGCCGCAAGCTCATGGGCTCTAGGAGGCGGTGAAGTATGGTGCCGAAGACGTCCAAGAGGACAAGATGGTGATGGAAGCCATCTTGCATGTGGTCCCAAGTGAGATGATCGCATCTCTTGCCACCAAGGTGACAACGATGGTAGACTGGGATGCCATCAAGACTATGGGTCAGCACCGATTGCGTACGGAAGGGGAAGTTGCAGGAACTTCGAAAGGAGTTCGAAGAAATTTCGTTCCGAGATGGCGAAACCATTGAAGATTTCTCCATCAGGCTAACGGTCTTGTGGAAAACTTGGCCACACTCGGGAAGGAAATCGATGAGACTAGAGTAGTCGAGAAGTTCCTCAGAGTTGTGCCACCCAAGTTTGCATAGATCGCCTTGTCAATCGAGACCCTACTTGACCTCTCCACTCTTACAATTGAGGAGGTGACAAGAAGATTGAAGGCAACAGAGGACCACTTGGATTCGACTGATGGCAGAAGGGAGTACTCCAGCGGCAAGCTTCTACTGACCGAGGAAGAATGGCTTGCCCGATACAAAGGTCGCCACCATGGAGAAGGATCTTCTGGCAAAGGCTTTGCAGGTGATGCTGGCAGAAAAAATGGTGGTGACAATCAACGTCGCAACAAACTGACCCAAGCAGAATGGAGGAGACCGAGCGCTCGACAAGAGGAATGACAAATGTCGCAATAGTGGCAAGTTTGATCATTGGGCTAGAGATTGTCATCAACCAAGGAAGGAGCAAGTGCATCTCACTAAAAAAGATGATGAGATGCCCGCACTTCTGATGGTATAGGAGTGCGCGGTGGCGGAACCAACTATGCCCGCCACAAGCACTATCCACCTCGATGAGCCAAACGCGATGGCCTATTTCAGCACAAGGGGTGATGACCATGTTGATGGGTGGTTCCTCGACATAGGGGCCACGAACTACATGATTGGACGACGAGAGGTTTTTACTGAGCTTGAGCAAGAAGTCACCAACACCGTCCGCTTTGGAGACGGATTGGTGCTTGACATTTGCGGCCATGGCACCGTGATGTTCACATGGCGAAGCGGGGAACATAGGGCGCTTATGGACGTCTACTACAATCTCCGGCTGAAGAACAACATAGTGAGCATCGCCAACTTGATCAAAATGGTGCGAAGGTGGTGATTGAAGATGGAGTACTAAGCATCTAGAACCGAAGGAAGAAGCTCTTGGCCAAATTCACAAGAGGGAAGAATCGCCTCTATGTCTGGCACCTCGAGGTTGCTAGACCCATCTCTCTTCTCGCTCAGCGTGACGAAATTGCCTGGTGATGGCATGAGAGGTACGATCATATTAGCTTCAAAGCTCTTCGACGATTGCCACGATAGAGCATGGTGCGAGGTCTACCTCCAATTGATCATGTGGAGCAGCTCTGCGACACCTGTGTCATCACCAAGCATCGACGATCTCCTTTCCCAACCCAGGCAAAATACCGCACAGAGAATGCTCTAGACCTTGTCCATGGAAACCTCTGCGTGCCTATTACTCCATCGACACCCGGTGGCAAGCGATATTTCCTCCTCCTGGTGGACAATTGCATCCGTTTCATGTGGCTGGTGCTGTTAGCCGCAAAGGGTGATGCCCAACAGCGATCAAGAGGTTTCAAGCCGCGACAGAGCTTGAATAGAGTTCACTTATGTGGAATTCACCCAATAATGTACAGATCAAGGAATTCAAAGGCATCATTCGACGCCCTACTGTCCACAGTAGAATGGAGTTGTTGAGTGCTGAAACCAGATGGTGGTTGCTATGGCGCGCAGTCTACTCAAGCAGTGTGGTATGCTTGCAAAGTTCTGGGGAGAAGCGGTCACAATGATTGTCTACCTCCTGAATATTTCAGTAACAAAGGCCCTCGTCAGGAAGACGCCATATGAGGGTTGGCACAAGAAGAAGCTGGTGGTCGATTTCCTTCCCACATTTGGTTGCTTGCCTTCCATGAAGAAACTAAAGACGCGGCAAGGGAAACTTGAAGACTGAAGTCTCCCAGTCGTTTTTCTCGGATACGTGGAAGGGTCCAAGTCCTATAAGGTGTTTGATCCAATATCCCGGCGAGTTCATGTCACTAATGATCTGGTGTTTGACGAGGACAGAGGTTGGGATTGGAGCAAGATGGAAAGCAAAGATGATTGGCATTCAGGTGAGTTCTCAAATGAACTCTCAACATAGGTGATGTGCTCTCTTAGACCCATGGAGATGGGAGAAGGGGGTGGCGTGCATGGGAGTGGAGCGACGGTGCTTGGTCCTAAGGCATCACTTGACTCTGAAGCTCCAACTAACGCATCAAGAGAAGGTGTCAAGTTTGTTTTGCCACTGCCCAATGCTGAAGATATGTTTGACGGACACTACAACACGACACCCGTCCAATTCCAGCTCATTGACAATGTACACGGCAGCGACTTACATCCTCCAGGCCTAGTAGAACGTGAATTGGAAGATGATGAGCTGCACTTTCTAAGTGCAGGGAGCCCAACACCTACATTGAGGCTACCCAAGAAGAAGCATGGCATGAAGCCATGAAGGAGGAACCGAGTGCGATAGAAGAAAAAAAAACTTAGAGGCTTGTTGAATTGCCAACTTGTGTTCGCCCCATTGGTTTTAAGAGGGTCTACAAGTTGAATGACGTCGATGACAACATAGTCCGGCACAAGGCGCGATTGGTGGCGAAGGGATATGTCTAGCGCGCCAGAGTGGACTTTGATGAGGTGTATGCGTCGGTCGCTCTATTTGAGTCAGTACGACTCATAATCGTGATCGCATCCCGTGTGCTTGGAATATAAAGCTCGATAGAAGCTTGCTGTCTTTCGTTTTCAACCTGTGTACTTCAGAGCATAGAGTGTACACTAAAGGGACAAGTAAAGATAGAAACTCTTGGTGGGAGTCTATGTAGATGATCTGATCATGACTGGAAGTAATTCGAAGGAAGTGTCCAAGTTCAAGGCAGAGATGAAGAGCAAAATCAAGACAAGTGATCTTGGATTGCTTTCATACTATCTCAGAACTGAAGTGAAGTAGGTCGGCAACATGATTACCTTGTGCTGGGACGCCTATACCAAGAAGATTATTGCTACAACAAGAATGCAAGGATGCAATCCCTATCTTGTGCCAATGGAGCCATGATTCAAGCTAAGCAAGGTGAGATTGACACCTACAGCTAATGCCACTACATACAGGAGCCTTGTGGGAAGTGTTTGCTACCTTGTCCACACCCGTCCAGACATCTCGTACTCCATCGAATATCTAAATAGATTCATGGAATCACCAACAACGGAATACATTGCGGCTATCAAACGGGTTCTATGCTACCTCGCTGGACAATCTCCGATGGGATCAGGTATGAAAAGGATGAAGTAGAATCTTGTTTTGTTGGATATTCAGATAGTGACATGGCGTGAGACATGGACACACGGAAAAGCACTAGTGGCGCCATCTTCTTCCTTTGATCAAGTTCGATCAGTTGGTAATATTTAAAGCAGAGAGTAGTGGTACTCTCATCTTGCGAAGCAAAGTATATCGTAGACACTTTTGTTGCCTGTCAGGGAGTGTGGCTGGCACGTCTACTAGGAGAAATTCAAAACAAGAAAGCCGAGTCTTTCGAGCTCAATATGGACAACAAGGCGGCGATTGCATTAAGCAAAAATCTAGTTTTACATGAACGCGGCAAGCACATTGATACAAGGTATCATTTTATTTGTGACTGTGTGGAACAAGGGAAGGCCAAAATCACCTACATTAGTACTATTGCACAACTCGCTGACATTCTGACAAAGGCATTAGGGCGAGCTGCATTTCAGGAGTTGTGCACGAAGACTGGTGTGGTAAATCAAGGAATAAGGAGAGTATCAAGACTTAGGGGTGATTGTTAGATAAGTTTAGAACACTCTCCTATCTTCTACATGGTAGAAACTATCTAGTCTTTTATAGTCTTCTATAGATAGGAGTTGTATTAGACATGGTTACTTAGTGGCATGTAGGCATAGAAATATCTAGAGAGTATCTAGAGTCCTCCTTGTGTGTAGCCAGCAAAGAAAGGAAGTCTCTAGAACCTGTCGTAACTTCTATATATATGAAACTGCATTTAGAGAATGGGATTTAGCTAGTTCAGTTAAAACTTCCATCTAGTGCGGTACTTATCTTCTCACTACTGCTCTCCCTCTTTCCTTCCTTCCCTCCAACAAGCACCATCCAATGCCATATTTGTATCGATAGCATAGCATACTTAAGTCTGTAATTCTCTCCTGCCTTGAAAAGATTCGATTTCACAAGAAGATCATGTCTGCTACTAGATGCACCCATTACTGGCTTTCTTTCGTGTAAAATACTAGTTTGAATGAATCAATAGCATACATACATCGGAAATTTAGAACATTTTTCATAAAAAATAACAAATATATTTGATTAAATATTACTTGAAGATTTTTTTTTACTAAGTCATATAAATAGAAACTAGTGCAATGTCCGTGCGTTGCTACAGAACTTTAGAGAAGAAAGAAAAATATATACCATGCAACATATAAAGTTATAAAGGGGAATTTACTAAATATTTTAACATATCAATGGAGCATCCTACCCTTTAGTGATGTATTAAAGGAAAACAAAAAATATGGGTTGATAGTCATTATTTTCTAAAATGGTATGTATGGCATCATTTTCATCTCCCCTTTTTATAAGCTCAATGATCCCTAATGCCCTGCTGGGGTGTTTATATTTTTTTTCACACTTGTAAAGTGCACAAGATAAACAGGTAATAATTTTCCTATTCTGCAAAATCGTAACATCATACATGCGTAAAAAATTTATAAATTGTAAATGATGCTTGAAAAATACAAACACCACTCCCCGTTATTGTCATTTCTTTTGAAAATACATATGTGTATCGTTTCCATTAGCACACAAAACCAATATAAAATCCAAATAATTAAACACTTTGAGTGCAAAGTGCACAACTCCATACTTTTACAAAAGATCCCCACAACTCCACATAGGTAAAGATCAACATGAAATTGGATTAGTATCATAGCCTGCATAACCATGGTAAATAAAACTATGCGGAAGGAACCGAAAAATAATGAACTCCGGAGATGGCGAGGCAGCGAGCGGAGTTCGAGCAGAGGTTCGCCTATCTAGAGTCTCTCTCTCGACTGGGCGGGGGTAATGTCCTTAAACCTCTACTATCCATTCACATGTCGTTTATTGCAATTAAATGCATAAGTAAGTCGTAAATAAAATTTTAGGCTGGCCTGAGTGGTACCGCTGGTGGTCCAGTCTTCTATGGGGCCGCCACCGTATCGAGGTGGATACGGGACACCGGCTCCCTATATGACCTACGGCGCGCACACTGCTCCACCAGGTGACTACGTTGGCCCACCTCGCCCACAGGGTGACTTGCCGTATGTGACATCGACGGTAAGTTATTAACTCACACTAATTCATGTTGCAAACCGTCTATAAATCTTGTAAACCGTTTATATGTGCTATATATGCAGGCCGGTTCCGGTTCAGCGGCTATCGGTGAACTTCACGGCACGGAGGGAGGAGACACATCAGCGAGCCAAGAGGGTCCCACCTGGGTTACCGACCTCTTCGTGAGCGCCCCGCCGATGTTTATCCAGCCGTCCAATCCACCCCCATCAAGCGAGCCCCGGCCGAGCGATCCGGATCAATAGATCGCTAGGTTTATTGCATTTATTTTGAAACTGCAACTTGGATGTGTTATGTTATGAATTTGGATGTGTTATATGTGCTGATGAATTTGGATGTGTTATATGTGTGTGTTGATGAATTTGGATGTGTTATATATGTGCTTTTGATGAATTGTGGTCGCTTTTATGCGACGAGGGGTATATTGAAATGTCGGGGTGTTTGGGTTTGCAGGTGCGGCTGCAGCTGCTGCTGTGAGCAGCAGCAACCATGAAAATTTGTGTTTTTTTGTGGTTTTAATTTTTTTTCTGTTCTGGTGCAGTGTCGACGGCTAGTATATAGCCGTCGATACTATCTCAGCGATTACAGTGCCGACGGCCGATGAATAGCCGTCGAGACTATCGCGACAGTATCGACGGCCAGGACGTGGCCGTCGACACTGTGTGCCCCGTGCCACGTCACCAGGAGCCTGCCCTGTGGTGGGACCCACTTTCACTTTATCGACGGCTTATGTTGGCCGTCGATACTATGGCGCCCTGATGGCAAACGGCGTCTTGGCCATCTGTGTCGACTGCTGTATCCGTCGAGACTACTACTCTCTCTCGACGACGCTGCCTCGACGGCTCTTTCTCGACGGCTAGCCGTCGAGACTAATTACTCTCGATGGTTTTGCTAAGTTTCTCAATGGCTTAAACCGTCGATAGTGTTGTTGTCTCCTGTAGTGTTTGCTTGCTTTGTAGAAAGGCTGCCACACTATATTTCCTTCCACCAATAGAAGAACTGAATATGTGAATATGATTCAAGCAATATCTAATATAGAGGAAAATGTTTCATGAATTGACTATAGAAGAAAATGTTTTAACAGTAGAACTGAAGTGTAAATATATGTGCACAAGGAGATGGCAGCTACATATAAAAACTAAGAAGAATTATTAGAGAGGTTGAACAATGAGTATTGTAGCAATTGGGTGACTACAGTAACTACAGGAAAGCAAAATCTCATATCAATATGTTTTTACCAACCTGTTCATGTGAGAAAACTTTGAACTGGTTGTGTATAGTTCAACAAAAGTTCAAACAAACAACAGAATAACATCTACCAATGATCAAACAGTATGCCATTGCGATGGGACTGAACAAACAATGATTTTCTCCATGAAAGCAATACAAAGAACAAAACAATGGTAACATAGAAATCTATACCTCAAATGAAGATTACCAGGTAAAAATTCGATCATACAAAGCACCAAAATATTTTAAGACTGTTCACACCAAAGATTAGATTATTTAAACAGGGACTGATATGCTACTGTACAACTTTAATATAAGCCATATTATTCCAAGCACCATTTATTATACAAATAATCCCTTCTAATGCAGCAATCAGACACGTGAGTTTGATCTTGACAAGCAAACCAGCAGCAATCAGTAGCAGATGCTTCCGGTAATCCTCTTTAGCTCTACATGGGAAAAAAAAGAGAAAAACAACATAAACTGTCTTGTACCTTGCAGGCTTGCTGGAGAGTCAGTGCGATGCTTACGTCGACCACGGTGCCAAGGCGACGTAGACACGTCAGTGACGGCATACACAAGGGCAGACAAACTTTGGCCATGTACGTCTACTAGGGAACAAGCTTTCTCAAGCGGTTCAAAAAAAGGATCAAACTTCTACAAGCGGTTTAATGCCTCAAAACAGTCTCAAGCCAGAAAATGACCTCTAGAAGCGGTTGGGGGCACGATCCGCTTCTAAAGACCTAAAATCCTAAGCGGTTTGTGTCCCCAACCGCTGCTATACCTCTACAAGCGGTTGGGAACACGAACCGCTTAGGATGCTTGGCTTTACAAGCGGTTTAATAGCCCCAACCGCTTCTAGAGACCTATTTTTCGAATAGATAAAAGGAAAGCTCCCCCCATTCTATTAGATAATGCGTGTGGGTGGGTTGGCTAGCTGGGTGAGGTGTGAGTCAAGAGGTCCTGGGTTCAAATCCCACCTCCCCCAATATTTATTTGCCTTTTTACACTCTATTACAAGCGGTTCTCTGAACCGCTTGTGATGTTCCGCGAGCGGTTTTAAAACCGCTTGTAGGGGGCTTACCAACCGCTTGTGAAGCTTTTTTCCCTGGTAGTACCTTAGCGATGGGAGGGAGAGGGTGCAATGTGGAGCGGTCGGGAAAAGCTCTAATATAAAGTGGTTATCCATATGCCTTAAAATATAATATAAATTAAAGCATTAGTTCATGTTGAACCCCTGCAAGCTAGTTAGATGAATTTTGAGCTTGGTTCTAGGATTTTCCAAATGGGATAAGAATCCTCCTATTGACAGGAAACATTGGTGGGTTTTTAAAACTCAGAGAGAAAGCACCATCACTCATCACAAGATGCCTTTTTATTATAGAATAACTCTACAAAATGAAGCCTAGAAATCTTTTCTAATTGGCAATAATCATTTAGAGAAAAATACAAATAGAAAACTATACCTTACTGTCCAGTATCCAAATCAAACATTTTTCTTGGCTACTTATGAAGCAACCATTGTGTCAGCTATTTCAATTGGAAACAAACATGCATGGTTTGACAAGAAGCAAAGATGTACCTAGCCATAAGACTCAGCAGATAAGAGAATTCAAAGTTATTGGTATCCTCTTCAAGCTCGACTGCTCGATCAGGGAAAATGATCAAACAAGCATAAAAGAAATAACTTGTCACAAAGGTGGAACACTATCAATACTTGCATTGGCACAACTACTATTAAGAAAAGTTGCAGATTTGAAATTGCTTCCAAACAATTAAACAAGCAACATTCACTGGACACTCTCCAGGTTCAAGTGAGTTAGCTTGGACAATCCTATAGAAATGGACCAAAAAAAATAGCAATATGAAAAGCTTATACCCATGGATACAGATATGAAGTACAAATCATGAGTATAACCACAGGACACCAAACAAAGGTCGAGTCATCATTAAGGATTTAAATTGGGACAAGAAGTCTTGTTTACCTCGCAAATAAGAAACACCTAAATCTATGACTCTACAACATGACAATAGCAGGACAATTAGCATGACAATCTGCAAAAGGAAAGATATTTATCAACCACGCTAGGACGGAAGATCTGGCATCAAGGTTGGCAACGACAGTTATCAGTAGCACCGTTGCTAAGCAACTGCAGCCCAGCCGACTACAACAACTGAATTACCTGGCACGGCATGGAGGACTTTGGATCAGTGAAAGAGGATTACTTGCTGACCTAGCATGTACTACTTGCAGGTAAATTAGTAGATGAGAATGGTCGGCGCTAGTGAAATGATGAGTTGGATCGCAGTAAACAAGAAAAGATCTATGATATGCAGTGCAGTCATAGTTTCAGTTTTGTTACCTCAAACAAATAAATTGGAATTTTAGATGCTACGTAGAAAATAGAAATGTACAGTTACAATGACAGTAATGATCAGGGGCGGAGCCAGGATTTCATCATAGGGGGGCCGACACATAACAAACTAATTTGCAGTATGATCCTATTATTATATTGAAAGTGAGCTATTTGCAAAAAATGTTTCGTAAAAAATATTATTATGTCATGTAATAAATCGAGTCAAATATACCATAACAATATAGAAAGCAATGATAATAGTATCGATAATAGTATATCGTACCTAGCGAAGGTTGTCATGTGTGGGGACGCTTAACCGTGATCAAATAGCACATTTTTTCTTGCATATTCACATGACATCGAGTCAAGCTGTGGGTGGTGTGGCAAAAACTAAATAAATAGATTATATTTTATATATGTGAATATGTATAGCAAGTGTTATGCAGTTCTTTAGAATAAAGAAATATTACACACCAATAATACAATTATGTTCATATTGGACACGTGATAACTAGCTAATAAAAATATTTGAAGTGTTTGAAAAGCAATATGAGCTACAATTAGTCAATCCCCAAATGTATATAAGTGAACGTCAAGAAGCGGTCTGCGAATTTTTGGTAAACTTATCGGAATATTGTGCACTAACACTATTATTGATAACATGTAATGTGCTTGGAAAGTATATTAATTCATAAATAAAAATCATTTTATTTCAAAAGAAAACTTCAAAGAACTATGCTAGTCTTATAAAATAAATTAGTTGGGAGAGTATGTTTAATCAATACTAATAGCATACTTCTTAAAACTGAAATTAGTCATGTAAATTAATTAGATGGGCTTAAGTTTAATACAAAACATCCTATATACTACTTAGTATTGCACATAGATCATAGGGGGGCCAGGCCCCTGCCAGCCCCCCTTGTCTCCGCCACTAGTAATGATACCACTTCATCTGATGAAGTTTTGAGCTAGCGGTGATGGTTTATGAGGATTTCAGTTTTACACAATGGAATGGGAGGCCATTAGTACAAAACACCACATTATCATGGCAAGTAGTACTGTGTCAATGTTTAAGATTCTTAAGAATCAGTTACGTACTTGCAATATAATACCAAACCTACCAAATACTAATGCTATCACACTGTCTAAATATAGGCCATGCTGTTTTCGCCTATAGATTGAAATTGCTATGACAAAATGCTGCAGTTCTGTCGTCTGGTCTCGAAAAGGTGACATCAAACATTAGCCGCGATCTTTAAACTTCATATTCATTTATTCGCATCTTATAAGTTTAAATGCAATACTTACATGATCTTTCAAGGACTGAGTTCTGGTGATGAACAACACGTGAAGCTGTCGTACGAATCTCGCTGGACGTCGCCGTACCGGTGGCAGCAGCAGTTCTGCAGATCAGAGCGCATGGTTGAAACACCACATTGCACATGATCCGATAAAATTCGAGGGCCAAGTCAGGGGCACAGCCCTCACCATCTGGAAGATGCAGACAAAGGGATCATTGCAGGCGGTCCCGTGGAGACCAGGCGGTTGCGCTCGCGGCTACCGTGGTACTGCTCGACCTCGACATCGAGGGCCACACTGTAGAGGCCGCCACCGCCGACGGCCAGGCCCCGCGCTTGGAGTGGCAACTAGATTGGAGGCCTGTGGCATCGTCGGGATCGGAGGCTTGCAGCGTCGGTGTTGGTGATGGGATCGAGGGCAGCAGCGGAGACAAGGTTGGCGGTGGTGGCGAAAGGAGCGATCTAGGGCTAGGGTTTCCGGCGCGGGGGGCAACATCGGAGCGCGGAGGCGCGACGGATGAGTGGGGGGAGGCGCGAGGTGAAGGGGGCAGCGGCAGCGGCTGCGGCTGCGGGGGAAAGGGAGCGTGCGGCAGAGAGGGAGAGGGAGAGAGGATGGCAACACGAGTGACGGAGAGGGAGAGAGGGAGGTGGCGTGGGTGTGAGAGAAGGAGAGGACAGCTGCGGCGGCAGGTAGGGGAGAGGGCTACAACGGCGGTGGCGGGGAGGGAGGGGTGCCAGAGAGGGAGAGAGGGAGGCCACGGCGCGGCTCATCCATGGGATCCAGGGCTAGGTCGGCGGGGTGGGAATTGGGATCCCTGGGCGGCTGGCGGCGGCGGCGGGAGACGAGATTGTGTGTGGTCAGTTGTGTGCGACTGAGCACACAAGGGCCAGGATTTGGTCCTCGTGAGATGGAGGGCCTGAGATGGTGAGATGACACTACACCACCGGCACCATTGCCACCGTTAGCTACTTTAAAGTAGTAGAGATTAAGTAGCACCATGCATTACATTACAATACATAGATATGAACCTCTGTGCACTATTTAAAAAAAAACTTATATACCACTGTCTACAAAGTTGAATGGATCTTCCTGAAAAGATATGAAATGATGTTAACAAGTTACTATGAAACGGTCTTAATAAAAGTTGAATGCAATGCAGCTGAATAATCTAAAAAACAATTTAAGGGGTGCAATTATGACTTTCTTAAAACAAAACAGTTGCAATATTCACAAAATCGTACGATGGATATTCTGAGACATGCAGGAAGAACTAAAATCAGTAAAACTAAAATCAAATTTCATATGAAAGTCAAACGGAGAACACCTAACACCTACCTTACATTGCACCGTACGATAGCAACATTGAACATCAGGATCATCACACGGAAAAAAACTCATGTCGTGCAAAATTTTAATAACTATTCCATCTTGAAAGCACCAAATTGTTCAGTTCGGAGAAAGAATCGCCAATTAACCACACCCAATTTGGGCATCATCGCGATCTAGAATAACAAAATAAAAGAAAATTTCTCGCAAGAAACAGCATTAAGAAATGCACGACGGCTTTTATGACGCACCAAACCAGCATAACAAAGCTCGGGAGCAATCGCGCGCTCGCACCCACCGCCAAGAACAACAAAAGGGGAGGGGGAAGAATCAAGAAAAGAAAAGGATGGCGACCGATCAATCCAGCTGTACACAACCCGCATGAAGAAATCAAGCAGCGAGTTCTTGATTCTTTTCGCACACAAAGCGCACGTACCGTAGCGGAGAAAGAACGAAGAACCCGGACGACAAAAAGCGATCGCGCAGGCTCGCAAGGATCGCAAAATTCAATCCACCACCAAGCATCACGTATTCGGCGGCGGCGGCGCAGCAACCATAAGAAACGGGCCTGCGCGGCCGCCGGAGCCCGAAGGAAAGGAAGATCGAGGAAGAAGAGAGAGTGGTGGGCCTCATCAAACGCCAGGCCCATAGCGGACAAAGAATGAAGAACCCGGACGACAAAAAAGCGAACGCGCGGGCTCGCAAAGATCGCAAAATTCAATCCACCACAAGCATCGAGTATTCGGCGGCGGTGGCGGCGGCGCAGCAACCATAAGAAACGGGCCTGCGCGGCCGCCGGAGCCCGAAGGAAAGGAAGATCGAGGAAGATCAGTGGTGGACCTGATCAAACACCGGGCTGGGCTAGGCTTCGGGCCGGGCCTGAAAAAGCCTGGTCCTGAGGGACTAGTCCCGAGCCTGGCCCGGCCCGAGGCGTCGGGCTTGAAAACTAGGCCCAGCCCGGCCACGGCTTAGATCACAAAAAACCGGGCTCGGGCTCGGGCTCAGCCGGGCTCTGGAAATGAGGCCCGAGCCTGGCCTGATGCACCGGTCGGACTGGGCCAGGCCGAGCTTTTTCGGTCCGGGTTGCCGAGCCGGACTTACCGTGATCAGGTCTAGAGGGTGGAAGAAACTTTGCGAGGTTTAGGAGGAGGAAGGGAATGAGGTGCGAGTATGTTGCGGGCTGCGGCTGCTTCTCTTTGCTTCGATTAATAAAGGACGACTCAAATGGATGCCGGCGGGGAAATGCTGGTGTGACATAAAAAGCCGGTTTTGTAGTTGCTTTTTTATTTAGAAGTAGCTAGGAAAATACTACATGTGATTTAATAAATTTGACGTTCTGACCATGCACACCGCTTTCGAAATAAAACTTTTTGACCGCTAAAAATATCACACTTTTTTATAAAACATACTAATATTGTGATATTGTGAAGTGTTTTTTTACCCAATACAGGAGCATTGTAATTTATTTAAAGAAGTAGTAAAATATATTAAAAAAAATTAACAATCTGGTGCATAGCACTAAGACCTAGCACAGCGCAAACGACGTCACTAGCATAACACAATATGTGAAGTGTTTTTTTAAAAACGTATCTATGTATCTACGATGCTCATGTGTCCAATCTAAAATTTAGAAATAATAGCCAAAATTTTGAAATATGTGTTCCTAGAGTAGGAAGAGAATAAGTGTCCTATTTTTTCTTAGTCATGTTAATACCTTTGTTACAGCATGCATGTTAGCATGTACAATGGTCCACTTCTCTTATCTATTAGACTTGTCATGTAGACTCGGGATATGAGATGACATGGATGAAAGAAAAATAGCGTAGAGAATTGAGTTGTCTGCATTGTAGCGGGGAGAATTGAAAGCTCCATTAAGGTCAAGCTCAATTAACAAATACATAGACCACATATTGTGCAAGTCATCAATTAATGGATGAGTGTGTATAGACATATGTTGTCTTTACCATTGTACATGCTGTCGACGGTTGAGATATCGATCTTAAGTCAACTAAGATTCTTGAGAAAGGGGAGATAGGAGACACGCCGAACAGAGCGAACAGCAATCAACGACGAACAGGGAGACACAGGGTTTTTATCCTGGTTCAGGCCTCTCGAGGAGATAATAGCCCTACGTCCAGGCTTTCTTTATATCAAAGAGGATTACAAGGTGGAACTCGACGAGATGAACAAGTCTCGGCGAGTATATGAGTGTACAAGAAGTTGTATGCGAAGATCTCGTATCGGATGCCAGATGCCCCCTAAACGCCATAGGGGCTCGGTTTATATAGTGGTGATGAACCGACCTACCGAAGGATAATCGGGCCGGGCTAACTACGAGATCGTAACGAACTCGTACCATGCCAAATACATCCCACGGTAGATAAGGTAAACTCCAATTCTTGGGGATCACGACTCCTATTCCAATCCGGGAAACCAACGTCTGGGTCTTCATGTAGCCGTGCAGAACTCCTGTTCGAGACGGACTCAAACACGATTCCTTGGCCGTTACGCACCATGCCAACCAAAGAGCTGTTCGGCAAGATGCACATGGGCCAAATAGAACCTTCCAGGGAGCTGGGCCCTGGTAGACTGTTCGATTGGGCCGTCAGGGAGTGGGCCATGGCAATGGACCGTGATTTTATCCCCGACACATGCCATTAAAAATTGGTTCTTACACAGCAACCAAATAAAAGCTAGTAAAATAGAAGTATAGTAAGGATATGTTGCTCCTAGTAGTATTTTAACTAGGGTACTCCTAGTTTTATACGTTGACATTGTCCTTTCCATGCAATTTTCTTTCCTGCCCCGCGAGTGCATGCAACCTGCATGCAAGCCATGCATGTACGATGTCATCCATGATGCGTACATGAATGAGCCTATTTTCTTTTATATATATTTTTTAAAATCTCGAACTAATAAACCGTTTTCACCATTATATTCCTGATATTTTTGTGAACAAAATTAGACAAGTCTTGATTTTTAAAATTTTACTTTACTACAATTATCAATAAAACTTTACTACTTTTTATGAGACACTTTGGTACAACGTGTTGCATGGGCTGTACAGGTAAAATACTATATAGGCAGAGTACTGTATATTTACAATACATGCGGAATACTCCACACTGGCTAGTAGTAAAGTATTTGACACAAACCAGTAAAATATTGCTTTATAAGTTTGCTTTACTACAATCATCACTAAAACTTTACTATTTTTTGTGGTACACTTTACTACAACGTGTTACATAGACGGGACAAATAAAGTACTGTACAGCGGAACACTGTACACGTACTGTACAGACGGAGTATTGTACACGTACTAGTGGTAAAATATTAAATAATGAGTAGTAAATTTTTATTTTGATTGTAGTAAAGTAAAGTTTTAAAAGTGAGACCGCTCTAGTTTTGTTCAAAAAATATTAAAAACACGATGGTGCAAACGGTTTTTTGATTGAAGCTTCCAGTGAAACAAAAACTGCAAAAAAACGAAAAATAAATATGCATGCAAAGCATGCATGCATGCAAGGGAGGAGAGAAGGACGCTCATGTGTCAAGTGGGAGGGTGCGCATGGAATGGATGGGAATATGTGATGCGTTTTTTTGAACAAAAGGCAGGAGAGCTGCCATGTATTGATCAAAAATAGAAGAGGATTACAGTGTGGGGGAGATATAGGCCCCTCCCCCTTGGGCCGCCGAACACAAAGGACTAACTAATTACAAAGGGGGCACCTGCGCTCTCCCAGAGTCGCAGGTCGTCTAGGAAGAAGTTGAGGAAAACTGTGGGTGGCCTGTCCGCGTTGCGAAAGATGCGATTGTTACGCTCAAGCCAAAGTTGCCACAGAGTGGCTGAGATGACTGTGAGGATGCCGTTGGGTAGACCACCCCGGATAATATCAGTCGACCACCAACTGGCGAGGCACTCTGGGTGCGACCAGGATGCAGGCCGAAGCTTTGGAGCATCGAAGACGACTGCCATGTGTTCCCAAATAACGCAGCTGTAGTTGCACTGAAGGAAGAGGTGGTCCGGCGTCTCAAGGTTTCTCATGCAAAGGGGGCAGAAGTAGTCGTTGGGAAGATGGCGACGAAGGAGAGCGTCAGCAGTGAGCACCCTGCCCTGGAGGAGCGTCCAGATGAAAAATTTGCATTTGGATGGAGCCCAGATCTTCCAAACTTGCTGCAGAGCCGGCCTTTCGACCCGACCAGCGAACTGGAGCAGATACGCCGATTTGACGGAGAACTCGCCGCTAGGGGAAAAACGCCAGGGGAACCTGTCTGGTTCGCCAGGGACGAGGTGCAGTTGGTAGATCTGCCGCAGGAGTCGGACTAGTTGTGGAATCATCTGCGGGGTGAGGTTGCGACTGAGGTCTGAGATCCAACTGTGATTTGATGTCGCATCGTGCACCGATCTGTTCTTCCGGAGGGCGGCCTTGAACAGGTCCGGCGCCAAGTGTCTCGGAGCTTGACCATCGATCCAGTGATCTTCCCAAAAGGAAAGGGAAGTGCCATTCCCCAGGACGGCGGACGACCCGGCCCGCAGCAACGCAGCGTCAGACTCATTCGCGACTATGCTGCCGGGATCCCAGACGGGGGAGGGTGAGCACTTGCTGAGCCAAAGCCAACGTAGCCTTAGGGCCCTGGAGAAACGAGAGAGGTCGAGAACCCCTAGACCCCCCATTGGGACTGGCGAGCAGACGGTGGGCCAGTTAACCCTGCCACCCCCACGGGCTGAAGCAGTACCCTTCCAGAGCCAGCTTCTCCTGAGAGAGTCTATTTTTTTGATGATTGAAGGCGGAGCTTGGATGACAGAAAGGGCGTAGGTAGGTAGCGATGTCAGGACTGCCTTGAGGAGGGTTAAACGCCCGCCTTTGGACATCATCGGTCCGCGCCAGCCTGCAAGCCTTGACGCCACCTTGTCAAGAATAGGCTGGAAGTGGACGTGGCGGAGGCGCCTGACCGACAGCGGCAAGCCAAGGTATTTGATGGGGAAGGAGGCGCGCTCGGCCGGGAGGTCTTGGAGCACAGAGTCAAGGTCGATACCGGCACACTTGATGGGGACGACAAGACATTTCGAGAGGTTTGTACGAAGGCCGGTGATCTCGCCGAACTCGCGCAGGATAGACGCGAGCGCGGAGACGTCTTCCTTGGAGGGGCTGAGAAAGACAGCTGCATCATCTGCGAAGAGGGAAATCCTAGAGCTGTTCTCGAGCCCCCGGATTGGCGAAAGGACCCTCGCTTCGGTTGCTCGGTTGAGCAGCGCAATTAAGGGCTCGATGGCGATGTTGAAGAGGAACGGGGAGAGAGAGTCCCCCTGACGAAGCCCCCTGGCATGGTGGATCACATCCGAAGGGTGGCCATTAAGCAGCACTCTGGAGGAAGAGGAGGCTAGGGACAGGGAGATCCAGTCTCTCCAGCGATCCCCGAAGCCCCGGGCTCGAAGGTTGTCAAGAAGATAAGGCCAGGACACGGTGTCAAAGGCTTTCTCCAGATCTAGTTTGAAGAGGAGGGCTGGGGTGTTAGACCTATGAAGCTTTTTAGCAAGGCCCTGGACCAAAAGGAAGTTGTCTTGGATGTGCCTTTTCTTAATGAAAGCGCTCTGGCAAGTGGAGATTAAGCTGTCCATGTGGTGGGCTAGGCGGGAGGCTAGGATTTTGGTGAAGAGCTTTCCAACGCTGTGTATGAGGCTGATTGGGCGGTAGTCAGAGGCAGCGCACGGGCACTCCTTCTTAGGCAAGAGTACAATATGCGCGATGTTGAGAGAGGCCAACCCGGCCCCTCGCAGATTGAAAAGCGCCTGGAATGCCGCAAACAGGTCGGCAGAGATGATATCCCAGCAGGCTTTGTAGAAGTTCCAGGAGAAGCCATCAGGGCCTGGCGCCTTGTCATTTGGAAGGGAAAATATCACCTGCCTGAGCTCCTCCAGGGATAGGGGATCATCCAAGGAGGCTAGATTGGCAGGCGATAGCCCAAGGAAATCCCAGTTGAATGTTCGGGAGACGGAGGTATGGGTGGGGGTGGGGACGGAGTCACGGCCGAAGATGCTGTTGAAGTGCTGAAGCAGGAGGGACGACATGTCATGGAATTCGGTAAAGGTGTGGGAGCCCGATTGGAGCGAGTGAATTAGGTTTTTCCTGCGGCGACCGTTTGCCTTAAGGTGGAAATATCTGGTGTTGGCATCGCCCAATTTAAGCCAGGTTAAGCGCGAGCGCTGTTTCCACATGATCTTTTGGATCGTGCTCAGCCCCAAGATGCGGAGCTTTAGGAGCGTGCGGAGAGATAGCTCAAAAGGCGAGAGGGAACGGGTTTCCATGGCAATGTCTAGGAGACGGATGACCTCAGAGGCAACGGCGAGCTGGAACTTGAGGTCACCCACAAGGGAACGGTTCCAGGTGGAGAGGGCCTTGGCGGTCCGGGATAGCTTAGCCTTAAGGCTCCACAGGGGGTTGGTTAGAGGAGGGTTGAGGGGGGCGTTCCAGGCCTGCTGAACGACCTCACGGAAACCGGGTACAGTGAGCCAGAAGTTTTCGAAGCGAAATTGGCGAGGAGGTCTATGTGTGTGTTCTGCCGTAAGGAGGAGGGGGCAGTGGTCAGACATGTGGGAGGAGAGAGGTAGGAGGGAGCAAGATGGAAACAAGAGCTCCCAGCCGACGTTGGCGAAGGCCCGGTCAAGCCGCACGAGGGTAGGGCTGGCCCGCTCATTGCTCCAAGTGAAGCGTCGACCGGCAAGGTGTATTTCCTTAAGGAGGCAGGAGTCAAGGGTTCCCCGAAAGCGCGCCATAAGCCGTCTGTTTAGGTTTAGGTTGCTCTTGTCGGCAGCTTTGTAAATGAGGTTGAAGTCGCCCAGGATTAGCCATGTCGCCATGTGATGCGTTTTAAATATAGGAGCACTATAGTTATAATACTAATAGGTGTATCATAATCTTTATCAATAGAAGTATTTAGCGAAAAAAGAGTAAGTATTACAAGGTTATTAATGGGAAACACAGCCCAAAATAACCATGGAATCAAATCTACTGTATAGAAGTGACGAAACTGACGGTTGCGAATGCCATTGTTACACGTTACTATTGATGTTGTTGTCACGTGGTGATAAAATGGAATAACTTTTAATACGTTGTTGGGCTTACTAGCGATGTCTACGCGTCTTTGGCGCGTGGCAGTAGTTTCATAAGGCTTAAAAGCATTCTGGATTTTTTGTTTGTAATTATTTTCAAAAGAAATACAATTATTTCTTATTTCATTTTATAAAAGCCAACATTTTGCTCAAATTCATTTATGTATTCCCACCATGAATTTTTTTGTTGTGTTTTGTTTTTTTTTATTTTTTTGGAACTTTCCTGGAATCTTTTAGATTTTAGATTTTTTACTATTTTTCTAAAAAATTTTAATCATTTCTCAATCCATTTTATAGAAGTCAACAGTCCTAATGTTAAAATTCGTTGAAGTTATTTTTATTTTTCCGAGTTTTTTAGTTTTTTTGGATTTTTTATTTCGTCCTTAAAATGTTCATTTTTGAACTTTATTTTATAGAAGCCAAAAATTTTAATGCTCAAATTCTTTTATGGATATTGATCGTGTTTGTTTTGTTGTGCATTGCTTTTTTATATTTTTTTAGAATTTTTCTGGTTTTTTCATTTTTTGTTTTGTATGTATAAATAAATAAATCAGTAACAGTTGGGGGAAAAAAGGCTGCACAATTCGGAAAAGATAAAACGGCGGAGGCATGCCTGGGATTTGAACCGCGATGTCCAGCCGCGCAACTAGCGGAGCTAGCTAACCAGCCAAGTGCACACTTACTGTCATCCGGGCAATCTTCCTTTTTAAATGTGTATCTAAATAAATTAAGAAGGGCGCAAAAAAGGGCGGAGCCTGGGATTCGAACCGCGCTCTCCGAACTGAAAGGCAGCCCAGCTAGCCAACCCGTTGACGCGCCCACCTCGTTCTCAAACGAATGAACCTTTTTCTCTTAAAAGTTAAACTAGTATGGACGGTTGAATGTTGGTCGACGAGACGATCGGACGGCCGACGATCTTTCGGCGACGTGGCTTCGCGAGCTCGCGGGCACACGGCGAGACGCCACGTGGACGCACGAGCATGCGGCCTATTAGGGCTTTGTTATATAGAATTGATATGTTACAGACTATTCATCTACTTGAGAATAAGCATGCGAGGACTGGCGCTCAAAGCCCATAGAGGAATAGAGGCAGAGAAATAGAAAGTGACAAGAGGAAAAGGGAATGACACGTGAGTCCACATAATATGTATATTTACTTTTTTGGTTCTCCTCTAACTAGGATGTTGTGCTACAAGACTATCTAATTATTTTTACTTATTTGAAAACCCTTCCGCTCGGCTTATGAATTACCGAATCCATTCTATATAACAAAGCCCCATCAGGCTGCTCCCCGGTTGTGCCATGTGGTGCATCTTGGTTGCGACAAGTGTCACAACCCGGCGAAGCCACACCATCAAGAAGATCCGTCTAACACCACTCGGAGGCCACCGGACAACATCCGCTGAACCAACAAGACGCCAGTCTGGAGCTTCAGACAACGACCGAAAAACAAACCCCGACAAAACAAACTCAAAAAAACAAACTCCATCGAACAACGTCCGATGGAATCCAAACCCTAGAACCGATCTGGTTGCGACATGTGCCACAACCTAGGGCAGTCAGGCCATGAAGCGACTCTGTCGGACACCGTCCGGAGACCACTAGACAACGCCACTGAATCAAAAAAGGTCAGTCCAAAGTCTTCGGGCAGCGACCGAAAAACAAACCGCGGAAAAACAAACTCCACCGGACACAGTTCGGTGGGGACCAAACCCTAGGACCGCATCCGGTTGCGAAACGTGTCACAGCCTAGGGCAGCCGCACCATCACGTGACTATGTCGGACACCGCCCGGAGGCCACCGGACAATGTCCGCTGAACCAACAAAACGCCAATCCAGAGCCATTGGACAGTGACCAAAGAAAAAATCCCGAAAAAACAAACTCCACGGGACACAGTCCAGTGGGGACCAAACCCTAGGACTGCATCTGGTTCCGATACGTGTCACAACCTAGGGTAGCCGCGCCATCAGGCGACTCCGTCAAACACCGCTGAACTTTAATTTGAATGTTGCAACAACTATTTTTTAATATTTCAATACTTTCATTAGAATTTTTTAGAGTTCTTTTTCAAATATTGCATCGGCTAATTCAAATATTGTAGTTTATTTTCAATGTTTAGTGTTTTAATTAAAATATTGCAACACTCGGTGCACCATATTGCAATAGCGTCTGATTTATGCAACATTTGGTTTAAAATAATGCAACATTTGATTTAAAATGCAACATTCGATTTTTAGTCAAGGGATACGAATAAACAGAACTAGTTATTTAACGGCGGAGAGTAAGATTTTCTAGAAAGATTGGAAAATAAATAAACATCGGTAAATTTGTATATACATGTTATCTTTTTTATTGAACCAAGAGCAGAGCATTACTATTTGTTTAAATAAACAGTAAAATATAGAAAATAAAAAACAAAGGAGCATCTTCAACCCAGGTGACTGTTCACGTACGCACACCCCTCAAGCGCACTTGTCGATGAGCGCGCGGCGGAGTGCAGTCGCCTAGATTCTTGCAAAACCGAAAAAACAATGGCATGATCAAAGCACCAAGACCGGTGAGCACGGCTTAAAAGCCGACTAACATTATAAGCCCATATTATGCAACACGGATTGCAGCACAATTGTTCGGTGTGAAAGGACGAGTTGAAATCGATTCAGCCAAAAAAAAAACTCGGTTTTGAAAATCTACACGCCAGCATGTTGCACCTGCGCGTGCGGGGAGAATCAGAGTCCGGAACGAGCTGGAGGCTCAGGACTTGTCCGAGAAGAACACGGCGATCTCTCGCCCCCTAGAAATCGATCGCCACCCCGATCGATCGAAAAGGCAAACCACCAGGTCGATCGATCGTTCTGTGCGTTGCATCGGAAGCTCGAGCTGGTCGTGGTCGTGCCGGCGATGGCCTCGGCGGTCGAGCTGCGGCGGCGCGGCTACGAGCTGGTGGACGCCGCCGACCCCGCCCGCGGCCGCGCGCTGCGGTGGGTGGAGCAGGCGCTGGCGATGCGCAGCACCGACGGCGACGCGGCGGCGGCGCGGGAGCTCCTCTTCGGCGCCCTCGACTCCGTCTCCGACTACGCCACCATCTACCGCGGCTGGATCGCCATGGAGCTCCGCGACGGCGACGTCGCCGCCGCGAGGGTGCTCTACGGCGAGTGGCTCGACCGCTCGGCGAGCGGCGGCGACGCCGGGTTCTGGTGCCGGTACATCGCGTTCGAGGCCAGGCACGGCGGCGCCGCCGCCGCGCGCGAGGTCGCCGAGGACGCGCTCGAGGCCTGCCCGCGCGACGCCGCCGTGTACGCCGCGTACGCCAAGATATGGAGCTGCGCCGCGGCCACCGCGGCCGCGAGGCCGCTGTGCTCGACCGCGCCATGGCGGCGCTAGCAGGTGACGACGACGCCAGGGAGCGGCTGCTCGACGAGATGAGCGCCTTCCGCGACGCCATGCGCGCCAAGACGCTCGGCGGCCGCTTGAGCCGGATCTTCGCCGGCGTCGCGCTCTCCCGGCGATCTCCACCGGGGTACGAGCGGCCACACTTTGACAAGCCTCTGGGATTACTTGATCACGTCGGGGCAGTCCATGGTTGAGCCTTGCAATTTTTATATATTAACCCTGCGGAAATCTGTTTATTTTGTGTTCTTTTAGAACGACTATATTGTGAGTGGGCATGTTAGTTAGTTGCGTATGCATGTGATTAGTTAATTAGCTGGAGATCAGTTTGTGTAAGGATATCGTGATTACTCCCTCCGTCCCAATATAGAGGACGTATAAAAATTTTCATCAAGACCAATAGTGTTAAGAGTAAATCATCTTTAATTATCTCGTTACTCTATTCTGTTGATCTGGCTGGTAGATAATGTCTGCATGCTATTATCATACATTATATTAAATATTCGTACACGCATATTTGTCTTGTGTGCATGGATCCAACTGGTCAGGAGAAGAGCCTGATATTTTCATCCACATATGGCTGCAACCTGAGTGACTTATTGCTTCCTTCACTACAAATTTAATTTTTCTTTGACCGCTGAAAGTTTATAAAGCGTTAGTCCGAGGTTTCTATAAGTTATACAAGGAGTGAGGGATAGAATTGTCTTCCCAACTCTTTTTATTGTCAAAATATGATCAAATATTCAAAAAGATAAAATAGCAATTAATTAACTTAAGTATTTTAGGAGATACAAGCAAAGTCAAAGTACTTTAAATCAAATGAGCAATTGGCAAATTATTTTGAGGTAAACTAGCAAATCTATCTTTATAAAATTGCGGTGTGCTTCTCACAAATGACATTCGTTTAACAATAAATGTCAACTTTATAATAGCACATGCATAATCCCTTATATAGACAATGTATTCCGTATGTTTTAACCATAGAAAAAACGGGGAGTTGTATGCCGTTTACATGCGTTCTTATTTTTCTGATCTCCATTAGCCGTTGGCCCAGGCTCGATCATGGCCACCCTCTTGAACAGACTTGAGGAAGGTGGTGCGGTGCCATACCTGTTCGATGAAGATGGCAAAAAAAACTCATGGGTTTGGGTACCCATGGATATCCGATCCGATGGATATGGTCATATGGCTATGTGTCGTAACCTATACCCATGTGTTTTTCAAGTTCGGGTACCTGAATAGTTTGTGTACGAGTACGGTTTTAATTTTGTACCCATGGGCATCTATGGGTTATTCGAGTTTATTCAATGACATGTGGGTCCATCCTTTTAATAATATATATATACAGAGTGAGAGCCGATAAAAACCTAGGCCCAACCCTCACAGCCGCCGCCCTGCCCCTTGCCCCTCCACAGCCGCCACCCCGTCCTCTGCCCCACCACGCCGGCGCCGCCTCTCCACCTCTCCACCGCAGAGGCGCTGGCCGGCCCCTCCGCCTCCATAGGTGTCGTGCCGCCCCTCGCCTCCGCCTCCACCGTGTCGGTGCCGCCTCGCTTTGCTCCTCTACGACTTCCTTGGTGCCTTCAGATCTAGATCTGCATTTTGGGTTTCGGGTACCCGTCGAGTTTCGGATACCTATCTGGTTCGGGTATGGGAGCTTGTTTGTGCCCAAGATAATTTTCGAGTTCGGGTTTCGGTCAGCTATTCGGGTTTCGGGTTCGTGTTGGACATAGCTATATCCGGAAATACTCACCCGATTGGCATCCCTATGTCTAGAATTTATGTCTATTACAACTCAAAGTCCACGTAACCAACTCATACACGTATTCGACATAAACTTCAACATTAAGTAACTAAACAATAAACAAATAGATAAAGCTAGTTAAGATAACTGTACCAACAAACTAGATCCATCAGCGGCGCTCTATCTCCAGGCTGGCCTCTAAACCTCCTAAAAGTTGCCGTCGTTTCCTTCAATAACCTAAACCTAAACATAACAAGCACCAAATAAAAAGGAAAAATTGTATCGTGCATGGTTTGCCGGCCGCCGGGATGCGGAAGCCGCTGCCCCATCTCCTCCTCAACCTTGACGACGTCACGCTGGACGCCGGCGACGGCGGCTGCGGCGGCGGCGACTGCGGATGCAGGTGGTGCTGTCCAGAGGGTGGCCTCTGCTGCCCCGGCGACCCGCTCGACGAGGTCATGGAGTGCGTACCCTTCTCCGACGACGCGCTCCTCGACGCGCTCCTCCGGATTGGCTGCCCGCCGCCGCCGCGACGCCGGCGTGAGGAGGATGGCCACGTGAGGTGCGGCGGTGACGTCCGGGCCTTCCGGCCGGCGGCGGCGGGGCCGCCGCCCCCGCAGATCGAGGAGTGCTATGGTAGCGCGAACTGCGGCGAGGAATCGGGCGGCGCGGCCGCGGTGGAGAACGAGGCGTGCGAGCTCGACGTGTCTTGGAGCGCGGCGACGACGCCCTCCTCGGCTGAGGCCGAGCCATCGCCGTCGTCGCGGGCCTGGCTCCCCTCTCCGTGGCTGTGTGCTTGCCCTCCAAGAAGCCGACGCAGTACACGTCGGCGCCGCCCGGCCGCCGCCGTGTGGCAGTGGCACCGTCCTTCCCCGCTCTACCGGGTAGACGACGAAGCCCACGAGCACGCAGACGAAACATACAAGCCTTACAGCCTGTGCAACGAGCTCAGCAGCGTCGACGTCAATGGCGACCGCCGGTGCTCGTCGCCGCGGAGGATATTCGCACCGGCGCCGGACCGCCACTCGGGCAGCATCAACCCCAACAAGAAGCGCCGCCGCGGGCGATCGCCGCCGCCGCCGCCGCGGACGCGGAACCGGGAGGCGAACAGGCAGTGCAGCCACTGCAAGGCGGTGAAGACGCCGCAGTGGCGGGCGGGGCCGGCCGGGCCGGGCACGCTCTGCAACGCGTGCGGCATCCGCTTCGCCGCGCGCGGCGGCCTGCTGCCGACCTACCGGCCGTCGGGGAGCCCCGGCTTCCAGAGCGGCGAGTACTCCAACCGCTACAAGAGGGCGGAGAAGAAGCTCAGGGAGATGGCAGAGACGGAGAAGAAGCTCAGGGAGATGGAAGAGAGGCAGGAGAAGGAGAAGGAGAAGGCCCTCATCACTGCAGAGAAAGAAGAAGAGGGGGGAAAGGAGAAGACCCTCACTGCGATTAACTTGTGTACATACAAAATCGAAGAGTAGCTTAGTTTAGATATATATATTTTTTCGGTAGCTAGGCCGTGTACATACACACACATATATATAGTACGAGCTATAGCTTAATTTTTTAATTTAATTAGATTAGATACATCAGTTGCCACTTGGTTAATTTATTTGGGAGCCTAATCTTCCACACGCCACATGGAGTATGTGTATGTACACGTGAGAGCCGTAAGATCGATCTGCTTGAGCAATTAGTTCTGCTCTGAGATCCGAGGAACAGAAATTTTACCTTGTATCCAAGGGATCTCTGTATATATATATGTAACTCCACGTAAATGTGGGGATTGTTTTTCTAGTTTATTTGTGGGATGATAGTATACTTAATTAGGAGCCTGTTGATTTGGTCTAGTATTTTTTTAAGGGAATTGCTAATCATCAGTTAACTTCTCAATTACCCGCGTGCCGCCGGCCGTCTTCCTCCCCTCTGGCGACCTCCTCCTCTCCCACCGCTGCTGCGCCGTCATGGATGCTTTAGGGTTTCGGTGGGGTTCTGGGTCGGGGTGCCGCCGGGCTTAGAGGATGGCCGGGGGAGGTGGTGGCTTGGCGGTTGGTTGGGGATGGAGTGAGGACGGCGGCGGCGCCGCTGGAGCCGGGGACGGGGGGAAGGCGGTTGGGCCGGCGGTGGCGCGGTGAAGGCAACAGCCGGGTTAGGTTGGGCGAGGCAGCGTCGGCAGTGGGAGGTCAGGCGGCTGGGCGGCTAGGCGCCGGCCGCGAGCGGTGGCGGGAGAGGAGGAGGAGGAGGAGAGCGGAGCAGGGGAGCGTCGGGGTCGGGGGTGGTGGATGGGAGGGGAAAGGGGGAATGTAAGAGAGAGAGCGGGGGACGCGGGGTTGATCTGGGCTGTTGGATTGAGATCCAACGTCCAGAAAATCGACTGATGGGTATTAAAAAAAAGTTGATTGTTGAATAGACAGTCCCCTTTTTTAATTAGCAGCGTGTTCTTGTAATTGGTGTGGAAAAATAGATGATTGATTACGTCAACGTAGACAAGTGTGTGATGCTATTTGTTGATCTCATCGCAATGTTTATATAGTTAGAAACGCTAATCTGAATACTAGCTGTTGATCTAAACAACAAACGTTTGTCGTCGCTGCATGCAGGCCTGAACCTGTAGTGTTTAATTTTTTTTCTCATTATTAAAGGTCTTTGAAACTCATCAACTCGTGTGTATTTGGCCTAATTTTTTTTTTCTAGCTGAATTATATTAGATAGTGCCCCTGCTCTTACTTTCAGAAGAAAAAGAAAACACCTTGACATCGGTATCAAATTGTTTACTATAATTTCAGCCCAGGCTCAATACGAAGCAATTAAATTCTGCATCTATGGATCGAGCTATTGCTAGCTCAAATAAATCGAGTACGTTTGCGCACGCCCTAAAAATCCCCTTACTATTTCGGATTTGGTCGTTGACAGTCGTCTGAACGGCAATTCACTCGCCTAAACAACTGCTTCCCCTGCCTCAGGCGCAGGTAATTTGGGGGAGGGCGGGGAGGGAGAGGGGGAGAGCACCTGCTCCACGCCACCATCTTCCTCGCTATCGGCACCGGTGTCGTCCCCTTTGCCGTGCACCGTCGCTGTGATCCGCGGAGCCAAGGTTAGTGTTAGGGTTGGGGTGGGGGTGGGGATCTCCGTGCCTCCGGGCTTAGAGGGATGAAGTGAGTACGGCGGTTGGTTGGGGATGGAGTGAGTACGGCGGCCGCGGCACCGGAACCATGGAAGGGGGTGAAGGAGGTTGGGGCGGCGGTGCCAAGGGTGCAGCGTCAGCTGGGTTAGGGTAGGCGGGGTGGCACGGCGGCGAGAGGGAGTTGGGGGTGGAGCAGCCGGCGGCGAGGGTGGCGACGACAGGGATGGAGGAGGAGGTGCGCATGCGTGGGGGGGGAGAGAGAGAGAGAGAGAGAGAGAGAGAGAGACGGTCAAGCGGGGCGTCGGAAGAGAGGGAAGGGGAGAAAAGAAAGAGGATGAGAGATCTGATAGAAAGTCACCTAGGAAGTTGTCGGGGATAAAAATACGGTCCATTGCCATGGCCCACTCCCTGACGGCCCAATCGAACAGCCTGTCAGGGCCCAGTTCCCTGGAAGGTTCTATCTGGCCCATGTGCATCCTGCCGAACAGCTTCCTGGCTGGCGTGATGCGTAACGGCCAAGCATTCGTGTTTGAGTCCGACTCGAACAGAGTTCTGCGCGGCTACTTGAAGACCCGGACGTGGTTTCCCGGATTGGATTAGGAGTCGTGATCCCCAAGAATTGGAGTTTACCTTATCTACCTCGGGATGTATTTGGCATGGTACGAGTTCGTTACGTACTCGTAGTCAGCCCAGCCTGATTATCTCTTGGTAGGTCGGTTCATCAGCACTATATAAATAGAGCCCCTACGGCGTGTAGAGGGCACGACGTACAGACGTACACATGGAGAGACTTCGCATTGTCGCATATTACCTCCTGTACACCCATAATCTCGCCGAGACTTGTTCATCTCGTCGAGCCACCTTTTGTATTCTCCTCTGATATATAACAAAAGGCTGGACGTAGGGCTGTTATCTCTCCCGAGAGGCCTGAACCAGGATAAAAAGCCCTGTCTCCTGTTCGTTGTTGTTAGTGGTTGTTCGGCATGTCTCCTATCTCACTCTTAAAGAACCTTAGCGACTTGAGATCGATATCTCAACCGTCAACAGTTGGCGCCGTCCGTGGGGATACGCAGATCGAGCATGTCGAACTCCATCAGCGACACGGAGATTCTTCCTGAGGACTACGACTCAGAAGGGCAGGATGTCTCTTCCCCTGCCAGATCGGATCGATCCCTTCGATCTTGATCGCCTTCCAGATCTGGTTCCCAGCTCCGTGCTCGGGGACTGGATCTCCTCGAGCCGGGCAGCTCTTCGTCCGGAGCGCGCGTCTGGTCCCCGCGACGAGCTCCGTGCTCGGGGACTGGATCAACTTCGCGCCGGGCAGCTCTTCGCCCGGAGCGCGTGTCTGGTCCCCGCGACGGGCTCCGTGCTCGGGGACTGGATCTCCTCGCGCCGGGCAGCTTTTCGCCCGG
>SPJY01020215.1:1135843-1244659 GCA_005191435.1 Raddia distichophylla | reverse complement strand
GGGTGATTGCCCCCAGGGTGGTCTTACCGTGGTTGTCAAAACTACAGATGACCACCTCGGTGGGCTCGAGGTCGGCGACTGAGTAACCAGCCTGTGTCAGGCTCCATAGAGGATGTGACATCCTAATACCTATTAGTATGTCCCAAGCTTCATTCAAAACAAAATAAGGTATTATAAAATTTTACTAATTAATTTAGCCCAAAAAGCTTCTTTTCGTGCGTAGAAAAACCTAAGTAAGGACCTGTGGCCCCCCTAGGAACCCAAGGCCGACCCTTGGTCGTGCTAGACCACCCCTAGCCAGCGACCCACGTCCTTAGGCCCTTCTAGAAGCCGTCCGAGCCGAAACCTTCTCAGATCAGGCTTTCGGGAGCCCAATTTGACTCCGAGTCGAATTCTGGCCCGTGAAGGACCTTCCTGGTCGACTTGAGCCGACCTAGCCTCTATTTAAACCCCAGGAGACCCCCCCTCACGACCACAACCCCTCCTACCCCCAAACCCTAGACGTCGGCGGGTGTTCCGAGCAATCCCGAAGGGTTTTCAAGGTATTCCGCCGCCACCTTCCAGCAAACCCTAGTTTGGCCTCCAGTACGTCCTAGGTCTTTTTGAGATGGTTCTGTAGAGCCCAAGAACACCAAATCCGAGCTCTGTAGCACCCTACAGACCTCGCCGAAGATTTGCGCCGTCCCCGTTCGCCGGCGAGCCTCGACGGCCGTGCCGTCAGCGGGATTTCCGGGGCCAACCGGGGGCCGCCACCCGTCCCGCGTCGCCGCCGCTTGAACGCGCGGGCGCGCGCGCCGCACGCGCCTAGCCAGCCGCGCCGCACCACCCGTCCGCGCGCCGCGCTGCGCCCACCCACCGCGCGCCGCGTGTCGCTGGGCCCTGCCGCGGTCCCCCCACTGCCGCCGCCGTCTCCCGCTGACAGCACGGGCCCCGCTCGTTAGCCGCCGCCCGCCAGCTGCGCCAGCCGCTGCGCGCCCGCGACCGCCCATGGGCCGGGCCGAGTGAGGAGAGGGGAGCGAGCTGGGCCGAATTTCCGAGCCAGCCCAATTAGTTTAGAAAATTCGTGATTTAATTCCTATAATGCCAAATAAATTTCAGATTTAGCCCAAACTTCAAATATTTCTCTAGAAGTAACCGTAGCTCTGAATCCGATGATTCTAGAGCCGTTAGCTTTGTAATTTTCTCTCGTATTTTATGTATTATTATTTTCTATATTTCAGTACTAATTATTTGTGTTATTTGCATTGTTTCTTGTATGTGTTGTGATTGTCGTCCGCGTTAGACGCCGGTTGTTGTTGTTGCTGCTGCGTGGATCCAGGAGCCGACGCCGGGGGTGATCAACAGGACGACTTGTTTGAAGGCAAGTAATAGACTTGCACATGTTCTCATATTGCCTCCTAGTTTAAATATCCTTGTTAACAATAAAATGCCATCTTGATTATTGTTTAGGGCAGGAGTTGTTAACGAGGGGATTCACTTTACGTTTCTGTCAAAACTTACTTATTGCACAACATTTAGACTCAGCGTGTGTGTGCCTTGTTGTGTCAGTATTCCACTAGTGCGACTAGCTTATCCTTTGATAGCCTGTTATCTTTCCATTGCCTATCCTTTGATTAGTTGTAAGATTGTTATCATCACTAAAATGTTAATTGCCGGAGCTGTGGCTTCAGGTTGGTTTTGGATATTCAAATAACAACTAAAAGCAACTAGTCAGGGGGAGGCTCAGCACGGATGTGTTGGAGAATGTGGCTGTGGTTTTGGAGAGCCTCCTCTTTTAAGGACTGGAACCTGTGGCATGCTAGACCAAACCTTACCGGACGGCCGCAGGCGCCTTCGGGTCCTGGCTGAGTGTCCTATGGAACCCAATAACCGCTTGCTCGTGGGATGTCCAATCGTGAGTTGGTACTATTGCTCTAGGGCAGTGGGTCGCGCCTTCTTCCCGAGGGGTAGGTACGAGCTCGCGACCGAATGGCTTTAGTAGGGAACGACCCGGTGCGGCTTCCTGGCTCAGGGTACCCTGTTGCGTCGGTTGCCGGCCGGGCCGGGGAAACCTAAAGTACAGGGCAGGTGAAGTGCTGGGTAAAGTAGGTTGAAAGGCCTTGTACCGTATCTCCCTCCTTTGGGATGAGACGGGACCTATCGGGGAACGTGTCCACACTCTGCAGAGTTAAAACTACCATGGTAGCCGTGTCCACGGTTATGGACGGGGAGTGATGTTTCCATAGTGTAGTCCCACCTCTTTGATAATAATTAACTTGACTAGTGGGTAGGATGGTTAGACTGGTGCATGTCTGCACCTTCTTTTGATATTAATGGGTTTATGAGTGCATGCATCTACTCACTAAAATTAATTAATAAAACCTGTTAGAACAATAGGTCTTGTGTAAAAGAGCCACCCCATCCTTTGCCCTTGCATTGCATTTTCGAACGTGCTTGCTGGGGAGCCGCATCCTCATTAGACAAGTATTGTGGCTATTTTGTTCAGGAGGCGAGCAAGGACCTCGGGAATCTTAAAGAGGTGTGCAGTGTGCTAGCCGCGGTGTTCGAGCTGGACGTGTTGGATACCTTTACATGCTTTATTAGTTGCTTCCGCTACCCTGAGTACTTGAATGTTATTGTTATCGTTGTCCTGTTCGGTGGGTATGCCCATCGTTTACCTGTAAGACATATGACTGTCACCCATTAAACCTAATTTGTTTAGCTAATACTGTTTGTAATGATATCACCATTGTCCGTCTTGCGATATCCAGGGCGTATCATCTGGACGTTGGATTCCTTGTGCCTAGCACCTTGGGTCGCGACAAAAGTGGTATCAGAGCTCACGTTCACCTTAGGATGCCGTAGCTAGCTAAACCACTAGAAGCTGGAAACCCTTCCAACCTAATTGCAAAAACCTCCCTTACCTGCTTTTAATTATTTATGAGTTATTCCTCGTTGGATCATTCATAAGTTGCTCTCAACCTCCTAATTAGTGTTCTCCTAACCCTGCAGATGGCCTCGAGGAAGTTCGTGGATGCCCTGGACGAAGGGGGCATGCCAATGTTGCTGCGGGACATGCTGGAGCATTTGGAGTACCCAACAACTGTGCCACTCTACGAGTGCGAGTTTGTTAGTCTGTGCCTCCGTTCGACTTGGAGGGTGGTTTGCCTGGAGTTCCCAACCCGTAATCCGGGGGAGCAACCGCTCCGTTTCAAGGTCTATGGTGATGAGGAGCATGTCGCAAGGCAGCAAGTCGCGAGGAAGGCAATACTTCACCTAGGAGCAATGCACCAAGCTGTTTTGGAGGACTCTCCATTCCGGTACCTCCCCACTCGCCGCTGCTACGCGCCGGAGGACGAGCCAAGTGAGATGGCCGATTTCAGCCATGAAGATCGCCAAGAGGTGGTCAATGTTCTACGTTTCACCAGGGCTGAAGACCGTGTCTACATCCACTGTGAGGGGATTATACGAAGCCAAGCGCAACACCTCGACCAGAATAACAGGGAGGAGCTTGACAAGAAGACCACTTACCGTGAGAGGGGGATTGCCATCCGCAACAAGGAGTGGCAAGCTCGCCGCAAGGAGGCTGACCTAGAGGTCCGTTCCATGGAGTTGGACGCCAGGGAACAAGAGATCGCCAAGACGAGGGAGAGGATAGACCTGGTGAAGAGCATGTGGGAAAAGGATCGCATGGACGCCCGTGAAACCAAAGAGAAGTATGACTACGATTATGACACTCTCTGCCGGGACAGGGACCGGGAGGATGAACGGGAAGGTGCAAACCGCCGTGAGAAACTACGTTTGGCTTGGGTAAAAGACAAGCTCGACTGCCAAACCAAGGCCTTTGAAGACGAGAAGCGGGAATTCGAGGAAGCAAAGAAAGAGTTGGCGAAGAACCAGCAATGGCTGGAGGAGTCGCAGCAAGTCCTCGATGCGCACAGGATCAAGTTCCAGGAGCTCACGCACGCCTTCGAGAAGGAGAAGCAAGAATTCAAAACTGTCAAGAGCAAGTGGGAGGCCGAGGCACAAGCCTCCAAGGAGGACCAAGGATCGCGCGCCCGCCGCAAGCGCAGCCTCTAAGCTTGTTGTCTTCGTGCCGTCGTTTCTTCGTGTTCGTGTAGTTGTGAGGTCGTTGTCGTTATCCTCGTGTGCTCGCCTTAGCGTTGCGAGAGTTGTTTAGCTTATGCTCAGTTGTCATGCGTACTTTCTTTAAACGTTGTGTGTGGTTGGACCGTATCAGATTTTTGAACTTCTTCTTGTGATACGGCTACCCTTATTTGAACTACTGGTTAATAATAAAGAGTCAGTTTGAACTATTGGGAGTGATGATTGTGAATTATGTTGTGTGGTACTGTGGTGCCCAGTTCGCCGTCGTGGGAAGAAGCAAGATCTTGAAGAATTTTCAATTCAAGCTGAAGTGTAAACCGGAAGATGGTGTTTGTGCAGGAAGAAGGCGGCGAAAAGGTTTTGGGGGAAAAAGGGGTACTGTAGCACACCTGGGGTAGTGGCCGTTCGCCCTGTTCTTCTGGCGACGATCGTTCCAATTCGCGTTCGGGTTGAATTTTAATTGGAGGCTTGTTTCTTCACCTAATCAACCTAGAATACTTCGTACGTGAGAAGATTAATTAGCCAGTAATGATGGTAATACTATAATCAAATAATTTATTACTTGTGCCCGTATGTCATGCTTGAGTTGGTTATTTCTTGCTGTCTGGAGCTGCGTTGGCGCATGCTCGAGACGTGGTGTGTTGGCAGTTTCTCCTATGCATCTTTGGTTGGTGTGGAAGAAAAGCTTTTAATTATTTTACTAGTTATTGTCACCCTCCCCGTTAGCGTTGGCGTTGAGAGGAGATGTGCGGTGTTCGACTCAGGGGCCGCCTTCGGTTTGCCCCCGGCATTGTTTGCCTTGGAGCTCGGGATGAAGTTTTTCGCGGAGTTAGATACCCCGGCATTCTTGTACAGCTCCATAACTTGAGGAGCTTTGTTAAACTCAATTTTCGTGGTGGCCTCGGCCGTGCTCAAGGAAGAGAAATCCTTTGGCTCGCGCCGGGACACTTCCAACAACAAGTGGTTCAGCATACCATGAACACAAAGGTCGATAGCATCTTGAACGTGCATAGGCCGCGTTAGGCGCACGTAACTATTTTGGAACCTCATGACATATTCGTCAATTGGTTCGTCTCGCCGCTGCTGAACTTGCGATAGTTCAACAAACGACAAATCTTTCTTGAGAGCGACAAAGTGGCTTTTTAAAGCCTCCTTCATAGCAACCCAACTCGGGATGGATCCCAACGGTAATCGGCTGTACCAGTGGAAAGCCGGCCCCATGAGAGAGACAACGAATTGCCGAAGTAGCAATGAGGACATGTTGGCAGTATCTCCGCATGCCTCCTCGAAGTAAGTGAGGTGTTCCCTCGTGTCACCCGTCCCATCGAATTGATGGAACTTAGGAGGGTGCCATCCGGTGGGGTAAGTCACTAGATCGTGGCATGACTCATATGGCTTTTCAAGCTCATGCTCAGAAGGCCTCGGAGCCCGCTTGTGATCGAGCTGCCTCATCTTTCGATCAACCATATCGACGATCATATCGTGGTAATCTTTTAGTGCATCGAGGGGCGGCGGCGCACCCACGGGTGTAGTCACGGCTTGAGGAAATTGTGAATATCGGCCACGACACGTTGTTGTGGTAGATTGTCGTGGACTTCGTTTGCCATGCCGTCGTCATTCCGCGGTGCTCCCCGTGGCGTTCGGATCGCTAGGGGCGCTTGGGGAGCGGGTTGTTGCATCCCCATATTGGAGAACGCCTCCATGAAGCGTTCCAGCTTTGTTGTTAGCTCATCAATCTTGTATTCTTGATTGAGAAGCCGTTGTTCGACAGCGGCATCTTGTGAATGAGAGCTGCTTGTCCCCGCAGGAGGGTTAAGACCCGTCCTCAGCGGGTGAAGTGGCGGCATTTGCCCACCTCCTTGCATGAGGTTCTCATGATCGTCTTCTCCCGCCATATGTGCTGGGGCGGTGTGGTGGTCCTTGTAATCATCCTCAGCCTCAAAGGGGATAGAGTGCTCGAGCTGCTCATAATCAGGCAACTCGGACACTCTCTCCAATGAGGTCGTTGTGTGATCGTCGTCCGAGAGGTTCCCGTCTCCTTCTCCCGTGGCATCAGCCACGGTTTGCTGTGCCACGGTTCTAATCCATGTTGTCGGCCCAGACCGTCAAGAGAGCCGTTGTAGCCCTTCGGCATCTCGAGGAAGATGAGACGTTATGTCGGCATAACGCCTTGCCGTCGGCATGTCGGAGTTGCGTGCCAGATCGCCCTCAGACAACGCACCTTTTTTTGCGTTGAGAGGGGCAAACAACTTGCCATGGAACGCGCCTTGCGACGTGTTTTCGAATGCCTTCGTGGGAAAATCACCCTAGGAAGGGGCGATTTCCTCATCAAAGTGATAAGAGAATTCATGCGTGACCGCCGGGGGTTCCCAGCGGTCATCGTCCATGACAGGGACATGAGCAGTTGTGGCGCCACAGGAGGCCATGTTACTCTCCGAGGCAGGCAAATCTTCTTGCCCCATCTCATCCACGTCCATTGTTGTTGGGGACGCTTCGGGCGCGACTTGAACTTCAGATTGTAGACGCCGCACGCCCTGCATTGATGCAGGGAGCGGTGGTGGCGATGGTAATTCCTTGCTCCCGCCAGCGTCCGATTGCCCCAGCCGCTGTTCGGCGGGGCGCGTTGTAAGATCAAGCCTCCCATGGGTTATTTGATTTTGGTAATTGATGGCAACTAGGCCGTACAACTGGAACGCCAAGGATAAGGATCTTTGTTTAATAGTTCTTCTATTTTTCTTGTGTGTGTCTTTGGCTCAACTCAGCAGATCGACAATATCTCTCTGGTTGCAGGGTCCCACTGAGCACAGGTGTTGGGTCTGAGCGAACCATCTAGAGCGAGTCCACCTGTCTAGGTTCGAGAAGGTTCAGGGGTCTAGCCGTCCAGGGTTTCGTGGCCGCTAAGTCTCCGAAATATTTGAAAGCGCGAAAACTTCCCGCCCAAGTGTTCTAAATTTCCCGCCGTGTCCACAAATCGACAAACGTGTCCCAAGATCCGAGGCGTAGTGACGAGAGGGGGCGAGTGAGAGGCAAGTCCGAAGGGGCAAAGTTTCAGCCCCATCGGACGCCGTCCGATCGGCATCGGACGGCATCTGGAGAGCCCTAGCCAAAATTCGGCTAAGTCCCAAAATCACCGCCTCTGTCGGACGGCGTCCGACAGCCATCGGACGGGGTCCGACAGCGACGATTCCCAAAGAGAGAGCTCGAAAATGGCTAAGTCCCAGGCGACACCGCCCCTGTCGGACGGCGTCCGACAACCACCGGACGGCGTCCGATGAAGTTCACTGTGACAGCGTCCGACGGCCTCCGGACGGCGTCTGGTTAACCGGGTGCTACACTACCCACTGTCGGACGGCGTCCGACGCGGACCGGACAGCGTCCGATGACGGCTTGGCACGCGACCAAACACCTGGCGGGCGTCTCGTTTGCACGCACTAGCGCCCTGTCGGACGCGTCCGGTAAGTTACCGGACGGCGTCCGACGAAGCACAAAAATGGCACATTCCTTCTGTCGGACGGCGTCCGACGGCGACCGGACGGCGTCCGATCAGTCGATCCAGATTTCACGATTTAATCTGAGCCGTCCGTTTCTAGGGTTTCGCCTTGGGCATATAAATAGGGGCTAGGAGCACGGGAAACACTTGAGAGAGCCTACCCTAGCAGCCACCTTTTGCCCTAGCCATCTAGAGAGCTCCTCCCATGGTTCCCACCTCCATCTAGGGTTCCATGTGCTTGTGAGATTGAGGGAAAAGGAGTGAGGAAGAAGAAGAGAGCATCCCCTAGCCTCCTCCTCATCATCTTCAAGGTTTGTGCCCTCTCCATGGTTGCCTTGCCATTCTCCATGGTGGGTTGAGGGTTGAGTGTCTCCGGTCTTGTGCTCTTGGGATTCTTGCCACCGGGAGACATCGTCGTTGCCGAGCTTCATCAAGCGTACCGCAAGCAAACCCTTCTCCGTGAAGGTCACCGTGCTTCCCACGGTGCTTCCTCTCCGTTCGTCGGGGTGTGTAAAGTCCGCCGTGTGTCGGCGGCCATCTCCGTGTGTCGGAGGTGCCAAGGCGTCCGTGTGTCGGATCCAAATCCTCCATGTGTTGGGGGTACCTCATGTGTTGAGGTGAAACCCACCGTGTGTCGGTGGTCGGTGCCGTGTGTCGGTGCCGTGGGTGTGAGAACTCTCGCTTGTGAGGGAACTCGCCTCCGTGTGAAGGTTTGGAGCTCGCCTACCATGTGTTGGTGAAGAGCTACCTCGAGTGGATTGAGGGCTAGGGACGAGAGAGTCCCGACTTCTCTGTGTGAGAAGTTTCCTCAACGGAGACGTAGGTGCTCATGTGTTGAGCACCGAACTTCGGTAAACAAATTGGTTTGCGTCTCCACTTTCCATCCATTTACTTCCGCACCTGAATTAATCGCTTGCGTGTGAGTGCCATCGAGCCTCCTAGTAGTCGCTTATGCATTATTGTGATCACTTCTGTAACTAGACCCTAGTTTAATCAATAGCTTGGGTTCTTAATTTGACTAAGTAAATCAAGCGAATCGAGTGAACTAAAATTTAAAAGAGCCGATTCACCCCCCCTCTCGGCCTAGGATCCTTACACGCGTCAATGGCGTAGATGACGCGCTTGGGCCACGTTGTTTCGCCACCTCTCATTGCTCTCCAAGTCAGGGGAGACTCGAAAGGTCACCTTGTCGTTCCCCTTGTTGATTTCACCGTCAGGGATCACTTGTATTTGCGTGTGGCGGAGGACAAGATCCTCCAACTCCTTGTGCAAGGCGGCGTTATGTTGTTGACGCCTCACCCGCCTATGTCAACTTTTCGACAGCGGGTTACGAGCCTCGATTGGTGTAGGCAGTAGCTGAGGCAATGCCGTCGCCGTGACGGTAAGCCCCGGTGGACAGGAAGCATTTGGAGACGAGGCGCGCACATGGCGCCTCGTTGGTTGCCCACGCGTTGCCGGGAGGGTATTTTGCCCCCGGCGTTCATTCAAAGAGGGCGACGGACCACGGTACGCCCCCGGGGTTGCGCGGTGCGCCCCCAGAGCTGCATGGTTTGCCCCCAAAGTTGGCGAGGAGCGGTGTGCGCCCCCAGCCAATGAGGCACGGGGCACCCACATCATCTTAGGCGCGTGGTGAGCCCGCGTTGTTGATGTCGAGGTAGGGCGCGCCCCCGTTGTTGGCGGAGGGGGACGACGCACCCTTAGCGAAGGTGGAGTGCGGTACGCCTCATGTGGGGCATGACGAGACTCCGCCATGGGCATACGTTGACGTGGTTGATTCGGGGGAGCCCAGGGGCTCACCCTCGACCCCGGACGTGTAGCGGTAGAAGCCACCGGGTGTTGGCAATGATGAGGGGCGGGGGTTCGAGGAACCACGCCAGCACCCCCACGGGAGGAGTATGCGGCCTTGAAAGAACCTACGACCGGTGAAGCAGGAGTGAATCAAATTTTAATCCTATTTTTTTGTGTTTTCTTTGTCTTAGTCATGTGGGAAACCAA
Source organism: Raddia distichophylla (assembly GCA_005191435.1). Lineage (NCBI taxonomy): Eukaryota > Viridiplantae > Streptophyta > Magnoliopsida > Poales > Poaceae > Raddia > Raddia distichophylla. The sequence continues at coordinate 1,235,088 of SPJY01020215.1, read as the reverse complement.
CATAATTCATGTCCAAATTGACTAAGGGCTAAATGAGTATGGAAGCGGAAGCTAGAAACTAACTAGATAGCCGAAGCAATTGAAGAACAATAGCCAAAGCAACGGAATAAAAATTGTGGAAAGTAAATTGGACAAAGGGGACAACCAATGTTTAACATGGTTCGGTGCAAAGCACCTACTCCACAGTGAGGAACTTCCCCGAAAGGAAGCCGGGAACCTCTCGTCCCGTGCCCTCAACTCCACTCGGCGAGCTTTTAGGGCGTGAGCCCAAGGCTTGCTCCCGACCCGTACACCGAGGATGGAGTCTCTCACTAGGCGAGAGCTTTCCATCACCCCGGCACCACCGAAGCGACACCGACCTTCGCGGAGAAGGTATTTGTACACGTGACCTTCACGGAGACCTTGACGAAGCCCGGTCGTCGATGGAGGTCTTGGTCACGCACGGCGTCCCGACACCTTGGACGTGGCAGGGTGTCCCGGGGGTGTAGACGAACACGGCTTCCCTCGGACTTCGACGGACGAAGTGGAAGCACCCGGTTTCCAACCGGATGGCCTTGCACCGGCAAGGGCTTCGTTGGTGAAGAGGACGTAGATGTACGGTTGATGAAAACGGAACTGGTGAAGCTCAGGGACGTGGTGGTGGAGGATTCAACTCTGGCAAGAAACACCGAAAGAGCACTCGAGAACCGACCGGAGACTCACCACACGCCGGAGAAACACGGGGCAAACAAACCGGGGAGGGAGAGGAACACCATGACCTACCTTTCTCCTTCTCTCCCTCTCTTCCCCCTCTCTCACACCCAAACGCTAGGTTGAGGAAGCCATGAGCAAGGGGGAACCCATGGGGAGGAGCTCTCAAACACACAAGGGCCAAGGGGTGGCCGAAAATGAGCTCTCTCCAGTGATTGCCATGCACCTCCTCCTCCTTATATAGACCCCACACACCTCCTCCTCCTTATATAGACCCCACACGGACAAGACAGGTGGCGCGATCTAATTCATTCTCGGAGTTTCAGATTGGTCAGTCGGACGCCGTCTGGTCACCGTCGGACGCCGTCCGATGGATGAATCCAGTCATTTTTGACCTTCATCGGACGCGTCCGGCGGACTGTCGGACGACGTCTGATGGAGTGCTCTGTGCACTTCTCCGTGCACCCACCATGTGTTCGATCGTTGTCCTGGCTGCCGTCGGACACCGTCCGATCGTCGTCGGACGCCGTCCGATGGATCAGTCCGCTGGAATTTGACCTTCATCGGACGTGTCCGACGACGGTCTGACGCCGTCCGATGGCGTGGACTATACACGTCTCCCGCTGGTCGGACGCCGTCCGACGCCGGTTGGACGCCGTCCGACAGTAAGCACTGTCGCAGAGCTGGCTGGGGACTTAGGCTCTGGGACGATGTCCCAACTGGTCGCGTGCCGTCGGACGCCGTCCGACAGTGGGCACTGTCGCGGGGACTTAGCCAAAATTTCATCTGTCCCCTGTTACCGACGCATCGAACACCGTCCGATGGTCTCCGGACGCTGTCCGATGGGGCAAATTTCTCGGCCCCATTTTCCCTTATCCACTCTCTCTCGCTCTCAGCTACCCGGCTCGGACCTTTAGTACTTTATGGCTTTGGACGTGGTGACTACGAAACCCTGGGACACGTCAAAGGTGGCCTCGTATTCCTCCGGGCATTCTCGGTGACTTCTAACCAAAGCAAACTACCCCGGACAGCGGGCACTCTCGAACTGCCTCGATATGGTTCAGAAGTAGATAAGACCAGAGACACGAGTGCTCAGTGGGACCAACCTACCAAAGAGAGACCTGCACTTGATGTGCACAAGCCTCGACACATACGCAACCAAAGGACATTAAAAGAAATCCAAAAATAAGTTCCTTAGTCTTGGTTGGCGAGTTGAGTGTCCTCAAGTGCAACCTATGGCTCGGCGACACGCCACTCGGCGCCACGCTTACGCCCACGCCATGAGCGCCCAAGTCTTCGGCTCGGCTGTACGCCACCGCGCGCCACCCGCGCCCGGTTCAGCTACAAGCCTACGCCCTCAAGTCTACGGCTCGGTGACACGCTTACGCCCGCGCCATGAGCGTCCTAGTCTTTAGCTCGGCTGTACGCCATCGTGCGCCACGCGCGCCCGGTTCAGCTACGCCTTCCTTGGAAGGTTTGCTCAACGGAGACGTAGGCGCGTGCGCCGAACTTCAGGAAACAAATCAGTTTGCCCCTTGTCTCGTATAACTTCGTATAATGAGTTGAGTGTCCTCAAGTGCAACCTATGGCTCGGCGACACGCCACTCGGCGCCACGCTTACGCCCACGCCATGAGTGCCCAAGTCTTCAGCTCGGCTGTACGCCATCACACGCCACCCGCGCCCGGTTCAGCTACACGCCTACGCCCTCAAGTCTACGGCTAGCTGACACGCTTACACCCGCGCCATGAGCGCCCAAGTCTTCAGCTCGGCTGTACGCCATCGCGCTCCACGCGCGCCCGGTTCAGCTATAGGCCTGCAAGTCTACAGCTCGGCAACACGCCACTCGGCTACACGCCTACGCCCGCGCATCTAGAATAGAAGTAAAAAATGAATAAAGAGGGGCGATCTAAACAACGCGCCATGGGCGCCTAAGTCTACGGCTCGGCGACACACCTACACCAGCGCCACGAGCATCCAAGTTTAAGCTCGGCAGTGCCACTCGGCTGTACGCCTACGACCGCGCCACGAACGCCCAAGTCTTCAGCTCGGCTGTACGCCATCATGTGCCACGAGCGCCTGGCTCCGCTGTACGCCTACGACCGGCCACGAGCGTCCAAGTCTTCAGCTCGACGGTACGCCATCGCGTGCCAGGAGCGCTCGGTTCGGCTACACACCTACGACTGCGCCACAAGGGCCCAAGTCCACGGCTCGGCGACACGCCACTCGGCGACGCGTCTACGCCCTGAAGTCTACGGCTCGGCGAGACGCCACTCGGTGACACGCCTATGCCTGTGCCACGAGCGCCCAAGTCTACGGCTCGGCTGTATGCCATCGAGCGCCATCGAGCGCCCGGCTCAGCGACATGCCTATGCTCGCGCCACGAGCGCCCAAGCCTTCAGCTCGGCTGTACGCCATCGCGCACCACACGCGCACGGCTCGGCTATACGCCCTCAAGTCTATGGCTCAGCGACAAGCCTACGCCAGCACCCCGAGTGCAACCTATGGCTCGGCGACACACTTATGCCCGCGCCATGAGCGCCCAAGTCTTCAGCTCGGCTGTACGCCATCGCGTGCCACACGCGCCCGGTTCGGCTATATGCCCGCAAGTCTACCGCTCGGCGACACGCCACTCGGTGACACGCTCACGCCCGCGCCACGAGCGCCCAAGTCTACAGCTCGGCTGTACGCCATCGCGCGCCACAAGCGCCCAGTTCGACACACGCCTACGCCCTCAAGTCTACGGTTCGGCGACACACCACTCGGCTATACGCCTACGCCCGCACCACGAGGGCCCAAGTATACAGCTCGGCTGTACGCCATCGCGCGCCATGAGCACCTGGTTCGGCTACACGCCTATGCCCTCAAGTCTATGGTTCGGCGACACGCCACTCGCCTATATGCCTATGCGTGCGGCACGAGCGCCCAAGTCTACAACTCAGCTGTACGCCGTCGCGCGTCACGAGCGCCCGGTTCGGCTACACGCCTATGCCCCCAAGTGTACACCTCACCAGAGCTAAGTTCTCATTGCCATAATCTTTTCTATATAAATCTGAGTTGTCTCTTGACTTGCTACTTAGTTGGTCTCCAACTAAGCAATAAGATGGGGGCTACACCTAATAGTGTGCGCCTGAGCGCACACCTTTCTATCACTTTTGCTTCTTTTTCCTAACGATTATAAAGGAATCCGAGCATTAAATCTGAGTAGTGAAGCTCAGACCCCATGAACAATGACCACTAGTCACTCAAACACGTGCCTGGAAAAATAGCCATGAGCCGACTCCCTACGCTCAGGGGCTAGACTAGTTGGGCAGAGTACATAAATGAAAAGAACAAACCACTCGGAGGACTTGTTATCAAAAGGGGAAAAGGAACAAAAGGGCATTAAAATTACATAAACAAAGCTGTTGGATTTTACATCCATATAACTATTTTCATGATACTACCTAAATTCTATATGTACATGTTACAGGGGTTCATGGATCTTTCCTTCATCAAGTACCTTCTACGACTCCGTCTACGAGCAAGGACTTGCGCCATGAGCGACAACTACGACTTGGCGAGCGCCCAGCACGGCTACACGCCTACGCATGCGCCTTGACCGCCCAAATCTATATCTCGGCGAGCGCCCGGCACGGCTACGCGCCTGCGCCCGCGCCTCGAGCGTTCAAGTCTATGGCATAGCTACACGCCCACGCCAACTTTGGTACGGCTATACGCTTACGTCTCTGGCCATCGGCCACCCTGCACCCTGAGCACTAACTACGGCTTTTCAGTTGCGCGTCACAACAAGTGACTACAAGCGCAGCCGGGCTAAGCCAAATTCAGCCTCGGTACACCCCATGTTGGCCCGATTACCGGCAGAGCTACAAAATTTCAGCATCGTTACGCCACATGCTGATACCCATCTCTTGGTATGCCCCATGTTGGGTCACTAGTTGGTCGCTGCATGTCAGGATCAGATACCAGTGATGTCGGGATTGAGTTTCGATGGTACGCCCCAGATGGTGCAGATGCTGTACACCATAACCCGGGTATGGATACCATACGGCCAAACTCTATCTTTAAGGTACGCCCTGTGGTGGGGCCGCCAGCTGTATCCCACTTCGGTTGGGTATAGCTACCGCCTGGTTGACAACAATGGTATGCCCCATGTTGGGACACTAGATGTGTGCCGCACTAGTCAGATATAGGTATCATTGGGCCAAACCCTATCTAGATGGTATGCTTCATGTTGGGCCAATTGCTGTACTCTACGAGTACAGGTACCAGATGGTTAAAATATGGTACGCCCTTTGGGGCCACCAGTTCTATCCCACTCCGGTCGGGTACAGGTACCACTCGGCCCTTCAGCCAAAACCACGGTATGCCCTCTAGGGCTACCTACTGTATCCCACTCTGGTCGGGTACAAGTACCGCTCGGCTATTCAACCAAAACCAAAGGTACGCCCTCTAGGGCCACCAGCTGTATTATAAGTGCAGGCTCCCCTCCTGTCATTTGGTTTTGGTAATTTATGACCGAGATTAGCACATCGACTACCTCACAAGATTAAGGACACTTATTTTATAGTTCTTCTATTTCTTTGTGTGAGTGTAGCTGTATTAGGCCTGCAGGTCATCTATTGTCTGGCAGCAGGATCCCACTGAGCATAGTCCGTTGAGTCTCTCATTGTTATCCATTCTTGGGTGTGTTGGAGAGGGTTCCGGTGAGTGGTACAGGCGTCGGGCTTCGAGAGAGATCGGGGGAACACGTGTCGGGGGTTTCATAGCGTCTAAGTATTCCCATGCCAGATATTTTTGAACTCATGAAACTTCCCACCTGAGCCACCCAAAAGGTTCCCGCCGAGTCCACAAAGTGACAAAGTCCAAAAACCGAAGCCCTAGGCGAAGCCGAGAGAAAGAGAGAAAAGAGATAGGCTTTCGGAGGTATCGAAAAGTGGTTTCCATGGTTTTTTAGTGTCTATTCATTTGAAAATAGGTGGTGAAACCTAGTTGGATGGATAGCCCTCGTTCTTAGCTTTCTGGAATGCCTAAGATCATCGAAAACGGAGTTCGGGAGTGAAAGTTATGAGTTTTTTAAGTATGTGACTAGAACATCCGACCGGGATGCTCCTGGATCAGGTCGAAACATCCGACCCACATCAGAACATCCGACCGGGATGCCTTTGGATCAGATCGGAACATCCGACCCACGTCGGAACATCCGACCGGGATGCCTCTGGATCAGGTCGAAACATCCGACCCACGTCGGAACATCCGACGCGGGAGGGTTGTGCTGCGCTTCTTTTCTCGCGTGGGGGTATAAATAGAAGTGTGGGGGCACGAAATAAGGTGAGAGAGCTTCATTTACAGCCACCCAAAATCACCCTCATCCCCAAGGGTCTCTCCCATGGAGTTCATCCACCTTGGAGCCTCCATGCCCATGTCCTAGGGTGCTAGAGCTTGGAGAAGGAGCCAAGAAGAGGAGGAGGAAGAGGAGCAGCCATTCTCCATCCGTCCCCATCCTCCGAGGTTTGATTTGAGTCCTCCCCATGGCGTTCTTGGTTGGATCTTGAGGTTTCTTGAGCTAGTTCTTGAGGGAGGAGAAAGGTTGGGTCTTGTTGGGAGAATCCGGTCCTTGTGCTCGTTGGTTCCCGTTGCTTGCCGGAGTTCTTCACCAAGCCGTGCTTCGACCGCGACATCGACTTCGTCTACTACCTCTCCGCCGACGAGCGTGGTGTGATGCCGGAAACCCTCTGTGTGTCGGGGGTCATCTCCATACGTGGGGGTGCTTCCTCGTCGCCTTCGGAGTCACAATCTCGGGAGTGGGGCGCCGTCCGGTCTACGGTGTGACGTCTCCAAGCCGTTGGAGCCGCCGTCGTTGTGATAGAAGGCTTGCGAGGAGCTTCCGTGTGTGTGCGGTTTTGGCTCACCCTCCATTCGTGGTGAAGAGCTACCGAGTGGATCGAGCCCTAGGGACGAGAGAGTCCCGGCCTTCCTTGGAAGGTTTGCTCCACGGAGACGTAGGCGCATGCGCCGAACTTGGGAAACAAATCGGTTTGCCCCTTGTCTCCATTTACCTTTCCGCTTGTGCATTGACTGCCTGTGCGAGCCATCGAGCCGCCTATTTGCTAGCTTGCCTATCATGAGATCAGTACAACCGTGCTCTTAGCTTCCTCTTCCTCGAATTGCTTTGGCTCATCGGTAATTGTTTTCCTAAATTGCTAAGAAGTTAACAACCCCGTGAGGGATTAAAATTGAAATTAGGGACCGATTCACCCCCCCTCTCGGTCTTAGGTCCTTTCATGTATCCCACTCCGGTCGGGTACAGGTACCGCTCGGCTATTCAGCCAAAACCAAAGGTACGCCCTCTGGGGCCACCAGCCATATCCCACTCCGGTCGGGTACAGGTACCACTCAGCTGATGGCATGCCCCATGTTGGGCCGACCGCTGCATTCTAACTGAACCAGATGCCAGATGCCTATACTTCATGGTATACCCCATGCTGGACAGGACAACTCACCCCACTCCGGTCGGGTACAAATGCCACGCGGTTGATGATACGCTCCATGCTGGGCTGACCGCTGTGTTCCAACGGAACCAGGTATCAGAGGCTCATAGTTCATAGTATGCCCCATGTCCATGCTGGACAGGACAACTCACCCCACTCCGGTCGGGTACAAATGCCACGCGGCTGATGATACGCTCCATGCTGGGCTGACCGCTGTGTTCCAACGGAACCAGGTATCAGAGGCTCATAGTTCATAGTATGCCCTATGTTGGGACGATAGCTGTATCCTATTCCGGTCGGGTACATGTACCACTAGGCTTAAGGTACGCCCCATGGTGGGCCGACTGTTGTATTATGCAAGACAGAGATAGGTACCGAGCAGCCATACTTATGGTATACCCCATGTTGGGTCGCTAGTTGTACATCGCAAGACGAGTACAGGTAACACTTCGTCAAAATCAAAGTGATGCGCCTTACAATGGGCCGACAGTCAGAACTCCGGTAATCCCGGGTTGGGTATCACTAAAAAAACTCTAAGGATCTCTATTGAGCCCTCCACAGTCTCCTTGCATTCAACGAAGGATTTGGCCTTGAAGAAGCAGCCAGTCCGGAAGAAACATCAATAACTTACAAGCACTCGGCATGAAGCATGACTCATTCAAGATACGACCAAGAGAAGCAGCAACTCGACTATGAAGCACTCGGGGGCTACTATGGTAAACATAGACCTCGGGTACCCACATGGCGGGCCGCGAGGACCACCTAACAGGGGGTGGCCCGAGCCGGCTAGGAGGAGACGGACACCCCCTGGATTGCTCTCGGCACACCCAACAAGGAAGGCCTAAAGATAGAAGGCAATCCCGATATGTAAGGAGACCATGATTGTAAACACCGGATATAGATATATTCGGTAAGACATGATAGAGGTAGAATTCTATCTAGAGTAGGACTCCTCCTTGTAATCCCACCCCCCTCCACTATATAAAGGGGCGTAGGGGGCCATAGTTTGGCACCTTCATCCAGGATACAACATCCAATCTCGAGACACATAAAGACCACTCAGTCGCCCTATAATCGAGAACCCCCATATAATCCTAGAGCACATGACTAGGGTATTACCTCCACCGATGAGGGCCTGAACCTGTATAAAAGAAGACCCCCCTGTCTTGTGCTACCATCGAGTCGAGGATCTTGGTGCACCCCATATATTTCATTGCCGACGAGTACCCCCTGTGTTACAAACGTCGACAGGCTATGTTCCAATGAATGTGGCAAAGAGATAATATGGACAATAGCTCAACAAAATGTGAACAGGTGAATAATAGCAACATGCATAATAAAAGACCACATCTCGACATAATAAGTGCATGACATAAAGAGCAAAGCTCCCCCTAAACAAGTGCATACGAGTTCAACCACAAATAGAGCACAAAGTAGCAACAAGCACAACCACAAGAGAGTTAAAGAGTTTCGAGAATAATACGAACAAGATCAAATGAAATATCAACTCGAGCTCATCAATCTCTCAACTAATCGCACTAGATATATAGATCACCCTCACTCCCCCTTTGTCGGCATGAACCAACATAGAGGAAAAGGCTCCTAATCTTCACGCTCGCCATCGCCGCCACCATGACCACTGCCTGACGCTCTGCCTGGATGAGACCACTGACGCTTGCCATCGGAATGGGAAGGGGAACCACCGGGAGGAGGATAGACCGCGGTGTGCCAAGTAGGTGCAGCTGGTGGCGGGTAGTACACGATCGGGTGACTGTAGAGTGGAGGCCGAGGGTGACGCTAGAACTGAGTCTGCTGGTACTGCCGATAGTCATCATTGTTAAAAGAATACCAAGAATAGGGGTTGGCCCCTTGCTGATATGGCATGAAGTGAGTCCCCATGTCCATCATCCCGGATTTCAGCTCACCTAGCTCATCTCGAATATAGGTGTACTCACCAGAAAGAGTCTCCACCTGTTTGTTCAATGTAGTCACATCTGCTCGGAGCTCATCTTGACCAATACAAATGCCCTTCACCTCAGCAATAAGATCATGCTGATAAGCCCGAATTCCCTGCAACTCTGTCATCATTGGAGACCAATCAAAAGGAGGCAGAGATGCAGAAGAGCTAGCATCGACAACTGGCGGAGGGACTAAGTCTGGCTTAGGAAACACTGGAGGCACAAGTCCCTCAGGCTGCTCTGGGGCAGCAGGAGCTGGAGCAGGGGAGGAGCACCCACTCGCTGTCTCTTACCAAAGGAGGTTCAAAAGCTGGTGAAGACGTGCTTTCTAATTCTCGACTGCTGAGCCTCAATCTCCCTGTCATCTAGAATCGCCAGGTTGTTGAGAATCATACCCACATAAGGTGCCAGAGGGAGAGGACGGTCCACCTTCCTGCAGAGGGCATCGTCCAACTCAACTAAGAACAAAGAGCCCCAATCAACAGCCTTACCCTGATACAAGTATAACATAGTCCAACTGACTACTGGTAGAATGTGATCTCAATAGCCTCCTCGAATAAAGAACGTTGCTCTGAGGATCACATTCATGAGTGCAGGCTCTGCCTTCAGAAACTTGGTCCTCTCATAATTAAACCCAGGGGTAGAAGAATCCACATACATAAAGCTGATCTTTGAGAAGGGTGGATATGAGCTGGTCCAAAAAGACTGTTAATAAGCACTGGACCCCACATCTTCCCCCCATCCCCAATCATAAGTGCCAAACGCCTCGTTGATGTCTACCATGGTGAGATGATACAAGCCCCCGCCAATGGTGAAGTGTAGGACGTGGACTTCTTTGGTGTCCCTAGGCAGAACTGTGGCAAAGAACTCACAAATACGGGTCTTGTCCCAAGAGAGTGTATTGTTACCCAACAAATTTAGCAGTCACTTCTGCCCAATCAATGTAGTGAGGTTCGAGAAAAGAGTCTTGCCTGGCAAATATGGAGTATAGCTTCAACTGGAGAAAAGTACAGAAGCGATGATCCCTGGTGTTTTCTGGAACTCGAGGAAACCACACCCTGGGCTTCACTATACGCTTGCACCTAAAGGCATCGCCAGTCAAAGAGAGCACTTTAGGATCAATCTCTCCAATCTCAGGAATCATGCTTTCAGCTACAGTAGAGTCCTCTCCATCATCACCTTCTTGAGCATATGTCTCATCATCATCATTGTCATCAGAGTTTGGAATCTCCTGAAAAAAACGGCCTCTGCCCAGTCCACAGACACTATAGGATAGCGACCCCTCCTATTGGTAGGAGGAGGCGCTACACTGCCCACGGAAGTCGGGTCATTGCCACGACCTCGAATCCCCTGTCCCTGATCACCTCTGCTCAGTCCCATTGCTCTTCCCAAGCCGCAAATTTCTTGTACGTGGACCCGTCATTTTCAACCAAGCACACAAGCCAACACACTGCAGTAACGAGGCACACGAGCGCGGGAACGAACAATTCAAACTAGGGACTCGGAGAAAGATGATGGAATCGAAGGGGATCGAGTTGGAGAAGTCTTACCGAGCCCTAGGGAGTGTGGAGACGCCGATGTCTGCGGAGAGCGAGCCCTCAAGGCCTCTCCCGGAGAGGGGAAGGTGAGGGGCACCAACGGAGCTAATGCGCACAGATCGGGACGTCCCCTCCAAATCCCCGCGGTGGGAATCGAAGAGTACGACGAGGGGAGGCCCTTGGAGGAGGGGCCCGGTCGCCGAAGCCGTCGGTGGAGGCGCACCGGCCGGTGGCGAGAGGAGGCGACACAGGGGTGGCGCGGGTATGAGGAGAAGACGATGAAAGAAAAGTGAGGGAAGAGGGAGACATACGGGTAAGTTAAGAGCCCGATTTAGGGTTTTTCAACGTGACCGAACGCGTCCGGCCACCCGTCGGACGCGTCTAGTGGGCCTGGCTGGCACAACAGCTGTTTCTAGATCGGTTCGGGCCAAAATAAATATCACACCGGACGCGTCCGATGGTCTGAAAACAGCCCATGTCAGCCACCGTCGTGGAGAAATTTTAGGTGACCGGACACGTCCGGTGGTCAGAGTTCTGAACCACTGGCTGTCCAGTCCCCACTTGACGCAATCCGGTCACACGAAGTTTCTCGCCCTAAGTAATATCTTCGAAATAGTCTTTTGAAGAGAAGATCTCCTGTTTTGCTCAAGAGATAATGAAACCCAAATAGAGATTGAGCAAAGGTGGAGAAAATTGATTTTTCAACAATAGATTTGAAAAGAGAAGATATATGAGATAAGAGTCAAAAGAGAGACCAATTAAACCCAAATTACAATCTTTGAGATCAAGAAATGTATGAACCCAAATTTTGCCATGATTGAACAATTTGGCATGTAAAATCAAGCATAGGGGTTCATTTTAGATTTTAAGCACATATTTTGGATTTTGGTTCCATTTTCAATCTTTTCAGGGGATTTTTGATGCAGATATGATTTTTTCAAGGGAATAAAGAGCATATGAGGCACATTTTCACAAATAGGTAAGATTTTCAAATTTTAGATGCTTGAAGTGGTAAGAACATATGAGATAAATATTTGATTCAAATTGTTTTGGTTTCAAATATGGGAAAAGAATGAGCTCCCCCAAAACAAAATTGATCTTTTCACCACTAGTGGGAGCTTTGAGATTATGGAATGAATTCGAACTCCCCCTAAATGTGACAATGGTCAAAAGCAAATGGAATAATTCGAATAAGACCCAATAAATCCACGAAACACGCACCTCAACACGCATTTGAGCTATCTAGTATGTTGAGTTTATTTCTTAATTTGCAAAACCGCGCCTCATCCAAGGGTTTAGTGAAAATATCCGCCAATTGATCCTCCGTTCGCACGTAGGTAAGCACAACGTCACCCATGGAAACATGGTCACGTATGAAGTGATGTCGGATGTCGATGTGCTTGGTATGGGAATGTTGAACCGGGTTGTTGGCTATTTTCACCGCACTTTCATTATCACATAGAAGAGGCATTTTTTTAAATTTTAGCCCAAAGTCACTAAGCATCCGTGTCATGTACAAGAGTTGATCACAACAACTCCCCGCCGACACATATTCCGCTTCCGTGGTAGATAGCGCCACGGAGTTTGGCTTCCTCGAAGTCCATGACATAAGTGAGCGTCCTAGCAAGTGACAACCCCTCGAGGTGCTTTTGCGGTCAATTTTGCAATCAGTGTAATCCGAATCAGAATAGCCAAGAAGCTCAACACACGCTCCCTTGGGGTACCAAAGGCCTAGAATAGTAGTGAATTTTAGGTATCTGAAAATGCGTTTCACGGCAACAAGATGCACTTCTTTAGGGGATGCTTGAAAACGAGCACACATGTACACACTAAACATTATATCTGGTCGAGATGCAGTGAGATAGAGAAGCGAAACGATCATGGAGCGATATAGCTTTTGTTCCATGGGCTTCCCGTCTTCATTCAAATATAGATTCCCATTTGTGGCCATTGGAGTCTTGATCGGCTTACAGTCATCCATAGAGAAGCGTTTGAGAAGGTCCTTTGTATATTTTTCTTGACAAATAAAAGTCCCTTCTCGAAGTTGCTTGATTTGAAAACCGAGGAAGAAGGTAAGCTCTCCAATCATCGACATCTCGAACTCCTTGACATCATATCTCCACAGTCCTTGCATTGAGCTTGGTTAGTACATCCAAATAATATATCATCCAAACAATGTGAAATCAATCGCACCGGTTTTAAATCCCTTTTCTAGGAGGAAGTCCCTAAGGCGCTCATACCATGCTCTAGGAGATTGTTTGAGACCGTATAGCGTCTTAGTGAGCTTATAGACATGATTTGGGTGTTTTAGGTCTTCACAACCGGGCGGTTGCTCAACATAAACTAGCTCATTAATAAAACCATTAAAGAAGGCACTCTTAACATCCATTTGATAAAGAACAATGTTATAAAGAGAGGCGAATGCTGAGTAACCGTATAGCTTCAAGTCGAGCAACCGGCACGTATGTTTCTCCATAGTCGAGGCCTTCAACTTAAGTGAAGCCTTGCGCCACCAATCTAGCCTTGTTGCGAACCACTTCACTGTTCTCATCTTGCTTGTTGCGGAAGACCCATTTGGTGCTAATCACGTTGTGGTCGCTTGGTCTCTCCACAAGCTCTCAAACTTCATTGCGGGTGAAGTTGTTTAATTCTTCATGCATGGCGTTCACCCAATCCTCATCCTCCAATGCCTCATCAATGGTCCTAGACTCAACAATAGACACAAAGGCGTGATGCTCACAATAATTTGCGGTATGAGAACAGGTTCTTACGTCTTGATTGAGATTGCCAATGACTTGGTCGAGGGGGATGATCCTTGGTGGTTGAGCGGTGTTGTTGGATGGATACTTGTAGATCATCTGCTCCCCCTAGAGCTTGATCATCACCATTGTTTGGTGCTCTGTCCACCGCTTGATCTTGGGTTGTTGGGGAGGTGTCTTGAGCTTGAGAGTCGATGGAGGTAGTGGGAGAGGCTTCTTCCTCCTTTGGTTCCTCCGGTGAGGGTCGAACCTCACCCACTTCCATCGAGTTCATTACATCCCATAGAGGCTCATCACCTACATTGCTCATACTATCTTGTTCATCTTGTCAGCCATTAGATTCATCAAATTTAACATCATATGCTTCTTCAATAAGCCGGTAGAGTTATTGAACACATGAAAAGCTTTAGAGCGAGAAGAATAGCCTAGCATTATTCCAAAATCACACCTCTTTTGAAACTTTCCCAAATTAGTCCTTTTCTTATATATGTAAACTTTACACCCAAAGACTCGAAAGTAAGAGATGTTGGGCCTTCGTCCCATTAATAATTCATACGAGGTCTTGTGAAGGAGTCGATGGAGGTAGAGGCGGTTGATTGCGTGGCACGCTGTGTTGATGGCTTCAGCCCAAAAAGTGTGTGGCGTGCCGTATTCGTCAAGCATCGTCCTTGCCATCTCGATTAAGGTTCGGTTCTTTCGCTCCACCACTCCATTTTGTTGGGGAGTGTAGGCCGCCGAGAATTCATGTTTGATTCCTAGTTCATTACAAAACTCCTCAACATTTGCGTTAGTAAACTCGGTGCCGAATCAAAATCTTTTTGAGCCTTTAAAGCAAATCGTTTGAAAACATCACCAGCAAAGGATTTGTTTGCAATGAAAATGACCCAAGTCAAGCGAGAGAAGTCGTCAACAATCACAAGATAATAAAAATTACCCCCTATGCTCGCATAGGTGGTAGGGCCAAATAAATCCATATGCAAAAGCTCTAGTGGTCGGGATGTAGACATAAACGTCTTGGTAGGATAAGAATTAGCCACTTGTTTGCCGGCTTGACAAACACTACACAATCGATTTTTCTCAAACTTGACATCCTTCACTCCAACAACTAAATCATCTTTAAAGACCTTTTTCAAAGTGCCCATTCCGACATGTCCAAGACGTCTATGCCACAACCAACCAAGAGTAGTTTTGGTAATTAGACAAGTCTTGATTTGAGTAGAATCACGGTTAGAAAAATCAACCAAATACAAGTTTTGAAACCGAATGCCCTCGAATACAACACTTTGATCAAGAGAGGATACAACACGAACTCCTTCAATTGAGAAACAGCAAGTAAAGCCTAAATCCTGCACTTATGCAACGGAGAGAAGATTAAAATTGTAAGCTTCAACCAAGAGCACATTAGAGATAGATAGGTCATTAGATATTGCAATTTTACCTATACCCATTACCTTACGCTTGGAGTTGTCCCCAAATGTGATCTTGTTGTCGGGGTCCTTCTCCTCCTCAAGTGAGGTGAACATACGTGAGCTACCGGTCATATGTTGAGTACATCCACTATCAAAAATCCAATGCCGGCCTCCGCTCTTGTAGTTCACCTACACACAACAAGGTTAAGCTTGGGATTTAGGTACCCAAGACTTCTTCTTGGGTCCCTTTGGGTTAGTCATCAAGCATTTGGGCACCCAAATAGCATTCACATCTTTCTTGTCCTTGAGTGCACCAACATATTTTGCATAAATTGAGCTATTTCTTCTCATGATCATGTAACTAGCATTAAGCATTTGAGTTTGTGACATGAAACGAGAAGATCTAGCAAGGGGACAAGCAATGGCTTTATGATTTTTATTTTTACAAATGTGACAACGAGTGCCTCCCTTGACAAAAGTTAGCATGGGCTTACCCCAACCTCCCTTGGGCAAAACCCCGGGATGGAACACCAATCCTTACTTGCCCAAGGTGTACCTTTGCTCCCTAAGCACCTTGTCAACAAGCAATTTAGGCAAGCTAGAGTCTAGTTGCTCAATTCTATCATTTAAAAGCATATTCTCGTTAACTAGCTCATTAGCATAATTAGCAACACCACAAGTACCTAAAGAGCAAGTATTTTCATTTAAAGGTGTAGTACTAGTGGATGACGAAGAGCTAGCATTAGGAGTGATAGCGGGAGACAAAGTAAGAGATGTGTCAAGAGACATGCTAAAAGAACCATTGATAGTGTCAATCAAGTCACAAGTCACACAAATATCACATTTTTCAATTGAGCAAGCAATAGAAATGTCATCATTAGCAATAGCCCTAGCTTGAGCATTTTCTAGTATTCCAACTTACAAATTGAGAGCTTCATAATCATCTTCTAGAGATTCATTTGCAAGCTCTTTGTGCACTTTCATTAGCTTTTGCACTTGGATTTCTCCTTCTCTAGAGCATCATTCAAATCATCAATTAAATGCTTAAGCTCTTCTAGAGAGGGTTGTTCCTTTGTTACCTTCTCCTCCAAGGCCATAAGACACATGGGAGGTGGAGAGTTGTTGATGGCGACTCCGGAGACCATGGCCCCTTGTATTTCATTATCTGAGGAATCCGCCCAAGAGCCCTCATCATCGGTGATCCACTCCGCAATTACTTCTTCTTGCTTGTTGACCATGAGACATAGCCTTTACTTGGGAATAGCCAGTGGAGCATTTTCCTTAATGGCGAGGCCGGCTAACCCATGAGCTCTTGTTTCTTCTTCGGAGGAGGAGGATGAGGAGGATGAAGAGCTTGAGCTTTCCTTCGTCTTGGATTTTTGAACGGCAAGGGCCTTCTTCTTGTCCTTGGACTTGTGCTCGCTCTTGCGGTGGTGACGGTGCTTCTTCTTGTCATCACCATCATCTTCCTCTTGATCCCTTTGCTTGTGCTTGCTCTTCTTGTTCTTGGGGCAATCCGTCGCCAAGTGGCCCTTCTCACCACACTCATAGCAACGCATCTCGGAGATGGGTCTTCGCCTTGAAGATGATGAACCACCATGGAAGCTCATCCTTTTGATCAACTTCCTTGAACGTCTGACAAGGAGGGCCAATTCTTCAATCTCCGGAATTGCATCTTCGAAGCTATCATCATCTTCTTCAACTTCAACCTTCTTCTTGCCTCCTTTGACTTTGGGAGGAGAGCAATTGACTTCATATTGAGCGGGGACTCTTCATACTCATTGAGCCTCATTTCATATGAGTTAAGTTGCCCAAGGAGCTTGGTAGGTGTTATGTTCTTGAGTTTTGACTTTGAACCTCAAAGCAATGTCGCGAATGGATTGAAACCAAATGGAACACTATCAAGCATCTTCCGACATACTTCAATGTCTTGCATGGGCTTGTAAAGACATCCGGATATCTCATTGACGATGGGGTTCAACCTAGCAAACTTGTCATTAATACTTTCATTAGGAAGCATTTTGAATTGATCAAACTTCTTTCTAGCACGAGATAATTTCTCCTCAACTATCGCCGTGCTACCAACATGTATTTCCTTCAAGTTTTTCCAAATGTCATAAGCTTTGGAGAGGTTGCTAATGCTATTAAACACCTCAACACTTACACTAGAAAGCAAGGCATTTCTAGCTATGATATTGTAGCGTCTATGGCTCACTTCAACTTGAGTGAGGGATAACTTATTCAAGGGATCCGGATACCCGGTCTCACAAGCAACCCACACATCATAGCTAAGAGCCTCTAGATAGCATTGCATTCGAATTTTCCAATGATTGTAGTTTGTCCCATCAAAGATAGGAGCTTTTCCAATTTCAATCCTAGGCCCCTCTTGAGCCATCTCCTAGCGGTTAAGCTAATACCCGAGCACAAGGCTCTGATACCACTTGAAAGACGATCCTATGGCCTAGAGGGGGTGAATAGGCAAATTTTAAGCTTTTTTAATTTCTCTTAAATTAAGCATCATAATTAAGAGTGACCCAAACCTAGTTCTAGTGATCAATCGAGCGGAAGCAATTGAGTAAGTACAACACTAGAATAACTAAGCCATTGCATCACATACAATTCATCAAGAGCAATTCAATGGAAAGTAAATGCGAGATTGAACAAGAGAGAGGAGACATGATATTTGTTTCACCGAAGTTCGGAGCCGCAACTCCTACTCTCCGTTGAGGCTAGCCCTTGCGCACAAGGACCGGCTTCCTCTTGAGCCACACGCCTCGCTTACTCCCCGGTAGTCGTTCCGCCACTCCGGCGAGGTGGACACCGTCACCTGCACACTGACTTGAGAGTAGCCACACGCCAAGGCCTACTCCCAAGCCCACTCCTCCTAGAAGAACGCCGTCCTCAAAGGAAATAAGCCCAAACCGCCTCGATCATGCCAGATCGAAGGACTTCCATGAAGCTCAAGTGGGGAATGGTGGGTTGGAGGTGGAAGGTTGGTGGAGGAATGGCACTAGAACACACCTAAGATGAGTATGTGTTGGAGCTAGGTGAAATAGAGCAGCAAACCTCAAAGAAGCCAGCCCACTAAGGTCAATAAATACCCCCGGAACAAAACTAGCCGTTTAAGCTCGGGACAGCTCAAAAAACTAATCGTTACAGTTCCGCCGGACGCGTCCGGCGGCCCACCGAAGGCGTCCGGTGAAGGTAACACGAGTGCTCAGAAACAGAGAAAAAATGATGACCAGACGCGTCCGGTCAGTCCGGTGACAGATTGGGTTTAAAAAGAACAGGCCACAAACTAGGGTTTTTAGAGACGACCGGACGCGTCCGGTGGAGGGAAATAGCAGACAGAGAGTTTCGGCCCACTGGAGCATAAATAAATATGCCCACCGGACGCGTCCGGTGGGTCTGAAAAACTCTAAACTTTCTGCAGAAGCAGAGACTACACCTCACGCGATCGAAGCATGGCTTGGTGAAGAACTCCAGCAAGCAACGGGAACCCACGAGCACAAGGACCGGATTCTCCCAACAAGACCCAAACTTTCCCTCTCCCTCAAGAACTAGCCAGGAACACCATGGGATAGGAACCAAATCGAACCTCGGATGGTGGAAAGAGGTGGGGAGCGGCTGCTCCTCTTCTCCCACACCTTCTCCGAGCTCAAGCACCCTTGGACATGGGCATGGAGGCACCTTGGAGAGGAACCACCATGGGAGAGACCCTTGGGCAAGGTGGTGGCTATGGGTGGCTAGAATGAAGCTCTCTCTCTCAACTTCCCACGAGCTGGTGCCCCTCTATTTATAGACCCCTCGCGAACCCCTAGAGGACTGGAAAGGTGTAGGGCAGAGATTAGCTCGGGAAGTTCCAGATTCATCCGTCGGACCCGGTCCGATGAAGCTATGGTCAATAAGATCGAAAATTTTATACTCCGTCAGATCCAGTCCGGTCGCCATCGGACCCGGTCCGACTAGGCTGACTATAGCTAGGGTTTGGTCTGCGCCTCAGCCGTCAGACCCGGTCCGATCACCATCAGACTCGGTCCGATGAGATCCAGAAGCGACCCGCTTCAAGGACATAGCCAAAATTTTGAATCGCGGTTTCGTCGGAAACGGTCCGGTGGTGGTCGGACCTAGTCCAATGGGCTTGATGTTGGGTTTTCAACTTCGTCGGACCCGGTCCGATGGGATCCAGAGAGGTTCCAGTTTGGGGACCTAGCCGCTAGCGCATACCCCGGCCGTCGTACCCGGTCCGACAGCCGTCGGAGCTAGTCCGACGGGGCCAATGTAAAGGTTTTAGAATCTGAAAGCTTTGAAAAGCACATTTTCATTTTTTGTCCAAAACCAAAAGCTCTGAGGGTGAGAAATGACAATGGCAGCCTGAATCACACAATTGGGCTATAGATAGCAAATTGTAGCTCAAGGTCTTGACAAGAAGGATATTTTTAATTGAAATCTCTGATGAAATAGTTACCCTTTCTGCTCCAAGAACCTTGCCCTTGCTTCCATCTCCAAATGTGACTTTGCTGGGGAAGTTTCCTTCTTCCCCCAACGAGGTGAACAACCGGGGGTTGCCGGTCATGTGTTGGGTGCACCCACTGTCAACGATCCAATGGCACCCACCACTTCGGTAGTTCACCTGCCCATAGAGAATGAGTCATTTTTGTGACTCAGGAATCCATTTGATAGGTCCCTGAGGGTTAGCCTCCACAACATTGTAAACATTATTGATCACAGATTTAGGCACCCAAAGCTATTTCTTGAACTCATACTCCCAAGATGGTCCAATGAACCTAGCAAAGACTCTACCCCTGTCATCTTGCTGAAGTGCATAGTTTCTCTCTACCACCTCCACATGTGCTCTCCTAGGGTTCACATATGTGGGTCTAGCCTGTGGTGCAATGTGAGCTCTAGGACCTAGGAACCTAGCACTATCCCACATAAAGTTGGACCTATCATGATACATATCTCTAGGAGAGGCATGAGGGATGAATCTACCATGTCTCCTTCCAAATTGTGGTCCATGGTTGTAGTAGTGCCTAGGTGGAGCTGAAGGAATGTAGTTGTAGTGCCTAGGGGGTCCTTGCCTAGCAAGTGAGGCCTAGGTGGTGTTTGCCAAGTGTTGTGAGGCCTTGGTGGAGCTTGCCAAACATCTGAACATCTAGGAGGACCATGCCACACATTCTGAGCTCTAGGTGAATGCCAAGTGAAGCTATTGTGCCTAACAGGTCCTTGCCGAGTGTGTCGTGCAAAGTGATGCCTAAAAGCATTGTTGCTAGTGGTTGATTGTTCTTCTTCTTGGAAAAAGCATGGTAGTAGCTTTGCCTCATGGCAGATCCTCGAGGAATAGGTGTGTTTGCCTTCCTTCCCTTTGGCTTCTCTGGGGTGAACCCCAAGCCACCCTTGTGGGAGAACATCCTCTATTCCTTGAGGATCTTCTCCAAAGAGGTACTACCACCCAAGCAGTTCTCAAGTGCCTTCTCGGTTTGTCAAGTTTTAGCTTAAGCTCACTAACCTCAATAGCAAGTTCCCTAGCAGCTAGAGCAAATTTGCAATTATCAGGATTACATTCAATAGTAATGCTAGAGGAACCACTAGAGCTAGATGCAACATTGAACAATTCAATCAGGTCATCACATGAGGTGGAACAATCAGCTTTGCAAGGTACAACAACTTGAGCAACAGTGATAGTAGAAGCATCAACCATAGCATGACAAGACGCTTCAGCAGAAGCATTGCAAGGAGCATCAACAATAGTAGTGCAAGATAAATCATCAACAGGCGTAACAAAAGGTAGAGCACTCAAAGAAGCATTGTCAGCAACCAAACGCTCATTGCTAGCCCTAAGCTCATGTATGGTAGCAAGCAAGTGCTCTACTGACTCATGCATAGCTCTATTCTCCTCTTCAAGCACATCAAAGTTCTTAGTGGATGAGTGACTAGAGCTCACAAGCAAATCATGTTCAGTTTCTAGACTCTCATGCTTGGACTTAAGACTAGCAAAGTTCTCATTCAAGTCATTCAGGCGTTTCATGAGGGTCATGCTCTTCAACATCTCCTTCTCTAGAAACTCAAGAGCTTGACCAAGATATTCTGTAGCAGTTTTCTCATCATCATAGTCAGTCAGAATCAGAGCTACTAACCTCTTTTGCAGTTGGCTTGGCCATCAAGCACTTTGGAGTGCCGGCCGGTGTCGGTGTAGCCTCTGGTGTAGTGGAGATAGAGGAAGCAGAACCATTATCGGAGTACCATTCTTGTATCTCCGGAATAGCCATCAAGCACCTTGGAGGGAATGCCGGTGGTGGAGGGATTGACTCTGCAATCACCGTGGTCGCCATACCTTGATCATCCTCCTCATCTCCAAAAGCTTGGTCATCACTTGCGCTCTCATCGGTGACCCATTCACCAATGAAGGCTAGCTTCTTGCCATCCTTGGAGCGACCCTTGAACTCGGACCTCTGGAAGTTCTTCCAGTCCCTCTCCTTGTAATTGGGCTTCTCAGCATCTCCCTTTTCCTTAGCCTTTGACTTGTACTTAGCCTTGCTCTTCTGAGGACACATGGTGGCAATATGACCCTTCTCGTTGCACTCAAAGCATCGGAGTGATGCATGAGTGGCCTTGCCTGAGCCACCTCCATCAAAGCCTCTCCTCTTCATGAATTTGCTTCCATTCTTCATGAAGAGGCCCATTTGCTCAAATCCCGCCGCAAACTAGCTCATGGTCATCTCCTCATCATCAGCAGCTGGACTTGACTTGGTGTTGTTTGCCTTGGACCCGCTAGCCTTGAGAGCAATCACCTTGTTGTTCTCTGGTGCTGGTGATGCTCCAGGCTCAATCATGAGCATCTCATGAGCAGCCAACTTGCTTAGGGGGGCTGTCGATGAGAGCTTCTCCAATTCACCGCTTTTGGACAGATAGGTGATGATGTCCTTGTATTCTTACCTCGGCAACACCCTAACCATTTTCCTGCACACATCATCATCAAGAATAGCAGCTCCAAGCCCTTTGAGCTCGTTGATTCGGGGGTTAAGACGGGTAAACATATCATTAGCATTCTCGAAAGGGAGCATCTTAAATTGGTCAAGTCTTTTCTTAGCAAGAACCAGTTTACCCTCCTTGACAGAAGCTGTGTCCTCGTGAATCTCAATGAGCGTGGTCCATATATCATGTGCATTTGTGAGGTTGCTAACCCTATCAAACACATCCATTGACAAGCCACGGAATAAAGCATTCATTGCTTTGGCATCAAGCTCGAGCAACTTGGTTTGCTCAGGTGTGGGAGCTATGCCAGCTTCAAGTGTGAAGCCAAGAGGTGCATCTACGACCTTCCAAACATCTAGTTCCATAGACTGCAAGTAGACTTTCATGCGCAGCTTTCAGAAAGCAAAGTGATTACCATTGAACAGTGGGACCTATTGCGATCAACACTACCCCCGTTGGCCATCTCTATTGCGGTAAGGCAAGAACTAGAGAACCTAGCTTTGATACCAATTGAAAGGACCTAAGACCGAGAGGGAGGGTGAATCGGTCCCTAATTCAATTTTAATCACTTACGGGGTTGTTAATTTCTTAGCAAATTAGGGAATCAACTACCGGTTGAGCCTATGCAATTCTACGAAGCGAAAGCGAGTGATTACAATTGCAAAGGCACAAGACACAAGATAATAGGTGGCACAATGGCACATACAGGCAGTCGATATAAAGTGCACAAAGTAAAGGGACAAGGAGACAAACCTATTTGTTTGACCGAAGTTCGACGCAAGCGCCTACGTCTCCGTTGAGCAAACATTCCACGGAAGGCCGGGACTCATTCGTCCCTCGCGCTCAATCCACTCGGTAGCTCTTCACCACGGAAGACGGGTGAGCCAAAACCCCAAATGTTTGCGAGTTCTCCCACACACGCAGAAGCTCCTCGCAACCCTTCTACCACAACGTCGGTAGTCTCCAACACATGGAGAACGACACACCATAGTCCGGACGATACTTCCACTCCAGGGATTGCGGTTCCGAAGGCGATGACGAATTACCCCCCATGTATGGAGATGACCCCCGATTCACTGAAGGTTTTCGGCACCGCACCACGCTCAGCGACGGAGAGGTAGTAGACGAAGTCGATGTCGCGATCAAAACACGGCTTGGTGAAGAACTCCGGCAAGCAACGGGAACCCACGAGCACAAGGACCGGATTCTCCCACCAAGACCCAAAATTTCCCTCTCCCTCAAGAACTAGCCAGGAACACCATGGGATAGGAACCAAATCGAACCTCGGATGGTGGAAAGAGGTGGGGAACGGCTGCTCCTCTTCTCCCACACCTTCTCCGAGCTCAAGCACCCTTGGACATGGGCATGGAGGCACCTTGGAGAGGAACCACCATGGGAGAGACCCTTGGGCAAGGTGGTGGCTATGGGTGGCTAGAATGAAGCTATCTCTCTCTAAACTTCCCACGAGCTGGTGTCCCTCTATTTATAGGCCCCTCGTGAACCCCTAGTGGACTGGACAGGTGTAGGGCTGAGATTAGCTCGGGCAGTCCCAGATTCATCCGTCGGACCTGGTCCGATGACCGTCGGTCCGATGAAGCTATGGTCAATAAGATAAGAAATTTTGTACTCCGTCGGACCCAGTCCGGTCGCGGTCCAATCAGCCTGACTATAGCTAGGGTTTGGTCTGCACCTCAGCCGTCGGACCCGGTCCGATCACCGTTGGACCCAGTCTGATAAGATCCAGAAGTGACCCGCTTCAAGGACTTAGCCATATTTTCGACTCGCGGTCTCGTCGGACCCGGTCCGGTGGTGGTCGGACCTATTCCGATGGCCTTGATGTCGGGTTTTCAACTTCGTCGGACTCGGTCCGACGGCAGCCGGACCCGGTCCGATGGGATCCAGAGAGGTTCCAGTTTGGGGACTTAGCCGCTAGCGCATGCCCTGGCCGTCGGACCCGGTCCGACGGGCCAATCTTTTCAGCCCACTTGGTTTAGCCCTCTTCTCTCTCCCGACGTCACACCTAGGTTTTGGGCCATGTTTGTCGACTTGTGGACTCTGCGGGAGGTTTAGATTACTTAGACGAGAAGTTTCGTGCCTAGAGGAAAATTTCTGGCATGGGTTGCTTAGAGGCTACGAAACCCTGACAGCTGTCACTCCTCCGAACTCTCTCGAACCTGGATAGGTGGCCCAACTCCAGAACCCTCTCGAACCTCGAACACACCCGACGAAATAAGATAAGAGTGAGACGCTCGACGGATTGTGCTCAGTGGGACCCTGCTACCAGACAGTAGATTATCTGCAGGCCTAGACTAAACACACACATGGACAAGAGAAGAACTACAAAACAAATGTCCTTAACCTTGTGCGGTTGTTGACGTGCTAATCTCAGTCATCAATTACCAAAACCAAAGACAGGCGGGGAGCCTGCACTTACATTTAGCAAATGCATGGTTCCGTTGGACAACAGGCACACTTGAGATCATCTAGTAGAGGCATCAATAAGCACCATAAAGTACCTGAACGGACCCGTCAAAGGTACTATCCGTCCGCAGATGTCACCCTGAATTCTCTCTAAGAACTTCGGGGACTCGTCTTGGACATTGACATAAGAGGGCCTAATTATCAATTTTCCTTTAGCACACGCCGTGCACAAAAAATATCTAGATTTTAGGAAATTAGGCAGTTTCAAGCAATGGCCAGAAGAATTTCCCACAATTCTTCGGATCATATCCAGACCAGGATGTCCTAGACGGTCATGCCAGACCCTGAACTTGTCTAGGTTTGGTCTCCTCAGTTTGCATAGCAACATGAGGAGACAGCTTTATGTATGTGTAGTATAGGCCCGAGGAGAATGAAGGGAGTTTTTCGACAACCCATTTGTCACATCCATCAATGAGCGTCATGAGCCGGGCCTCCTCCCCGCTCTCATTATCAGTTTCAACATGGAAACCATTCATGTAGATGTCTTTAAAACTTAATAATGTACACTTTGATTCGGAATACAACAAGGCATCCTCCACATGAATCGTGGTACTGTTGACGCGAAAAGTTTACTGTTCGCGAACACACCACGGAAGCATCAAATCTGTGTTTGCGTCACAACCAATGAAAACCGAGCATGCCAGTCAATTTAACCTGAAAATTGACAAGGAGGAAATTGTTAGCGACTTGGCCCGAATCGGCTTTAGAAATAGCCAGACTAGGTTTTATTATATCGGTTTTAAGAATCTGATACACAGGAAATCTATCGGCTTAAATTCCGATAGAGCTATGATAGGATGGTTAAAGCATAAACTTCTTTTGTTGCTTTTTGTTATTTTCTGGATAAAACTAGCTTTAAAACCCTAGATCAATTTATCAGATTAAGCCAAGACATAGATCAAATAGATTGGTCAGGCCAAGACAGTATTTAAATCTATATTTAGGAATAAACTCATAAACCGATAAGAGGCTTATCACTAGTGAAGGGTAAATACAATTCTAATCGGTAAATATTCTAAACATGCAAGCTCCTAACGCAAACATATGCAAGATCGATCGGGTCGAGACAGTCGCATAGACTGGAATTGAGAGAAAACATGCAAAGGTATTTAACAATCGGCATTGCAGTGTAAATACATATTACAGATCGATTTAACGAGACAGTGTAATATGCGAACATGCTAAAGATCGATAAAACCGAGACAGTCTAACATGCTTTGTATACATGAGATCGAAGCAATACAGCCATGCGTACGGGTACAAGTAAGAGAATCGATTATTTCATCGAGATAGCTCTACCTGTGGTTGAAGTCCTTTCGACAAGGTCGATCGGATTCGAGAAAAGGGTTGTGTTTTGTGTATTGTTGTTGTTTCTACACGACCCTCGGGTCCCCATTTATACTGAAATTACAAACAGATATCGACACGACTAAAACCCGATACCGATCAAACCTATACTGACACGACTCGTGATACTTTCCAATCAAAGCTTTGAAATTCTCCAGGAATCTTTCAGAAGAAACACCATCGGAATCAGCTTTTCAACACCTTTCTTCTTGGACAACTAAGCCCATAATCCGATGTGGCCCAATAATCCCGATGATATGGGCCTATTTGTAATATCCGATTTTCTGCCAAATTTTGGTGTCAACATATGCCCCTAAGTTTGGCAATGGGAAAATTTCACTTTGCCGAACTTTTAACAAAATCGGAATCTTCATCATCCTATCTTCACAACCTTTTCCAAATAACGCCCGGGCGATTTCACCGCTCATCTTGTCATTTGCAGTGTCAGATGGACACATGTGGCAAAATTTCGTGCTAAATGGGTTTTAATAGGCGCAAAGCCCAGTAAAAATCCTAGTTTTTACCAGCTATAAATAGGCGGCCAGTGGCCGCCATTCCACGCCCTCCTCACGCATGAGTCTCCTGCATCGGAATTCTCGGAATCTCCAGAACTTCCCAGCGCTCAACTTCTTCCCCCAACTCCTCATCGGCAAAGATGTCTCAGGTACTCATTCGCACCTCCGATTCTGAACCATTGTATGGGTTGGGTCCGACAGGAGAAAATGATCCATCGGATTTCCTAGGTCATCCAGTAGCCAGGCTGCCCATATTTGCCAATGAACTCAGGATCAATAGTTGGAAACCGGCTTTTAGATCTTGGCCTAGCCCGATCGAGGGATATAAGGACTGGTTATTTCGGGTTTACGGCCAAAAAAAGGATCAGTGGAAAGAATTAGGAATTGCCGCTGCCATTCTTCTCTCCTTGAACCCTGTTCCTGCAGACGAGCCTTTCATGGCGGCAGCGGCTTATTTTTGGTGTGACACAGCCAATGCCTTTCTTTTTCCGACTGGTCCAATAGGTCCTACGCTCATGGACGTAGCAATGTTGACCGGACTTAGACCTGATGGCGAAATGCTATCGGCTTTTGACCTTCCAACTACTCTCAAGCTAACTCCTGAGAAAAACTTTGGATGGAAACGTAACATTAAGACCCATTAGAAAATCGGCAACATCGAAGACAAAGAGCACATCGCCTTCCTCAACATGTGGCTGGACAGATTCTTCTTTTGCGGCCAATCTCTCAGTCCCAGTAAAATTTATCAAGGAGTGGCCGAAGCATTGGTGGCAGGAGAGCAACTCTTAATTGGAAAATACCTGCTTGGGGCCACTTATCGGATGATGTACGAGATCATAGAGGGTCTCTGCACCGGAAGATCGGATTTCTCAGTAGGAAACTTAGGTGGCCCTTCTGGTTTATCGGATTATTCTTGAAGCTTCATGTACTCAACTCTATAGAGGAGCTTGACTTTGATATAGAGTTCCCCAACGAGGATGAAGAATCTGATGAGCACAATCGCCCCTGTCGATCATACGGTGAGATGGTAGCTGCCAATTGCAACAAAAGGCGCTTAAACCAAGAAGATTTTTCTAGCTGCTTTGCGTCTTTCTTCACATGGTCAGAATGGGGATATGGTCCATAACATTTTAATCCATATACCGATATTGATAAATACCCGGTCCCATCGTTTTAAAGCTTTCCTCCACTTTGACCGAGGATACCTTCTCAGTTTTTAAGGACTTCGTATCTCCGAGCATCTTTTTTGCCATCTTGAGCACACGAACCCACCTCAAGAAGCCTTCGTATGAATTTTATCATCCAGCTGTGTATACTCATCAGTTAAACCTGGTTAAGAATATTCCGGATTTATTCATATACCGCCAGTTGGATGCTAGAACTGATTTGAACTCTCAATCGGCCTATGCTATTTGGGTCGCTACTCATATCGATTTCGAAATGCCGATTGTGATTGATATGTGTGCTGCGGCGAGTGAAGACTATACAACTTGGTGGGACCGTTGCTAAGAATATCTATGCAACAGAAGGTGGAGCTTCCGCACTTATCAGAAAATTCACCGGTGGCACAGAAAATTGCAAACCTAACTAGCCAAGTATTGCTGGCATAGAAGAGTCTTCATCTGATTCAAAAGAACAGGATGAAGAGAAATCCGATGAGGATAATTCTGAAGAAACTGCCTCTGCTCGCTCCGATGATGAGGATGATGACGATAATGACTCCGGCTCAAGTTCCTCAGGATCTGACACTTTTTCTGAGTCATCAGAAAAAGACGTTGAAGAAGATAGCGAGCGCACGCAATCTCAATTTTATGCTTCATCTTCCAATAATGAGGTCACTAACTGGCCCGTGTGTGTATACTAACTTGCTTTTTTCTTTTCTCGATCATTAATATTGCATCATTTTTTTCACAGGGTGGTGACAAGCATCCCAAGTCCAAGCTGGTTGGGGAGGAAGCCGGACACCTTTATTCCACCGCTAAGTCAGCGTCGGCTTTTACCCACGGATTAGCTTAACGGCAGCCGAAAAAAGAGGTACAATCGGCTTTCAGTGAATATCTCTTTCAAGATCCGATTGCTTACCAATTCTAGATCAATAGGGAGATCCGATGGTGACGCTGGCCATAAGAGGAAACAATTGGCCCAGAGACCAAAGCAACAAAAGGTGCGTACATCTGGTAGCACCGAATCAGCATGTGACACTGTAAGCTCTTGATCTTTATTTCACAACCTTCTAACCCTCCATCGGTTTCCATCTCATCAGTATTTCATTTCAGGACACTACTCCTGATAAAAACAGGGAGGATGGCATGCTTGCACCGCCAACAGCTTCCCAGACTCCTCCAGTCTTCGACCCCAAGAATGTAATCATCTTTTCTTAGCAATCGATTATTTTATCTTTTTTCTGATTTCATTTTTTAGAAACCCCTTTCTTCAGTACACGCTCCAGCCAAGGAGTCCAGCTCGGATAACCGTGGTCTCCACATAGGTCATCACTTACGGGAAGAAGGACGATGAGTTGGATTTCGATCCTTCCAACTTGGAGTGGCTTGAGGATGATGATGATCTGGATATTCTATCCAACTCCTGGCCAAAATCGTTTCTCCAGTTGCCACTATCCAGCCCATTGCCACTGAAGCTGCTGCAACGTCAGGGTCTAATCAGCTTTCTGCGGATGCGATCGAAAAAATCAAGCAGATGTGGGAATTGGTGAGCAAAGGGAACGAATTTCTTGCCAATCCAGAAGATGTAAGTGACATCGCCAATTCCATTAATGAGATCCTCCCCGAGAAAATCGCATCGGCTATTCAAAAGCTACTGCCTCTCCATGGCAGAAAAGCCGATCTCGATGAAGCCCTTAAAAGGATTCACCACATGGAGGAAAAAAAGACGCTGAGGCGGAGGTGAAGGTTCTTGTTCAAGATGCCAACTCCCAGAACAACAAACTCAAAGCTCTAAAGGCAGAAGCAGAATCAGCAAAAACCACAGCTGCCGAGGCCATTTCAAAGGTCAAAAATTTGGAGCAACAATTGGAGAAGGCAAGGTAGGCCGAAACCGATGCTCGTGCTAAGCTCGAAGAAGCCAAATCGGCTTTTAAGGGACAACACAGCATCGTAAAAGAATGCGGTGAAAAGGTACTGGAGGCCAAGGCAAAAATTCTGATTGTGCCCGGATCGAAAAAAGAAGACACTGCCAAAAAGAAGACACTGCCATCATTAACGATATCCGGGGCACCATTACTGAAGCCACCAGAATTTTCCATCTGTTCTGTGAGTGATTGGCCTGCGTGCCAAATTTAAAAGATAATGTTTTATGCTATGTGTGGATCGGCTTTTGTTAGCCGATAAAACAATTATTTTTCCTGCCCTGGGGCACAAAACACTGAAGGCCTTCGTGCCTTTTTGTAATAACTTTACATTTTCCTTTATGCAAGTTCTTTTGCTTTTATCAGCTTTTTGACCTATAGGCGATTCATTAGAATCGGCTTTTCCTCAACAGCAACGTGTCGAGTGAAAGATTAGCAACGATTCGATCGAACCGGCTTTTTTCAAAATAAACTCTAGATGACAAGTGTTTGTCGGTTTTTACAAAAATCTCTTCTCAAGATCAGATCCAGACACTTGGATAATATTTCTTCAAATACTTAGCATTGATTGGTTTTCTGAAAACTTGTCCTTCGAGTGTTTCTAAAATGTATGCATTTCCAGGAATAACCTGATTGATTTTGAATGATCCTTCCCAATTTGGAGACCACTTCCCGTACTTAGGGTCTCTTGAGCCAATTGGTAAAAGTGTTTTCCACACAAGTTTTCCCACTTTAAAAGTTTTCGGCACAACTTTCTTATTGTAGTGTCTAGCAACTCTCTGCTTGTCACGTTCAATATGTTCCAAAGCCCTCAACCGGATTACCACCATATCATCAAGCTTGTCTGTCATCAGATTTTTGTAATCATCGGCTTTTACATTATTTTGTTCTTCAATCCTTGTAGATCCGATGATCGCTTCAATCGGTAAAACAGCTTCTTGGCCATAGACTAACTCAAAAGGTGACACTTTAGTAGTTCCATGCTTAGCAATCCGATACGTCCGTAGTGCATCTGCCAAATTATTATGCCAACCCCGCGGCCTTTCATCGATTTTTCTTTTAATCAGCTTTATAACACTTTTGTTAGAAGATTTCGCCTGCCATTGGATTGAGCATAATATGGCGAAGAGTTGATCGTTGTGATTCCTAAGCTTCGAGCATAATTCTAAAATGCCTCTGACATAAATAACGATCCTTGATCTGTAGTGATCGTTTGAGGAATTCCAAATCGATAAATTATGTGTTTTTTGACAAAGTCGATTGCTTCAGCAGCAGTCACTTTCTTCAATGGTACAGTTTCAACCCATTTAGTGAAATAATCTGCTGCCACTAGAATATACAGATGCCCCTTGGATGACGAGGGAAAAATTTCCCCGATCATGTCAATTCCCCATCCTCGAAATGGCCAAGGCTTCACAATCGGATGTAAATTTGATGCTGGTGCATGCTGGACATTTCCAAATTTCTGACAGTCCTTGCAGCCTTTGTAATATTTGAAACAATCTTCAACCATTGTTGGCCAAAAAAATCGTATATGCTTCAGCATCCACCTCATCTTATAAGCTGATTGGTGTGTTCCACAAATTTCTTCATGAACTTCTCCGATTGCAACCTTAGCGTCTTCTTCGTTTAGGCATTTAAGTAATAACCCATCAAAACTCCGATAATATACCTTATCATTGATCATCACATACCTTTGAGCTTTTCTCTTAAGCTTTCCATCGGTTTTTTCTTGAGGATTTTTAAGATAACCGATAATTTCTGCCTGCCATCCCATCGGTATCGGATTTTGATAAGAAATAATCTCCAACTCCATGATCAGCATTTTGTATCCTGATGTTTCTTGAGCTAACTCATTGGCCTCACAATTCTGTTCCCTTGGAACATGTTGTATTGTGAATATGGTGAAATGTTTAGCCAGACTTGAAGCTTTCTCCAAATATCCTTGAAGCGGATCATTATGACACTCATATTTACCGATCATCTGAAAAGCTACCAACTGTGAATCCTCATAAACTTCTGCAGCGATGGCTCCAGTTTGAATCAACCACTCCAATCCTTGAATCAAAGCTTCATATTCTACT
Organism: Raddia distichophylla; assembly: GCA_005191435.1. Taxonomy (NCBI): domain Eukaryota; kingdom Viridiplantae; phylum Streptophyta; class Magnoliopsida; order Poales; family Poaceae; genus Raddia; species Raddia distichophylla. Next base: position 1,203,758 of record SPJY01020215.1, on the reverse strand, counting down.
TGCTTGTTGGTCAATCCAAAATCCACAGTAATGCTGAATCTGTAAGAAACTCCAATAGGGGATACTATAAAAATACCAATTCCGCATCCTTTCTCACAAACCGATCCATCGAAAAATATCAACCATGGCAAAAGAACCGATAGATTAATATTCTGATGGTGTGTAATGAAATCGGCTAATACCTGCCCCTTGACAGCTTTTGGAGATTCATATGTTAAATCAAACTCGATGAGAGTGTATGCCCATTTCCCAAGGCGTCCTTTGATAATTGGAGCATTAAGCATGTACTTGACCACATCGGTTTGACAACTTACTTTGCATTCAGCACCCAACAAATAGTGCCTCAACTTGGTACAAGTAAAGTATAGACAAAGGCAGTATTTCTCCACCACTGTGTATCGGGTTTCTGGATCCAATAGTTTTCTACTCAAATAAAAAATTGCATGTTCCTTTCCATCGATTTCTTGACCAGAACTGCCCCTATCGTCTTTTCAGATACCGATAGGTAGAGTTTGAACGGCAAATTTTCCCTTGGGGCAACCAGAACAGGTGGATTGATCAAGTACTCCTTGATATTATCAAATGCTTTCTACTGTTCTGGTCCCCAAACAAACTTATCGGTATTTTTCAACTTGAGCAATGGAGAAAATGGGATAATTCTTTCTAATAATTAATTTTACCGATCAGCTCTTGTAGACGAACCTTTGACTCTGGAGGTTTGGTTTTCAGAATCGCCTTCACTCTATCGGGATGTACTTCAATTCCTCTCTCATATACCATGAATCCCAAGAACTTTCCGGCCGATACTCCAAAAGCACATTTCTTTGGATTCATCCTCATGCCATATTTCCAAAACCGATCCAACACAGTCACAATATCAGCCAAGTGTTGTTCTTCTTCTTGAGATTTGATTACCACATCATCAATATAAATTTCAACTAATTTACCGATCAAATCATGGCAAATCAAGTTCATCCCTCTTTGATATGTTGTTCCAGTACTAATCAGCCCAAAAGTCATAACAACCCACTCAAATAAGCCGATAGAGCCAGGACATCTAAATACAGTCTTGTTCACATCTTCTTCAGCCATAAAAATCAGATTATAACCGGCATTACCATCCAAAAAACTGATAATCCGATTGCCAGAGGCAGCATCAATTAGTCGATCAGCAATCGGCATCGGATATTCATCTTTCTATGTTGCTTTGTTCAAATCCTGAAAATCGATGCACACCCGAATCTTATCAGAATCTTTCTTCCCAATTGGTACAATGCTAGAAATCCAATCGGCGTATTTGCATGGCCGAATAAACTTTGCATCTAACCATCTTTGAATTTTAGCCTTCGCTTGTTCGTAAATTTTCCAACTAATTTTCCTTGGTGCTTTTTTTATTGGCCGAAATCCAGGCTTCATTTTAATCTTGTGTTCAACTATGGATCGGCTTAGACCAGGCATCTCATAATATTCCCAAGCAAAGCAATCAACCCGATCCTTAAGAATTTGAATAAGCCGATTCTTATATTTCCGCGACAGCTTTTTACTGATATAAGTGGGCCTTTCTTTTTCAAGTTCATCAGCCGATATAAAGCCCTGGCCCATCTTATATTCGATCTCCTCTAGAGCTGTGGTTCCTATAAAAAAAACCCTCGTGTCCTTAAGCCGGTGACTGTGCTTCTAGCGTCGTCGGCTCAAAGCCTGATTTGCTAAAACTGATGAAATCACAGTATTTCAAAGGTTTTCCCGATAGTGCTTCCAGATTATCATAAATTTCAGCACAATCGGTTTCTGCAGTCAAAGATTCTCCTCTAACCACTTCTATTTGCTCGCCAACCCACTGGATCAGAATTTGAGGCAATGTCGATGGAATGCAGCAATTGGCGTGTATCCAATCTCTTCCCAGCAGCACATTATAATTTCCCTTTCCTTCAATCACAAAGAAAGCTGTTGGAACTATTTTCCTACCTACTGTGAGTTCCACCACCAGAATTCATTTTGCTTTTGTCGGATTTCCATTGAAATCACTTAGCACCATATTGGTTTTCACCAAATCTTCTGTAGATTTTCCAATTTTTCGACAAACAGAATACGGCATTAGATTCACAGTGGCTCCACTATCCACCATCATCCTAGAAATCGGTTTTCCGTTCACATAGCCCATAATGAACAATGGCTTCAAGTGTAATCGGGAATTCTCAGGTTTCTTGAATATAGCATCTTCAGCTCCAATCACAAGTTCTGCAGCCGCTTCATCGTATTCACACATGAATTCCCGAGGCAATATGCAAACCATGTTAGTAGCAATTGACGCTTCATTGGAATCGGTTTTAGTATCAATAACAATAGCCGATTTCAGCTTAGGCCTTCACTCCTGTTTGCCCTTAGCCGATTTCATCGGCTTTACTTGCTCCAATAACGCATCCCTGAACTTCTCAGCTTCAGCTTCATTTGCTTCAGTGTTTCTCATCCTTTGTAGGCGACGTTTCCAAGACTTAGTAATTCCACTTGGACACCATCGCGGCAACGACACCTTATGAGGACGATGCACATCGGTATTTTTTCCTATCGGAATCTCTCCAGCTTTCTTTTCAGGAAATACTAAGCGATCTTTTACCGATGCCCTCTTTACTGGTGGAGCAAACACGTGATTCATAGGGCAATTCTCAATGGTAGGCAATGACATCCCTTCTTTCCTGCAATATCGAAAAAAAAGGACACTCCCAATGTTCCATCTCCCAATCTCGATTCCTTGGACTTTCTTGAAGAAGCGGCTTAGGAATCCTTGGCTTGATGCTCCTACTGGGTGGATTTTTGGCCATTCGATCATACTTTTCTAGCAACTGATTAAAAGTTGGTTTTGGCCTTATGATCGGTTTATTATCCTTTCCACACCTTACTTCGTGCCACCTGTCAGCCTCTTCATCCCCTCATGGCTTGATTGATCGAAATCTCAATTCTGGCTTCTCTTTTACTACAATCCTTTTAGGACCGACAAGCACTTTAAGCCGACTGAAACTTTCTCCAGAATCATCGGCTTTTCTTTTCACAGCGTCAACCATTCCAACAAAGCCGACTGGAAAAGGTTCTGTATCAACTTGTAAAGTTTTGCCTTGATATCGAAGCTGCCCATCTTCAATAGCCTTTTGCACAATTTGTTTGAAAACATTGCACTCATTAGTGGTATGTGAATATGAATTATGCCACTTGCAATATTTTCGCTTCTTAAGTTCTTCTAGCAGAGGAATCACATGCCCTTGCTTAAGCCGAATCAGCTTTAATTGTAGTAGGTGATAAAAAATTCGATCACACTTGAAAATATCAAAGGAATATTTACTCTTTTCAGAATTCTTCGCCTTTATCCAACCAAGCTCAAATTCTTTCTTATTGCTCACCCATTCAGCAACATAAGCACCAACTTCTTCGGTATCGGAATCATCAGAATCTTCAACTTCCTCAGTGTTAACAATATTGATAGCTTTGTCTTTACCTTTATTGTTGTTGTTATTCCGATACTCCTTCTGACTTGGATAGAAATTATCAGAGAATCGGCTTTCATACAGCGCGATCTTGTGAGCTAAATGAGAAATATCAGCAAACTCTTGATTGCCCACCTTTTTCTGATTAACAGGCAATAATCCCTTGAAAACAAATTCTGCCAATTCATTATCAGGCAGTGATAGGCTATAGCATCGGTTTCTTACTTCCCTGAATCGGTGCAGATAATCATTAACCGATTCTCCAAACTTTTGTTTGATCATCATAATATCGGTAATCCTAGCTTCATTCTCCACAGAATAAAAATATTCATGAATCTTCTTCTCAAGATCTATCCAGGAAGTAATGCTGTTTGGAGAGAGTGTGGTGAACCAGTTAAATGCCGATCCCGATAGTGAGAGAGGGAACAATCGGCATTTGAGTGTGTCTTTTGAAGCAGCTTCTCCACACGATGCAAGGAATCTAGCAACGTGCTCACGGGTGGAGGTGTTATCACTTCCATTGAACTTAGCATTGGCAAAATCTGGGACTCGGTATTTGTGAGAAAATTCTGTCTCATTAAAAGCTGATGGGTACGGCATGGTATAGTGTGGAGCAATCTTTGGAGTGTTGAACCCACACTATTTCATCATGTTGTATACCAAGTTCTTTGTCATCTCTTTCAAGTTTTCATTCATTCCAGAGTTAATCGGCTGATAGATCGGATTTGGTATTGGGATCATAGCCTGATTATTTGGTATCACTTGAATCGGGTTTGGGTTAAATGCCCCTAGTGCAGGATTTGGATTGAAAACTGGATTTGGGTTAAAAGTCCCCAATAAAGGATTTGCTTGAGGAGCTCCAGCTTGAGAAATTCCTGCCTGGGTATTTCCAAATTTACCTCTGGTGAGTTATTCCGATTCCTTGAAGGGGTTTGACCAGTCATAAGATTATGTAAAGCAGCACTAGTCCCCTCTTGCACAATTTGTCCCAAAAAGATGATTGATCTAGCATCGATCGGTAAACTGAACTGTTAATCTGATCCCTCAAAATTTTAGAAAAATCTCTCGCAATTAAGGGGTCTCCGATTGAAGCTTTGGTGATTTGTCCACTGCGAGTTTTCCGATAGCTAGATAGCATCCTCTTCCTGTTTTCTTCCTGCAACTCAGCAAGCTTGTCTTCAAGTTCCTTTTTCTGCTCAAGGCTCAGCTCGTCATAAGTCACTTCTGTTCCGGCCGCCATCCTAGCGGCTTCCACAGCGGCTTCAGCGTCACTTTGAGTCATAATGCCGATGCCGATGTAGGAGTCGATGTCGAAGTTGTTGTCGTGGTCCCACTGGGCGTGCCAAAAAGTGTGTTGACGCGAAAAGTTGACTGTTCGCGAACACACCACGGAAGCATCAAATCTGTGTTTGCGTCGCAACCAATGAAAACCGGGCGTGCCAGTCAATTTTACCATGAAAATTGACAAGGAGAAAATTGTTAGCGACTTGGCCCTAATCGGCTTTAGAAATAGCCAGATCAGGTTTTATTGTATCAGCTTTAAGAATCCGATACACAGGAAACCTATCGGCTTAAATTCCGATAGAGCAATGCATATGATAGGATGGTTAAAGCATAAACTTCTTTTGTTTCTTTTTGTTATTTTCTGGATAAAACTAGCTTTAAAACCCTAGATCAATTTATTAGATTAAACCAAGACATAGATCAAATAGATTGGTCAGGCCAAGACAGTATTTAAATCTATATTTAGGAATAAACTCATAAACCGATTAGAGGCTTATCACTAGTGAAGGGTAAATACAATATGAATCGGTAAATATTCTAAACATGCAAGCTCCTAACACAAACATATGCAAGATCGATCGGGTCGAGACAGTCGCATGCATTGGAATTGAGAGAAAACATGCAAAGGTATTTAACAATCGGCATTGCAGGGTAAATACATATTACAGATCGATTTAACGAGACAGTGTAATATCGAACATGCTAAAGATCGGTAAAACCAAGACAGTCTAACATGCTTTGTATACATGAGATCGGAGCGATGCAGCCATGCGTACGGGTATAAGTAAGAGAATCGATTATTTCATCAAGATAGCTCTACCTGCGGTTGAAGTCCTTTCGACAAGGTCGATCGGATTCGAGAAAAGGGTTGTGTTTTGTGTATTGTTGTTGTTTCTACACGACCCTCGGGTCCCCATTTATACTGAAATTACAAACCGATATCGACAAGACTAAAACCCGATACCGATCAAACCTAAACCGACACGACTCGTGATACTTTCCAATCAAAGCTTTTTGACACCTTTCTTCTTCGACAACTAAGCCCATAATCTGAGGTGGTCCAATAATCTCGATGATATGGGCCCATTTGTAATATACGATTTACTACCAAATGTGGGTGTCAACAGGTACCCATGGGAAGAGTTAGTTCGGCTCTACCAGAACCAACTATTCTCGCATTGCTACCAGCAATGGTGGTAATATTATCATCCCTCTTGCAAAGGCTATGAAAATATTTTCTCTCCCTCAAGATAGTATTAGTGGTGCCACTATCCACTAAGCACAACTCCTCTTCCATCGCAGCCAACCACACAAGCTCTATGTCATAATGAATAAGAATATATCAAGATGCAACCAAGCAAACATATAATCTTAAACATTATAATCGAAATTAAGCAAACATTAACTCGATTCAACAATGTGGCATACACGACACACTGACAGGACATAGAACAATTAACCAATAAGGTTCACATGACCACAAATATTAAGCATAACACTAAAGTATAGACGAACTGGCTCTCATACGCACACAAAATTGGCTATTGCATATCACCATATGCATCCTCAAAAGTGGAGTGACGCTCATCTAACTCCATATACAAGTGATCCCCACTCACACGAGATGGGGTGTTGTCTCTCTTCGGAGATCCCTCCAAGGCAAAGTCGCTGCTGTCATGTTCAGAATCCGTCGTCTCCACATCCATGTGAAGATCATCTTTGACAGGTGTAGCTTCACGCTCAGTGAAGTGTGCCTCGGTCTCCTTCCTTGAGCCATCCTTTCCCATGTGCTTATGGTACAACTCAACCAGATGCTTAGGGACACGGCAGTTACGTGCCCAATGGTCAGCACTGCCACACTTGTGACAAGGCTGTGAGGAACTCGGCGCGTAGGAAGACTTCGCCGAGCCTTCACCTTTACCCTTTCCCTTCTTCATCTCATTCCCTTTCCACACACCCGGACCCTGCCGAGGTCCTTTCTTCCCCTTCCTGAAACGGCGCCTGCCGCCAGAATTACTCTTAGCTGTATGATGCGTTTCCGGCGCATCTGCTGCCCCAGTGGACCGAATATTGTGATTCTTCATCAATAGTTCATCATGCTTCTCAGCCTCTAAAAGAGTGAGAATCAGCTCAGAGTGCCGCGTAAACCTACGCTGGTGGTATTGCTGCTGCAATACAATCATATTGGGGTGAAAGGTGCCCAAGGTCTTATCAATCATCTCAGCATCAGTTACTTCCTTTTGACAGTATTTGAGCTTCGAGACAATCTTGTGCAATGCGGAATTGTACGCTCCAACAGACTTAAAGTCTTGGAAACGTAGCACGGTCCACTCTCTCTGTGCCTCTGGAAAGATGGTGGCCTATTGCTGGTTGAACCTCTCTTTAAGAGAGTTTCACAAAACCAGAGGATTCTTCTCCATGACATACTCAGTTTCAGGTCTGAGTGGAGATGATGCCTTATTGTACCCAATGCGCCAAACTTGGCGATGTTGGGTATCACCACAACGGGTGCGCCCTCGGCCGAGGGCGTGATGGCAATGTCCCATCCTCTGGCGGACAAACTAATCTCCATATCAGTAACCCACGTGAGGTAGTTGCTCCCATCAAGAGCGAGTTCAGCAAACTCCCACTTGGCGATGTTCTCAGCCATCTCTGCATACAATGCACAATTCCATCATGAAATATAGCAAGTGCATATGCTTAATATCGAATCAAAGCACGCAATCACGCCGTGAGATGCTTTAGATTCTAATTTACACGAAGATACGCATCCTATGCGCTACTGCCATAGTTCTACTCGGAACTATACCGTGTCGGTCATTAGGTTCAGCCAAACCACCTTTGCCGATACCGGATACCGCCGGATATGCCTGAGCTGCCGCATCAAGGCTCATACGTGTCGGAACACCGCCAAACCACGTTTTGGTTCTTATTCACTTCCCGGTACAGCCGGTTTAGCCTGACCGAACTGTATAGCTGCTAGGCTAAGTCACCGCTTGGGCCGAGTTATGTATACCGAGCCATGCATGGTCGAGCCATGCGGCTGGCTAAGCCGGTCGCCCGAGCTAGGCGCTGAACCGAGCCACATCGGGCTAGCTGAGCCACTGGGCCAAGTCGGAGCCAAGCCTAACCAGAGCCGAGCCAGGGCCAAGCCGAATTGGGGTCAAGCCGATCCGGGGCTGAGCAGGGCCGAGCCGAGCCGAGCTCGCGCTCGAGGCCGAGCTGCATTCGGACTCGAGCTCAGGCCGAGCCTAGGCCGCGCCGAGCCGGACTAGTGCAACCAAGGCCGAGTCTTGGTCGGGTACACATCGGTGGGGCCCGTCGCCGAGGCCTCGCCGGGTCGCGGTCGGTCTGGCCTGTGCCGAGCCGTCGTTGACCTCGCCAGGTCACGACGTACTCCTCCTATGCCGGCTTTTTCGGAACGAATCAAGAACGCTTCGTCTAGGGTTAGGGAACCAGTCGTCGCCGTGCATTGAGCTGGTCGAGCCGGCCAAACCGCAACGCCTAGCTACCGCTCGGGGACGGCGCCATTGGCCTCGGGAACTGTGCCGCCGCCCTGGGTTCCGTGCCATCGGTCTCCCCCTCACAACTAGAACCCTAGAATGTATACGATCTACAACCTGCAAACACACAGCGAAATAGATCGAAAACTAAACAACGTATCGTTCACCAAGGATCAAAGCAGAAGAGCTTCGATCTGCAAGAACGTGATCGAGAAGACGGCGATTGTCGCGTAGGACAAATCGACGGGTCCTAGACACGTCGGCGTGACGATGATCCGACGCCGACCGTACATAGACGAAGTAGACGTACAGCCGATATAGTCGTACCGCCGATGTCGTCGATCGATCCGGCGTCGAAGAGCTTCGTGCTGATAACGTGTTGTGAAACAACCGGTAGAGCGGATCGACTTAGACGAAGAAGATGAAGTCGTACAGCACAACAATTAACCACAATAACAGAGAGACGGAAGCAGAGAGAAAACACACGACGGTGGTAATCTTTATTAACTGAACAGGTATGATTACAAGGGGGTCCTCTCATAAACACATGCCGGAGACGCCAGTTGGCTGCCCCCAGGAGTCATTGTTCCCCGCCGACGATCCGTGTAGTGGGTCCGCAGCATCACGATCCAGGCTGCCGCCGTGAAGACCTTGAGGTCATCCCTCGATTCCGTCTCCGGCGCGAGCGACGCGATGGCGCACGATGAGCCCACAAGAGCTTGGGCAATGCTACGTAACCAGAGGTGGTCGGGGATGCCGCGCATCTCGAGCAGCACCCGCAAGTACATCGGGCCAGCGGAGGCCTGTGCTTCCCAGTGCCAAGGCTTGAAGATGAGGCGGAACGGCGCTGACGGCGGCCATGGTGAGTGGAGGACACGCGACATGTCACTCAGCTCGCGGAAGACCATGAGGAAATCCTCAGCACGATGAGTGTGGGCTCTGTAGTCTTCCGGCGAGAGTTGGAAGTGCTCAAGCAGGTGTAGGCCGACCTGGTGTGCCGTGACCGTGCCCCGGATCCTCCCCGTGTACCACGAGTACTCCATAGACGCCGTGGCGTGCAGCGCCGCCGCCTACGTGGTCGTCCTCCCGGAGTTCCTTGACACGCCGAGCCTGCGCGTGTGGGAGCACGCGGGCGGCGCGTGGTGGCAGGTAGCCGCGATGCCGCCCGCCCTCCGCGGCACGAAAGCCGACGTCAACTGTGTCGACCACGGCGACCGCGTTATGGTCTACGTCAGCTCCGGCGACGTCAGGACCAACCGATGGAAGAAGCTCCCGCGGCGCGCCGACGGGGACGGGGAGGCCGCCACAGGCTTCGTGGTCGCCCTCTCGTTCGAGCCAACAAGAATGGAGGCCGCCGTCCGATTCGTTAGAGCCTCAAACCAATTCTCAAACCAAAAAATTCAGACTGAACTCAAACCCATCCAACCAACAATAATTACTAAACCAAACAATTAGTCACTTCAACCCATTGCCCACCGAACCCGACAACCAAGTAAAGAAACCAATCCACCAAACCACTAGCAGCTTTAGTTCTGTCTAACGTTCAAGTGCGTGCTCATGTGCATGTGTCCATGTGTTCGCATGAGTCCATCAGGAGACGCGGCTGACAGCCATTACAGTAGGAGGAGGATTCACCCATTTAACATAAGGAAAGTCGCAAATGCTTAAGTTAAAAGTCCAGCCGGTGAAGATGTCACGTGAAGTCGCCCGAAGAAGTCCATTCTTAGATGATAACATCAGCGGACAAGAGGGAGCACCTGCTGGACTGTTCTGCCCTAAAAAATGTAACAAAAAGAGTAAGTAATCTGTCAGGTATTCAGGTTTAATCTGCTGTTGTTTCTAATATGGCTCAGTGCTCAGCGAGATCTTACCAGGACGGTGAGGCCAACCCACTCTTTCAAAACATCACGAATGGTCTCCACAGAAACAGCATTTAGGGTACCACGACTGCCAGAAACGATCATTCCAATAACTCCCCTTCTCGAGATCACAGGACCACCAGACATACCTCTTGCGCCAACACAGTCACTACGCACATTCGTGTTGGTATCTGCAGCACAGCTCATTGGACCAATCCAAACTCTAGCCTCCCTTCAATTTCAATAAAAAAATGAATGTCAATGATAACTGCATGAAATTCATACTAGCAAAAGAGACCTATTAATTCATAACTCTAGATAACTCTACTGCCTGCACACACATACTAGCTTCATTGATAACTGCAAAGTGTTTACTTACGTGACGCATCCTGGAGATATGCCGGCCATCCTTGCAAAACAGGCCTCGCTGAACAGACTCGGGTTAATATACCCCATCGCTATACAGCTGTCACCAATGGTCACATGGTCTGGATTTGCGAATTCCATTCTCTTCACAGCAGTCAAACCTCGGACTTCAAGGATGGCTACATCCGCAGCTGTGCACAGGTGAGCAACTGTAGCAGGAAGCTCCTCAACTCCGGCAGGAAGCAATCGTCTAATGCATAGTTTGTCGCCGGGTTGGAATGGGCTCACCACATGTTCACAGGTAATAATAGTTGATTTGCGTTGATCATTTTTAATGACAAATCCAGAGCCACGGCAGAAACGACGACCATCTGCCTTATAGACAATTACGGCGAGCACCCTTTCCCTTGCGCTCATGGCAAAAGAGTAGAGCCGCCTGTCGGGATTGGTCGTGGATGGCAATTCCATCCTGTAAAGCAGAATAGAGCAGCCAATCAATGCCAATGCCACTCTGCTGACGTGACCGGGTGACGTTTCCTGCAAAGTGTCAGCCGGTGAGCAGCAGGGATCTGGTGTGACCGGCCGGATCCCGCGCGGCCGCTGTGTTGGTGTTAGGGATGAGCATGGGCCGGCCCATTACCCATTGGGTCCGACCCAAAACCCCCTAGCACTTTAATATTAATTAATTTGTCATCAATGCCACTAATAAAAATTAGGGCTCAACGATGCTCACACACAAGGGTCGGCCCATTTATACATTTAAATAACTAGTCCAACAAGCTGCATTTATACAGTAACACAATCAGACTTGACCCACGCTCATCCATACCAATGCTTAATGAAAGAAATATCTCAATAAAGTGTATATACACACATAAGAAGATTTATGAGCAGCATTTCTGATCAAGTTTGACTAAACCAAAATCAGGATGACAAGCAAACTAAACCAAAACAAGCAAGAAGATAAATCAGGATGACAAGCAAACTAGCAAAGCCAGGTAACTTCTATACATAAGATTTGTCAGCTGCCATATGTAAGATTGTCCAAAAAATATATATCTGTCATCAGGCATGATCTATAAAGTTTCCATACATAAGATTTGTCAGTTGCCAATCTGCCATAATCGCTTGGCCCCCAGATGGTCTATGAAGCCTACACCTAGAAACATGGTTACACAGATTTGTCTCATCCTCTTGGTTGCATCTCCACAGGTATCTCATCTCAAGGAGTACTAAGGGTTCTATACCACCAAAATGTCATGTAAAGATACAAGAGACTTCAGTTAATTACCACTAGTTATGAATAGAACGCAGCATGCTAATAATCTGATTACTAGGTGACAAACTGCACTAATAGTAGAAGTAAACAAGGAATAAAGATATTTTGGCTTATTACCAGAGCCATTGAACAGCAGTAGTAGCACTTAACTATATTTAATTGCAAGGTTAGTTTCTAGGTTCAGCTAAAGACATGCACATGACGATAAGATTAGTGCACAACAATAGAGATTAAAGGCGTGCACATGCATTCATATTAAATTCAGCAAAGATCATCTCAAGCAGGCAAAATCTGCAAGTGTAAACATCCTAATTTTCAGACCCTTACAAACATCCCAATTTTCAGATACTTGACTTCAACAAAATAGGTCAAAATCTGAAAGTGTAAACCAGTCATGCTACAAAATATGAATGGTTACGGTCCAAAGATTATTTCAATGCCAAGAAAATCAGTGCCACCAAAATCTTATGTTCCACAAATCAGAAAAATAGTCCAGATGTGTAAACTCTAAAGCTAGAATAAGGGCTATAATAAAATAATCCAAACAGAGATATCAGATTTCAAGCCTTAGATTCCTTCAAAGAGAACAATTCCATACTATGTATCAGATTGACATCTAATCTGTCTGAACAATTCCTTCAAAGAGAATAATTTTTCCATATACCAGATTAATATCTGCTGGTGACAAGAAATTGTTCTGTCACAAGGTGGCACTGGACGCTTAGAGGTCTAATTTGGAAGTCAGAAAATAGCAAATGTTTCATGATGGTAATTAAAGAGAGATCCATAGTTGAAAAAGAATTTGCGAAGTACTATTCCAATTCCATGGTCATAGAAGCTCAAGTGCCATAAACATCCTATTGGGAAATTCACAATTGACAGTGAAAACAAGAAACTGCTTTCAAAAAGATCATGATGGCTGCTTAATAAAATAAATAAATACTCCAAAAGGAGATTTGGTTAAAAGGTCCCAGAAAGTGCAAACAAGGAATAACGATCCAGAATATATTAATTAAATAAATAATAAAGAATACAAAAGTTAAGAAGAGCAATAGTAATGGTGGACTCAAAACGATCATATTTAAACTTAAGGAATGTCCTATTGCCCCAAAGACGGAAACATTAAATCATAATGTATATCTGTAAAACACCGCCCTTCCAGATTATCCAATATATATGCTGCTTTCAGTATATTAAGAACAAGAATTTCAATCAGAAACAGTGCCTAATTAACCAAATCTCCACTGCCTCATTCATCCAATTCATTTCTCCAATTCTGACAAAAGTTCAGTTCATAAGATCTAATCAGGATGCTACCTAGTGATCTGTTTATCTGCATACACCAAGTTTGCTAAGTACAAAAACTTAAGATATATGTTCAAGGTAACTACATACATCACTGGAACATGCTAGCCTTTCTTGCAACAGGCAGAGAGCGCAACTGCATATGACTGGACTGAAGACTATACAAGAGTCAAAACGGTAACCATGAGAATCAGCCCTTACAATTCCTACGATTCATGGATTGATCTGATATGACTGGACTGCAACTGCATCCATGAAAACGATGCATAAACGAACCACTAAATACCATCAAGCGCAATGCATCTCATCTTGTTTGCATGAAAATTTGAAAGTGTTCTCGTGCTTAGATACTATGAAGTCCTAATGGAGGACAAGAAGACTCACCATTAGGGACATTGCTGACAAGATCCACTGGAGTGAGTAGTATGCCTTCTACATCCGGACCACCCCCTGCTTCTTGCACTGCTCGGAAACTCTCCATTTGGTACTTCTTAGCTTCTTGCATTGCCTACTTACCTAGGATGACGCCGGATGAGGTGGTACCGTGGCGGCTTGGCTGGCGAGGCGGCGACCGGTAGGGAGGCGCAGCGGCCGGCAAGGCAGCGCGGGGGCGGGCCTAGAGAGTCGGCGACCGGCGGGGAGGCGCCGTGGCAGCCTTCTTGGCGAGGGAGGCAGGCGTAGCTGGCGCCGCCGCCGCGCCACCGTAGCACCCAAACTCGTGGCGCAGTGGAGCTCCTCCCCACCCCTTTTATTGGAAAATTTTTACTGTTTGCCCATAAAAAATCACGCAAACGAAAAAATGCCCAAGGTTTACGACCAATTGCAGAAATGCCCCTAGGCGCTCCTGGCCAGGGCGGCATCAGAGGGTTGGCGCTCTGGCGGGTAGCGCTGACTTGGCGCCACCGCCCAGGGCGCCAAGCTTGGCGCTCCCACCCATGGCGCCAAGTCAGTAGGCGCCCCGGCTCAGGGCGCCAGGGGTTGGGACCCACCCAAAATCACCCGTTGTTTTCGTCCGCATCCACTTCGAATTCGTTCTTGGATTCGTTCCCGCCCGCTGTTTTTCACCAAGTCAACCAGAGAATTCCCAAATCAAATCAAAGGACCAAGGTTGTAGGGAGTTGTGAGTAGAGGAAGACCAGATCGGTGTGAGGGGGTGGGTTCCATGGGCGGTGGGGCGTTGCGCCGGGTTGTAGACAGCAGGGACGGCGCGGCGGCGGACTGCAGGAGTGGCGGTGGACGCGGGTTGCAGCGTCGATGGAGGCCCGCTCCAGGGGCGGCGGTGGAGGCTGTCTCCACAGGCAGTGCGCCGGCAGGTTCCGGGGCGGCGGCGGTTTCCGGTGCAGGCGGGCGTGGAGGACAGCAGGTGAAATGGGGAATTAAGGGAGGCAGGTCAATTAACTTATCAAAAGGAGCACGGCTTGGTTGGTAATTAGTGGAGGGAAAGCCAAATAATTGAGGGAAAACAAAAAAATGGGAATTTTTTTTGCGCGAAGGATTTTTTTAGCTAATTTTTGGCTTGGGTGGAAAACCTGAAAAATATAATGTCCATTCAATTTAGTTCCGAAATATTTTAAATGTTTTTTTCAAATATGTGTTTTGAAAGAGGTGAACTTTTTTATTTGTTAAATTTGAAAAATCTAAAAAACTATTAGAGCTACATAAAAAATACGTCTCGACAAGATTTGTAGTAGGGGCGTGAAAAGACTAAATATCGGTCAAACTGATCAAATTCAATTTTTTTTATGAAATGAGTACCCATTACATTATATTTTATATACAAGGATGGTCTTCGAACGGACGAAGAGGAAGCACCCGGACACGAGCTGCGGTGGCCTTGCACCGGCAATGGCTTCGGTGGTGAAGAGGACGTAGAGGATGTAGTCGTACGTGTCTTGGCGGCAAACTCGACGGTGAAGCGCTTGTACGTGGCGGGACTCACTCACACACGTACTGGAGACGAAGGAGTGGTTTCAAATGAGCTCTCTCAAAGGAATCACGTGATCCCTCACTCCCTTATATAGATCGACGGGGCCAAACTTCACGTGCCCGCCTGGTGTTTGACGACCATCGGACGCTGTCTAACGGGACCAAACTTCACACCAAGTGGCCCCTAGCTCCTCCCTCTCCCTCAGATCCCTCCAAGCACTTCCGGAGACTTCTACCCAAGTGCAGGTTGGATCTGAGATCCCTCGGATCCCTCCCGACACGCGTGTTGGTGCATCTTGGACTCCAAGTAACAGGTCTTCTCTGGCAGGCAGGTCCCTCTGAGCACTCGAGTCCGTGTCCTTATCTTTTCTGAGTTGTGTCGAGAGGATTCGAGAGTGTCAAGCGTCCACGGGGTGGTTTACTTAGGATTCAAGAGTGTCAGGCATTCAGTTCAGAGTATTACATGGGCACTAACAACATAGGTTTATATGCTCAGAAAATTCATATGATTTCTCCAATGAAAAGGCTAGGCCCTCATTTCAGATTAGCACATGTATCATATTAGCCTGAGCATTTACATCTGACTCATTTCAGATTACCACATGTATCAGATTACACCATTACTCACCGAGATGAAAGAACAAGAAGAAATTCTTTGCATTTATAGAAATATTTTTTTATACAGCCTCGTTGTTCATACATGGGCAGTAACAGACCACTACAACATACATCAGAATCAAAAAGAAAAACAAAACAGTTGTTGCATACAAGCTACAGACAACATAGGTCTTTTGCAATGGCTGTTTGATATGCATTGCTTCTCTTTTCAGCATCAGCCTTTTACTCTTCCTCCCTTGTAGACTGTCGGTTTGCATCATTCCTGGACCCAGGAATCAATAGCTTCTACGTCAAGTGCATCCAGATGTAGTTTTTCCTTCTTCCTAAGGCATTTCTTTTTCTTTGGTTTTTTAAATTGAAGCATTTCATCTGGGGTATAATAGTGTGCCCCATATCCAATTTTTCCTATATGAGAGTAAGTTCACATATCAAGCAAAAAAAAATAACAGTAAGTATTCATGAGTGTGTCTATATGTTTTACCAAGCATGCAGTCAGATGCCGCTATAACATCAGGTGTGTAAGTATCTTTTGCAAGCTTGACAAAGTTTGGAGGAACTTCTTGAGAATCAGATGCACCGCAAACCTTTAATCAAGAGGGTGCTAATTTATCTGATTGCATAAGTTGGACAACTTTTTAAGAATAGAACTCCAGTATAAGCAAAACTATACCAAACAGATCCAACCATCAGGGAGCCACTCTTGCTTCAGCTTCCATCCTGCCAGCTGGGGATAATAGTATATTGATAATTTCACATTGTTTGTGAGTATGCCTCTTTAGCTGACTAAAGCATTCAGCATAGACATATGAAATATCATGCTCATATGTTCTTTTCTGAAAATCAGCATACAGTGTGATCTTAAAGATTGCACTGTTGCAGAAAAATAAGTGCAAAAATGATGTGTTCGAACTCCAGGTAAATAGCTAAGCTGCTTACAGTTTCAGTTTTTCATATGCCTCTGGAATTTTGACATTTTAGTACTAAGAGAGACAGGCTTTTCCTTCGCACCACAAATATGTAGGGCTGTAGCATCTTACGTAAGATCAAAAATGGATTACTCACTGTTACTTAGTACGATTATTTCTATAGTATACAAATAAAGTGAAAACAAATCCTCGGCCTAACTCAAGGTCAGCTCACTTCATCAATGAACAGGCATGGGAGAAGTGTTGTGCTCTGTTGTTAGTTTCTATTTTTTTGGTCCCAAACTATTATTAATATGAGGGTAATATGGTTCCAAAACCCTTGTTAATATGAGAGCTAACAATATGAAAGGCAAAAATGAAAAGATAAAAGCATGAAACGAAAATCTGTCCAACACAAAAAACACCGTATCCTTCTCAACATAATTATAACACCTAATAAGTATATGTGCATTCCATGCTTTCTTTGTGAAGAAACAATCTATATACAGCAACAAGTACCATGTTATTATGCAAAACAGAGTATATTTTCTAGTATAAGCGTATGAACGCAACATCACAGAGCAGACAAATAAAAAAATCAAGAAAATAATCAGTTGAAAACAAAATCTGTGGAACATTACAGGGAGTTAAAACATCAAAACAGCCGCGTACCAGGATGCCGCCGAGGCGCACGCCGTTGTGCTCGAATTGAAGCAAGCTCTGCCGCTGTGCGAGAAGGCTCTGCAGTCTGACAGGGAGTTAAAACATCAAAACACCAGACGGCAGGACGGACTCCTTCAGGTCGACGCAGGCACGCAGGTCGGCGGCGTGGGCGCGGGGCGCGCGGACGGCGGCGCTGGGCGCGGGGCGCGCGGGCGAGCAGGCGGCGGCGTGGCCAAGCGGCACGGGCGAGCGGCGGCGTGGGCGCGGGGAGCGCGGACGGCGACGCAGGGGGCGCGGGCTGCGACGTGGGCGCGTGGCGCGCGAGCGAGCAGGCGACGAATCTGAGACCGCAAGCTACGGCAAGCAGTGTGGGCGGCGTCGCTGACTGAACTGGGTAGGAGGGGGCGGGGGCGGCGGCCGGGATGTGGGCGGTGGAGGCGCCGGGCGGTGGACGGCGGAGGGGCGGCGCGCTGGACGGCGAGGGGCGGCGCGGTGGACAGCGGAGTGGCGGCGCGGTGGACGGCGGAGGGGCTGCGCGGTGGAAAGGGCGGCGCCGGGCGGGGCGGCGGCGGCTGAACGGGGCGGGGCTGGTCGCGGTGGCGCGGGGGCGGCGGGGTGGGCGGCGGTAGGAAGGGCCAGAGCGGCTCACGGCGGCGGGGCTGCTGGTGCGGAGGCTAGGAGCGAGCGGCTCAATTACATAAGTTTCAATTGCATAATATTACATGAAACATACATGATTGTTGTGTTTTACATATATGTAATCTAAATTTACATATTTTATATTCATTTAAACTTATGCAATTGAGCTTTAAAAAAATATAGTCAACTTGAATTATCAATGAGAAATTCACCTTTTGTCTATCAATTCCATATTTTGAAAGTTAGACATGAAAGATATTTTGGAGCTTGAATTGAAAAAAAAAATATTTTGCAACGTTTTCAGAAGATAAAAACCCATAAATAGCCACAACCAATTGTGTAGCTATACTATATATCCTTATATGTTTCCATTTCAGCCCCCTCTCATTCCAATTTTCTTTATAGGCCACTGTGTTGTGCCCTTCCCTGATCTCCTCGAGCCCCAATTTCTATATATGCTATTTTTTATTTAAGTATATTATTATTTCCTTGTTTCTCAAATAAAACTTGAATAAAGGTTAGCAACACATAAATCAGCAATGCATCAATCCGTAGCTGTCCACATGGTTTACTACGGATATAGTTCCAACACATAATATGCGTAGCTGTTGTATTAGCTCCAATTTCTATATATGCTATTTTTTATTTAAGTATATTATTATTTCCTTGTTTCTCAAATAAAACTTGAATAAAGGTTAGCAACACATAAATCAGCAATGCATCAATCCGTAGCTGTCCACATGGTTTACTACGGATATAGCTCTAACACATAATATGTGTAGCTATTGTATTAGCCAGCAATGCATGATTATAGCGTTGGTAGGTATGCGTGGGTGAAAGGGGTCCTTCTTGTAGTGATCCTTCTGAAGAGATGCGGTGCAAAGGGAAACGTCCGGTGAGTTTACTTTATTTTGGCCATCGTTCTCGGCTTACATTTTTTTGGACATATTGATCTGATGTTTTTAAAATTGTTAGCCTCCATTATGCGAGTTTGTGCAGTATCTCGACATGGAGCAGACGCCCGAGATGAAGGAGAACCTCGCGTTACACATGAGGATTGATGAATCTGGGCGCGAGTATGATCAGAGGCGTGCCGCTGAGGAAGAGAGGCGCTAGGAGAGGGAGATCGAACTACAAAAACAACGTGGGTGTGCAGCCCGAGAGGCTTAGGCGGAACATGAGCGCCAAGCCCGTGCTCGTGAGGCTGAACGTGAGGCCAAGCGACATAGGGTGGCAAGAGCTCGTAAAGCAGCAGGTGCTTTAGCTGAAGCACCAAGGAAGGGAAAATATCCTCGAAGCACGCAATAGATTGTTCACTTGTTTAAGTGAAATGTATCATTTAACATTTCAAAAAAAAAAATGCTCGGTCGATAACCTTTCATGCAACATGTTAATCATAATGATTTATTATGTTAATCACCGGTTATGAAAACCATAAACTTAACGGTGACAACCGGACATGACAGCACAAGGTAAAATAACACTCCGTTTTTTGTGACTTCGATCGAAATACAAGTACGCGTGAATTTAATCGAAATGCAAGTACGCGTGAATTTAAGACAATTGATCTGGAAAATGACATAGACAAATACACCATCGAGTACTGCATGCACTACACCACGGTAAGCTTACGGGGGCACCAAAAAAACGCCCTCTAAAGCCTCTGAACGCCCCAGAATACCTTTCCGCGACGCTTATTGGCCGTCAAGGGAAATGGCGTCGGGGAAAAAGTTTTCCCGGCGTTTAGCTTCCCCGGCGTTTGTTTTGTGCCAGGATCATGAAAAGCCGGCGTATGTTAAATGTCAGGTAAGCCTTTTTCCCGGCGTATGTTAAATGCCAGGTAAGCCTTTTTCCCGGCGTATATTATTCGCCGATCATTTCTTTAGCCCGGCATATATTATACGCCGCCATTGGTTATTCCCGGCATATGTTAAATGTCAGGTAAGCCTTTTTCCCGGCGTATATTATTCGCCGATCATTTCTTTTCCCCGGCATATATTATACGCCGCTATTGGTTATTCCCGGCATATGTTAAATGTCATGTAAGCCTTTTTCCCAACGTATATTATTCGCCGATCATTTCTTTTCCCCGGCATATATTATATGCCGCCATTGGTTAACCTCGGCATATAACAAACGTCATGGTCGACTTTTTGGGGCGCAAATTAAATACCAAGGTTGCTCTTCACCAGCACATCACATACCAAATGCCACATGGGTGTACCAAAGATACAATTTCATATTAAATTCAAAATTATTTATGAATGACACATTCCAATCATCAAAGCTGCCAAGAACACACATATATCAAACATATATCTTAGCATGCCCTCAATTGACAATAGCAAATTTGCATATAATATGGCTATCATGTGCAAAAAAGCCATCTTACAAAAGTCACAACATATTCATACATAGCAATATTATGTTTCCTTTACACCTTGTAGGTGTAGTTAGCAAAAGCTACTAGCCTCATTAGTTGTAAGACCTAAACGTCATCCTACAGATCACTGAAAGTTTCATCAAAAGATGGCTTAGTTTATAGTCTTCCACTATAAGAGCCTCTTGGCTTCAAACTCAAAATACAGCTAGTAGATGATCTCTCCATTAAGCCAAACAACATCATTACTACAACCCTCTCATGGCAAAAGACAACAGATCCATCATCTAGCATCCCGCATCTATCGCCTGTGCATTTCTGAAAAAAGAATGAAAGTGGTATGAAGAATAAGTGGAAATTATGCATAAGAATGAAATTCATCTCTCTCTAAAAGTTCACACATAAGAAAGACAATCTGCAAATAAAAAGTTCACACATAAGAAAGACAAAAATATTATCCCCACATACATCAATCAGGAACATTATTTTTTTGGAACAAAGTTGCATTCAGAGATTAAATGATTACAATTAGCCAATGCAACAAAGCATAAAGCAGTCAATTATCAAGGAAACCAACATTAAAATGATAAAACAATGGAGTGCTATAGACTTGTCTGTTATACTAGTCCATAAAACACATCATCAAATACATTAAGCAGAAACAAAGTTACAAGTTGACGGGCTCAACAATATCAGTGCTGCCTGGTGGTGCTTGTCGAGTCATTTCCTGGATGGAGCTTCCGGTCAGCTCATCGAGAAGGGCCCATAATTGATCAAATTTCCGTTGTTGATTCTGCTTACATAAAGCTTTGAATAGAACCATGGTTTTTTTGCTTTTGAACTGTCTGTGAAAATTTGCGGCAAGGTGACGCATGCACCACCTATTTGTCATGTCCGGCCAATGAAACGGATAAGCCTCATCTTCCTGCAGAGTCTTTATTGCACTGCAAAGGCCTAGGTGTCGGTCATGTATCAAGCATATGTCTGGCCTCTCCTCAACTACACCGCACTTCAGCTCAGTCAAGAACCATAACCAGCTATCATAGTTCTCGCTTTCAACGAAAGCAAATGCAACAGGTAATAACTGATCATTAGAATCCATGGCAATAGCTGTCATAATTGTACCTCTATACTTTTCGGTCAAAAATGTACCATCACAACATAACACCGGTCGACAATGCTTGAATGCCTGAACACAACAGCCAAATGCGAAGAAAACACGCTTGAGGACTTTAAACCCAGAATGGTCATCATCTAGATGGTCTTGAATATTGAAATACATGCTGTGATTTCTTGTCTTCAGGACCTGCAGCATACGAGGTAGGTTGTCGTACGACGCCTCGTAGCTACCATAATGAGATACTAATGCCTTCTGTTTAGCCCTCCATGCTTTTCCATAATCTATCTTATATTTATATCTTGTTTCACATGCATTCATAATAAACTGTACTGCTATATCCTGCTTCTGAATTATCTCTTGCTTCAACATAGCAGCAATCCAGGTTGAACTCATGTTGCGGTGTTCCTGCAACATGCCACTTAAGGTACATGTGTGTGGGTGCACGCTTGAAATCTGCCACTTCAAAGCAAATTTAGACTTACTCGCGTGCACCCTAAAGTCACAATCATCATGCATGCATCGAACCGTGTACCTACTCTTGTCAGATTTGTCCACCTTGAACTCCCGTTGCATATGTATGGACCACATCTTTACAGCATTTTGCACAGCCGCCTTTGAACTATATATTTGTCCTTCACGCACCTCACTCACCCCAACGACAGTTGACGATCCATGACCATCATCTACAAGAAGCTCATTTGAATTGCCTCTATCCCATTCTTCCGGAATAGCTCTATCTTCCTCATCACTGGAACTATCATCCGTTTGCAGCTGTTCCTCCTCCATTGCCTGTGCATCATCATTATTCATATCATCCACAATTGCTTCATTAATCTCTCCCATATCAGCTACGTATTGTTCATCTCCATCTTGTTCCTCCACAGCATGTTCTTCCCCACCTACTCTTTCAGAAACATATTGTTCTGCTACAATACCTTCTGTTTCGTTCCACAACATGCCACTTAAGCCTCCCTGTATTGCCGTCCCACTGCCTTGTCCAGCTTCGCCAACATTTTGTGCTATAGGGATAGTCGGCCTCAGGGTAGCTTGCACCAACACAACAGCCCAACAATTTCTCCTCCGACACCCCTGTATAAATCTCAACAGCCCATTATCCGTGTTCAGGGCAGTTAGCTTATAACATGGGGTTTCTACAGACTTGGACCATAAAGCTTGTATCCAAACTATATGGTTCTCCAGTGACCATCCAAATAATTGACATATCCACATTTGCAGTCCATTAAATGTTACGTTGTTAACATCTGGATAAATTGTCTGCATGTAAGCGAATTGACTAAGGTCTACCCCATTTGGACCTTCCACGATATTGACAGGACCATAATGTATGATAAACGGTAACGTATCCATTTTCTGAAATTAACATAAAAAAATAAATTCTTCATTATTAATAACTATGTGTTAAAATATAGTCCTGGTTATTATCATGCTAAATTAACTAAAAAACTAAGTACTTTATTATTAATACCTATTATGTTCAAATGAACTGCTACTTATTATCCTTCTAAATTATCTATAATGTTATCGTCTATACATAATACTTAATTACCCCTAAAATCCAGGACGTTAAATAACCGTATAGTACTAATTTAACTACTATACTATTAGTAATATAATAACAGAATGACTATCCTACCATGGTTTTGAACGTACCATAAAAAATATTACTATACAACATTATTATAATAATTTTCTCACTTACCCGCACGAGAAGAAGGAGAAGAAAGCTCTGTACTGTTGAATCAGCTTTCCACTGCTAGTGAGAATCGCCCAGCTCTCCTCTGTTTGGCTGGGAAGCTATCCGTGCGGGTGACAATGGGTGAGAGCGATGGGCAGAATGGGTGAGAGTGATGGCTTATATACGGGGCGGTCCCCCCCTTAGTGCCCTCGCCGAGAGTGCCCAGCCCCTAAGCGCCCTGGCCGGTAGCGCCGAGCCCCGCCTGCACCCGGCCCCACCTGTCCCCTAGGCGCCCTGGGCGGTGGCGCCTAGGCCCTTGGCACCCTGGGCGGGGGCGCCCAAACCCTTGGCGCTCTGGGTGGGGGCGCCGACCCCTTGGCGCTCTGCGCTAGGGCGCCTTCGCCCGTCGGCGCTACCCGCCAGAGCGCCAACCCTCTGATGCCGCCCTGGCCAGGAGCGCCTAGGGGCATTTCTGCAATTGACCGTAAACCTTGGGCATTTTTTCGTTTGCGTGATTTTTTATGGGCAAACAGTAAAAATTCTCGAAAGCTTGAGCAGGGCGACGCGTGAGAGAGCAGGGAAGGCGTGTAGAGAGAGACATGGGATGGGTAGGGTTGGGTGGCCACGGGGGAATCTATTTTGTAAAATAAGAGAACTTAGGGGTTCTTTTGCAAGCGAAGGTGAGTGTGTGGGAAACAGCTGTGTGGGCAGCGGGTTGATTACGGAAACACTGAAGGACTTTTTTTTTTTTTTTTGCAAAAACGGCTGTCTGAGTGTCCTGGACGGTCAGATGGCTCGACCGCAGGATCCGACGAGCAAAGAAAAAGGGACGACGTGGGCAGGGAGGGCGCGACAACGGGGTACGTGTCGAGCAAAGAACGCCGAAGTTCGGCTTTGTAATATACATGATATACTACATGTACTGGTCCATAGTTCTTGTGTACATGAATGCTGCACATAGTTTGAAAGGTTCATATGATATTCTGGTAATTCGATATGGCAAGACTATGGGCGGCGCGTGGAGAGGCGGCTGGCGGCACTGGCACGTGGAGAGGCGGTGGCGCGTTGGCTTTCGGCGTCGGAAAAGACGTATCCGGGCGCCGTGACCGCAGGCGAGGTTGCAGGTTGCAGGGGGCTGAGCGGATAAGTTGAGAGCCAAGGGCATTTTAGTCCTTTCGCTAGCATGGAAAATGGAAAAGGAAATAAAAATCAGTAAAATAGGGAAAATGGCAAGGAAAACAAGTTGTCAACGGTTTAAGTGGCAAATTTGTGAAGCCAATCTTGACAATGGCAATTTTGCGAAGCCCAATGTTTGCGATGGCAAAAATCCAAATTTCTCGTTTAGGTGAGAGAGACGAGAAGGTGAGCGCGAGGGGACGTGGAGCCAAATAGATACAGGGCTGCGGGGGTAGGCACGGTGTAGGGTGGCATTTTTGCCATAATATTTACGAACTTGAGGGGCAATTGCGTACTCGTGCCTGCGGGGATGGGGGAGGCGCTACTTTTTTGGGCTCCACCTCGCCAATATAATTTCGGCTGCGGATCCATGTGGGCTTCGGCCTCGAAGCCGTTTTGCAAATAGGCATTTGGTAGGGCTCCATCGTGGTGAAGCCGGTGATGAAGGTGTTGATAAAGCCATATCAAAAGGACCCATTTTTTTTTCTTTTTGAGAAGATGCACTTACAAGTAAACCGAGAGGTCACTTGTAAAATTGCCAACCTAGGTCCTAGGCTGAGGCCCGTTTGGCCTTTTGGTCCAATATAGGGCAGGGTTGTGGGGGGTATCAATGCAGCTGGGCCAAGACAATCTGGGCTCACGCTAGGCCGACGTGGGCGTACTAGGCCTAGGCTAGGCGACGGATGGGAGAAACACTGTTCATTTTTAGATTGGGGAGGATTGATTAGGAGTAAAATGCACTGTAGGTACATGAACTTTTGTGAATGTTGCCCGTAGGCCCGTAACTATCAAAACCAGAAATCTACATACCAGAACTTTTGTCATTGTTGCACAGCAGGTCCAAGACTGGTTTTGCAGGCTAGGTCAGCAGACATCTAGCGATAATTTTACAATATGGCCCCTGGATATATATTTAGTCTTTATAACCAAGGTGTATTTGTTTGTTTGAGCAAGATTTGAGATTTGAGCCGATTTAGGGTGTATCGGAGGCTTGATTTCTTCAATTTTTTCTTCTAGAATTTGGGAATTTTTTCCATCAGAGATGTTGTTTGTAGGAGTTTTAGCATTGTTGTTATCTATTTAGCTACACTTGAATTCGAACTAATGAAAAACATTTTTTTATGTTATGTTATGCATATACATTTTTTTTTGTTAAGAACAGATGGATCAGTTTACAAATACTATTTTTAAGCCTAACATTTTCATGTAGCACATCATATTTTTTTCCTGTAGCAATGAAAAACGGAATGGAACGAAATAAACAAATAGGAAAACAGTTCCTATTAAGTCAAAACCCTTTTTATTTACTAGATTTATGTAGTATGGTTAGAGAGAAATCATCTTTTTTTGAAGCAAGACATACATAAGTTAAAAAGGAAAGAATACTATTAATCGTGTGATATGTTGTTTTATTTGAATAGGGCCGATTGGATTGAAAACAGGGCGTTAGTGGTAATCATAAAAAATTCCTTTTTTTTGTACAAATGAATATGTTACGGAGTTTTTTTTTCCTAATTTAAGGTGAGCCGGAACAAGAAGTGGGTCGATTACTAATTTCTGTTTGGTGAGCTTTTCTGCTATATTTTGGACAAGATTTTGGTCTTCAATAAATACATAAACGGGCTGTGATGGGCCAGATGTAGGTTAATTATATCTGTAGGGTACTCCAACTCTACTTTATGAAATGAAAAGAACTTTATACCAGACAATAAATATTTAGTATCTTTTAGGCAACTGTCTTTGGGGAGAAAAAGGAGACGGGCCAGACATTTGGGCTGATTCGGTTAGCATTCATATGTGCTTAGGATCAATTTGAAATAAAGAAATATTTTATACGAGGGCTTTAATGTAAAAGTACACACCTTTGCCTTGGTTATAAAAATTAAATATATATCCAGGGGCCATATTGTAAAATTATCGCCAGATGTGTGCTGAGTGCTGACCTAGCCTGCAAAACCAGTCTTGGATCTGTTGTGCAACAATGACAGAAGTTCTGGTATGTAGATTTCTGGTTTTGATAGTTACGGGCCTATGCGCAACATTCACAAAAGTTCATGTACCCCCGTGCCGCGCCGCCCTGCTCCTTCTAAGGCCGGATGCCAGGTACCTGCATCATCCTCCTTATCTCTTCCCTTCCTATTGAGGCACCTGAAACCCCTGATCTCACAAAAAAAATTGCGGCGGCAGAGGGGCAGGGGTGGACCCACCAGTGGGTCAGGGGGCTATAGTCCCACCTACGCTGTCTATGACAGTGGAGCCCCCTTAGACCCATCTATAATTTTTATTGAAAAATAGAAGAGGAGATGGGGCTATTGAGCCTTGAGGCCGCTTAGGTGGGGCTAACCCAGCGCGCCTCCAGTCCATTCCCCAGCAGCCCAGCCCACACGCGGCTCCATCCCCACACGGCCACACCAGCCCATGAGCTCCCCAGTCCACTCCTCTGATCTCCAGGACCCCAGTGGTCTCTCTCTCCCCTCCCAAATCCCAGTGGCCCAGCCCCCAGCACCCCACCCACAAGCCACGGGCCGTAACCCTAGCGAGGCGAGCGACTAGCGGCGGCGACAAGCGGCGGCGGCTCAGCGCGCTGCAAGGACGCGGGTGGGGCGGCGCTGTGCAAGGCCGAGGGCGTGGCCGCGCGGGGCGGCAGGCGGCGGCGCGCTGTGAGGCCGAGGCTCGAGGGCGGAGGCGCGCGGAGGAGGGCAGTGAAGGCCGCCGTTCTTCTTCAACCTCTTCCACGGTGCGCCCATGGTTCCATGCTCCGGCTTTCTTGCCCTTTTCTTCTCGCCCCCTTCAATCTACCGATTTACTTCTCCGTAGCCTTTATACCGCGCAATTCCTCGCCGAAATTGATCCTATCCTCGTCGTACGTAGGCTAGAGCAGGGCTTTCTCCATGGGTAGGAAGATTCTAGAAAGGGCTTTTGTATTGTTGTGTTGTGTGGTCTGGTTTAGTTGGACTACTACTGGTCCAAGGAAGAAGACAGGACTGTTCAACTGCTAGGTTGCTACGGCGGAAGATTTAGTTTAGTTTTGCACAAAATAACTCTGCTCCGTTGTTGTAGTGGTCGTTGTTTTTGGCTTTCATGCATGTGTCAGGTACAAAGGTGTCCGCCGCTCACCCATGCTCTTCCACGCATTGTTTTGTAATTATTTTATTTATTAGTTTTTTCACTAATCTATTGTGTTTCGTGTATAAATCGTTTCTCATAAAGAATAATGGTAAAAAAAATAGATGCTGCGGTGTCATAGGCTACACATTGTCTGGGTACGGATAATTTTTTCCTCTATTGTCAGCCCCCCTTCCATTGTCGGCTGCGTCTGCCCCTGCAGAGGGGAACGCCGAAATCCAACTTTTGTGCCCCACGTCTTGTGGCAATTGCGGTGTGGTGGTGTTTGTTCTTGGTACATCCAGCCGATTACATGCGTCCATCTAATTGGAACTTGTGCTTTAGCGGCTCGACTTCTTTCAACAAGATCGCTTGATTGGGTGGTACAATATAGGTGTTCAACTATACAACGTTTGTTTAGAAATCCGCTCAAAAAATCCAGTATGATTTATAATCTGATACAAGTATCACTACCATCAGCACATGGCATATCCTTGTGCGGTTTCAGATTAGTTCCATAGTATTCCCTTTGAATTATCAAGAGCTTGTTTCAGTGCAGCCCTCACTAATCTCCATTGTCCCCCCTCTCTTCTCTGTTACAAAATCTCCCAACATGTTTGCATTGCCTCTTCTAGATGGACAAGAGGAAATCTAAAAAATGTGAATTTTTCATTTGTGCGGCTGCATGTACGGCTGCTTGCCTTCTTCTATGGTGGTTTTGTATGTCCGGTCTAGACTAAATTGTAGGAGAGAACATATTATATTTAGTCCAATGGAAGGTAGAGCCTAAGCTTGACTACCTTAATACCACTATAGTACAACCTGCGCCAAAAAAATATGAGGCTTAAGTGAGCTCTTTTCTTTCAGTTGTGTTTGTGGTAAAGCCCTTTGCTCCAAGATACCATCGATGTATGCTTTTGGGGAGCAAGTTGGCACTTTAAATACAGTTGGACACAACCTAAGGAATAGGCTGTTGGAATAGTCCCACATTGGTTAGTGGGGGAGCCTCAGCATGGTTTAAAAAGGGTGAGGGTGCACCCTCTCATTGAGCTAGCTTTTTGAGGGGAGATGTGGCCCAAGAGACCTAAAGCCCGCTGCTGTACGTTGGGCCTGCGTATGCGGCAGGCCAACGGCCTGGGGTGCTCGGCGGGCGCGCCATGTGTGGGCAGCCAGGCCAACAATTGGTATTAGAGCCTAGGTGGCCCGACTGGTTCCAGACATTCTTGGCCCAATGTGTGAGGGGGAGATTGTTGGAATAGTCCCACATTGGTTAGTGGGGGAGCCTCAGCATGGTTTAGAAAGGGTGAGGGTGCACCCTCATTGAGCTAGCTTCTTGGGGGGAGATGTGGCCCAAGAGACCTAAAGCCCGCTGCTGTACGTTGGGCCTGTGTATGCGGCAGGCCAACGGCCTGGGGTGCTCGGCGGGTGCGCCATGTGTGGGCGGCCCAGCCAACATAGGCTAGCTGGTAGATACTTTCGATGCATCAAGTGTAACTGTGTACAGGCTTTTTCATGTCAGCACTCCATGCTATAGTTGATAGTTGAGCTAAGAAATGATGCTGTTTGGCCACCTTCTCTGGGGACCCCAACCAAAATTATCAACTTGGTGAAGGCTTATGTCGAGGACCAGCAGCCAGGACATAAGGCCATTATTAACGTTCCTTTGATTGGTTGGTCGGTTATAGTTTTACATTGTTGCTTTACCGCTTATGATCCCACATTTTGCCCTTTTGTTTTTTTCTAAAAAAAAATTATGTTTCAGTCTTGGAAAAGATGCGGAAAGCTAAGAGGGGCAGTGATGTCACTAGAAGCTTTCGTAAGAACAGAAAAGCTCGCAAGACTGAGTCAGTGGTCTCAGGTATGCTAGTTCTTCCTCTTTTCTGCTAATTTTTGTCCCCACATTTTCATAGCTTCATTTGAGCATTCACAATTGCCTTATTGTTTTTTTTCTTCAACTAGGTCATTTGCATGGGGACCCAAATGAAGATGTTTGGACTGGGCTCAGTGATGAGCAAAAATCATATTTGTCTAAAAGTGTCACCTCAATTACTTTGTGCAATGGTGATTGTATATGCTGCTATAGTCTTCTTAGTTTTCCAACGAATTTATATTGAAACACCACCAGTTATAAATGATCTAAATTGTGATGTTCTGTAGGAGACACAACCTTATTTTCATGCTCGGGCATAGCTATAGATCGCCAGGGGAACCACCTTACAAGGTTTCTGACTTCTGCAAGTTTGGTTAGAGCTCTCGATGGTACTACAATCAAAGATCATATTGACTTAAAGGTTGGCGCTGACAATCATCCTTTACTAATTTGTTTACTTCTGATCATTGTGTGCTCATTTCTTGCCTTATCATTTTGTAGATTGAAGTGCGCCATGAAGGCAATGAAGTGCACGAAGGGTTTTTGGCTGAATTTGATTTAGATCACAACTTTGCTGTTGTCAACGTCCGTACCTTCCTTGATGTTCATGTTGGACTTCAACATGTGCTAGAAATTCCGCCCCATGGTGATGTATTATTAGTAGTTTTAGGGCGAGGCATCTGTGGCAAACTAATAACCAGGACTGTGAAATTGAGTGGTAATTTAAGGGTATCTGAGGATGACGAAGATCTTGACTGTAAAATCTCAGAGGTACACTTGCATGACGATATGAGCATTTTATTCTGTTTCTATTATTATATGCATGGAAGCAATAAAATGTTTTTATTTAATATGTAACTCTTGTTCCATACCACTTCATTCAAATATGTCCCTTGTTGCCTGTCACCTTTATTGTGTTACTAGGCTTGGGAAGGTGGGCCACTTTTTTCTTTTGATGGGAACTTTGTTGGCATGAACCTTTTTTTGACTACGAGAAGAGCCTTTTTCCTACCATGGAACACAATTTTCGAGCATCTGAAGCAGAAAATATCTCTTTCACAGTCAAAAAGTTTGAAGGTTTACAGGTATTTCCAAGGTTATCAATACGTAATACGAGGTCAATATGACGGGCCACCGTATTACAGTATATACGATAATACGAGTATTAATACGACGTATTAAGCACATAATAATACGGCTAGGTCCAGAAATATTAGGTAAATAACATAGGTCCACATGAGTGACAAGTTCACAAATAAGAAAATAACACAGGTCCACATAATTGGCCCCAAGCCAAAGTCCTAACAAAAGTCCAGCCCTATGTTCCATCTCTCAATAGCCATCATTGAAATCATCATTGTTAGACATAGAGGCGTCCAAGGCTTCATCACTATCTCTATGGTTGCTTGAGTCTTCACCCTCTACGGCTCTACCTAAGAATATGCAAACATACACAGCGAGAGTAGTGCAGATCAGCGAGAGCAGAGGAGAGTGAGACCATAGCAGTGCAGAGCAGAGCACTATGGTGCAGTGCAGAGCACAGGAGACCAGGAGGGGAGGGTAAGGGAGGGAGGACAATACCTAGAGGAGCTGCCGCCGGCACAGGAGGAGGGCGGCGCCGGCACAGGAAGAGAGCGGCGCCGGCACAGCAGGACCGGAGAAGAGGGCCGTAGCGCCGCCGGTAGAGGAGGAGAGCCGGGGGCGGCGGCGCGGAGGAGAGCCGGCGGCGGCGGTGCTAGATCGATGGCGGCGATGGAGGAACCCGCGCCTCCATGCTCTGTCGGGCTCTAAGGTTTGAGTCGATGCGCACAGACTGCAAGTATGGGACAAGAGCCCATGTACAGATGGACAAGAGCCCATGTACAGATGTACAAGTACGGCGCTAGTACATCCAGTTCGCCTCTAATACGGGCTAATACGGACGTACTACCGTATTACGGACGTACTGACGTCCAATACGGACGTATTAGGCCATCTTCGCAATACGAGTTGGACGTATTGATCCCTGGTACCGTATTACCGTATATACGACGTATATACGACATATTGATAACCATGGGTATTTCTACTCTTCTACCTCACTTTCCCTTCCCCTACATGAGCTTATAAGGTAAGCCTTTTTACGTGCCAGACAACATATGTATGCAATAATCTGGATCACTTGATGCTGTTCCTTAGCTTGTTTGGCATCTGCGCTTTGCCGTTTCTCATGTTTACTTTTAATATTTTTCTTTGTCACCTCAACCAAAATATTTGCCATCCTTGGGCATGTATCACAGTTGACCTGTACTAGATTAGTCATATTTCTTGCGCGAATGTTGAAAACTGTATGTTTGTATTATTGAATATGCACACTAGGAAAGCATTATGGCTGTGTTTTCATGAAACAATTATATCCACACAACTTTGAGGTCCTCACTATCTTGTTCCTTGCCTCAGATTCTACCCATGTAGGTTTTGGTACCATTCTGTGTATTAGTGCGCTTGTTTGGTCCATTTTACTTTTGGGTTAGTAGTCATTTTTATGTTCTTCTGCAGGTTTGGAGCAAGACCCATAGGTGAGAAATCTAACAGCCATCTAGAAGGTGGGCACACAGCCACTCCTTGAGACTGCTTAACATTGTGGTATCATGCAAATTGTTGCAGTTTGTAATGGTATCTATTTAGAAGCTCGTTGCATTTGTATATCAACTAGTTTTGCCCTTTCACTTATACTCTTCTATCGTTAGTGCTTATCAGTTAACATATGTACACTACATTCTTGGGTATGTTCATGCACACCAACTTCTAATGTGAATTGTTGATCATGTTGTCGTCATAATATAACTAATGTTACATGATGATCATTATGCACAGAATTTATGTGAATCTACTTGCCTTGTATGGTATTAGTATATGCCAGTGCTGATCACTTACCTTGTTGCACCAGTATACAGAGATCTCAACCAGGAACAGTTAGATCTAGACTCCATGGGTTACCCTAAGTTACCATCAACCATGTTAGGTGGTGAGTTGGTGCTTGTAAATTTGCTTACCTTTTACAGCTCTCCTGTACCACTAACAACTATTCTAATATTTCTCCAGCTGGCATGATTTTGGTTAATACTTTTGAAGAGACTTTTGGCGACATATGTGGTGAAGGTGTCTGGAGCAAACTCAGTAAAAAAGCTTCTTCTAACATAAATCGCAGTGTTGTCGCACTGGCTTCATTCAATGGTGATTTTACAGTGATGTGCCATTTACTATTTCATCTCTGTTTTGATCACAACCAGCTGATAACCGGAATCATGGTACGCAGGAGAAAAAAGGTTTTTTGCATGCACGGGTTTTTTTATTGAATGGAATGGATCTACGGTTATTTTGACATCAGCAAGCTTGGTTAGAAATTCTGGTGACGAGAACAAGATTGTTGAAAACTTGAGGGTTGGTGCTCCTCATTTTTCTGCCATTTCTTGTTCTTTTAAGGTACTGTTAAGTCTCATGATCTCATCACTGTATCATTTGCAGATTGAGGTGGCTCTTCCACACAACCAATGCAGAAAAGGGAAGTTACAGTATTATTGTCTACATTACAACGTTGCTCTAGTCAGTGTCATGGATTACCATGCTCGTCGTCCAGCAAATGTTCTGGTTCATTGGACCAGTAGGTTTGAAGTAGCTGCTGTAGGGCGTTGCTTCAAATCAGGCGCATTAATGGCTACGACTGGGAAGGTGGTTCCTTGGTCAGGCACACTTGATTGCGACATGCTCTTGCATTCCTCGTGTAAAATCACTAAGGTAATACTGTGTCTTTTAGTGCCTAATTTTTCATGGTGATAGTAAATATATAGTTGCATAAGAATGAGTTGACTAGCAATACCTATTTGAAATAGAAATCTTAACTTGTAAATGTCACCTTGCTAGGCTGGGATTGGAGGCCCCCTTGTTACTCTGGATGGGGATATTATTGGCATGAACTTCTATGATAGGAAAATAGGAACCCCTTTCCTGTCATGGGAGTGCATTTGCAACATTCTAGAATCGTTTGAGGGAAAAAGGTATTCAAGTGCATATCACATATGTTCCTTTTTGGAACATTGTGATTCCTCTCGTGTGCGTTTCTGTAAAATGGCTGGAGCTGACAAAGATAGGTTAAACAGGTAGGTATTCTGATGCATATCGCTATATATTAAGCTTGGGGCATCTCATTATATAGATGACTCTTATAACAATTATAGTTAGTTGAAAAAATATAATCTATTTATTGGTATGTTTGACAGTAAGGCTGGTGAAGTTGGCAATGATAGTAATTCCTCTGGTGCGCCTTTCTGTAAAATGGCTGGAGCTGACAAAGATAGGTTAAACAGGTAGGTATTCTGATGCATGTCGGTATATATTAAGCTTGGGGCATCTCATTATATACATGACTCTTATAACAATTATAGTTAGTTGATCTAAATAATTCATTCCTAACTACTAGGTAAGATACAAATCGATCGGATGGTTTTTTAAATTATAAGCCTCAATCTTTGTCTTTGGGCCAATTGTCAGTTTTACTTGTACTGTTCATGCATGAATATTGCCAGACAGAAACTGTACCGCATGACAGTTGCACTGATGCTTATGTACTGCTGCAAGACAGAATTTTAAGTGTCACATTGACATTTGGTTGCCTAGTTCCATGATTTATTATTATGGCTGAATGCATGTTAGTGAACTGAATTGCTCTCTGAGGTGTTGTGCATGCACAACAGTCCTGAATATTCAGTATCATAATGATATGTGAATGGTTGGTATAGAAACTAGTTATGGGTCTAATTCGTAATCCATAGATATGCTTTTAAAAAGCAAGATGTTGAAACAGTTTTCCTTTTCATGTTGTTGATATGAGATATCCTCTTTCATTTATCATAATGATATGTGAATGTTTGGTATAGAAACTAGTTTTGGGTGTAATTCGTAATCCATAGATATGCTTTTAAAAAGTAAGATATTGAAAAAGTTTTCCTTTTCATGTTGATATGAGATATCCTCTTGTTCACTTTATTTCATTGAACTGAACTACAGGTGGCCTGTGCCCATGCCATGTTGGCGCCATCGTGACTATGTGGATGAGGATAAATCTGATGATGATGATGACGGCTTTGAATACACCTATCTAAATGGAGAGAAATTTATGCTGTTTTAGATGCAGTCACACTCTTATTCGTGTCACAATCTCCATATCGTTGCTGGTTTGAGGTGGCAGGATACATGTGTCGTGATCTGTTTTTTGCCGAAGTCTTGTAATATGTGCTGCGTCTGTATCGTAGAATTATATAGTGCTATGTTGTGTAATAGCATGGACCGGTAGTTTAAGTTAACACTGTCGTACTCTTTGAGGCCCACTAATTAGCTGCCTGAGTGTTGTCTGCCGAGTGCTGTTTTGGGCACAAAACAATGTTACGCGTTGGAAGCCTGCCTGATACCATTTTATGCATGTTTTGACTTTGCAAGAGATGCAAAGCAAGCTGTTGGGTTCCTTGCCATCTGGGTCATTTCCACTGTGTATCCTCAACATGTTTTAATTTCTGTTTTTTTTTTCCTGTCCACGTAATTCCTATTTCGCATTCCCCCTCTACCAAGCTCCACTTCTATGAGAATGGATCTGCATGATAACAAACATAACTATTGTACATCTGATAGTGTGTTGGCGTATAAAATTGATCCGAAACACTCAAAACAAGCAATCAATTTTACAATGAAGCCAACGAATATGCTTATATAGCAGGTCGCCTTGCTGATCACTAACCTCGATGAAGCTTCTAATCTGCACGCCGTGTGCCGCTCTTCTTTCAGCGGAGTGCCTCTATTTCGCTGAGGCGCGCAACTATTTTACGAGGAAACAACAAGGCAACAACTAGCAAAGGATAGTGTTTCGCTTTCGTGGAAGCTGCTGGCCGATTTTTAGGCAAAATCGGCAAAGAAAAGCTACTCTACCCTAACCCTAGGCATGGAAAGGGAAAAGGAAATAATATATGTGTTTTGTTTACGATTGTTGATTGTATTTTTTCTAAAATCGGCCGTGCGCCCTGTTTTATGGGGCCTGGTCTTACTGTAGGTTAAAGCCTTGACCACCACGTAACCATGCAAACCTGCTAGTTTGACTCTTTTGACTCATAACCTTTCGGTGTATATGCAGCATTTGGAACAAGTGATTAAATCAAGGACACCAGGAATCCAATCTCTTATAACAAAGACAATTGCAGAGCTGGAAACTGAACTTAATCGACTTGGAAAGCCCATTGCTAACGATGCCTGGGGTAAGACAGCCCAGTTTTTCCTACTAATAGGCAAAAGTCGCGTAGATAACTACATGTTGTTCTTTATATTGTGGAGTACCCTCGTCAGCATTTATTTGGCAGTGTTTCTGTTAACATTACTAATTGGGTTACCCTTCAATTATTGCGCATTCCTATTGATCAATCCGTAGAACGGCCTAATCTGCTCCTACATTATACTAGTATTTTTTGGGGGTATTTTTTGCTGCTGGCACAGTAATAATACTTGAGTTGTGATGTTTCCCCTGTGTTGCACTAGCCGTGTTTGGTTGATATTCTTTTTTCTTTGTTGGTACTGTGTAAATTATTTTCCCATGTTACCATCTTGGCCGCGCTGATTCTTTTTATATATACTAGCATGTATCATTATATTCTGTCATAGTTTGAGGCTTTGTCATGTGTCACCTTCCCCTCTCTCAATAAACTCTGCATGTACTGTAATCTTACTGCTTACCTTCAATTAGTTGATCACATTTTATTGGTACATGCTGGGGAAGTTGTACAGAATTATGGAAATATGCCGTATGTTTGATAGTATCTACAAAGAGCATCTGGATGGAGTGTATGTTCCAAAAATAAGAATATTTTCCATTGCATACTTTCTTTCTTAAGAGCATTTTATTTCCCATACCTACGCCTTTGTGAATCATGAATTGATATTTTTTTAGCTTCCAGTAAATTACAGCCCTCAAATCCTAGTAATATTTATCCTCTGGTGCTGTTACGACTCACACTTGTATATTGCAATGCATGTAGACAGGCTGTTTAAGCCTGTCAGATTTGTCTCAATTTAACTTGTACTGTGTAAGGTTGATGAGGCTAGAGCAATATCCAGTAGATTGCTTCAAGTAGAAACGAACCCTCTAGAAATTAAGCTTGTGGTATAAAAGATGATGCCGGGCAGTGGTGGACCCAGGACTAGAATTTAGGTAGGGCCCATGTGAAAGACGCTAAGTTTAGAAATCGTCGAGTACTCTAATATAGCATAATATATGTCCACAAAATTACATTGAAACACATATTAAGTATGAATAATAATTCAAGAAAGCAAATAGTAAGGACTAAGAAAGCAATAGTACCATATTGGCAATGGCATATTATCCAAAATGATACACATATATAGAAATTGTCCATCATTAATGCCAACTCCAAGGAAGCAATAGAAATCACTAAAAGTCTAAAACTATTAATCATTTATTCTCTAAATCTATAAATCACTAAATCTATAAATCACTAAATTTCTAAATGTCCTGCAGCCACATCATTCTCTCCCTCTTGAAGCATCGTATAACTTCGTATAATGTATGCTATACGAAGTTATTACGATATATATATATAAATCTAGAAATATAAAATGAATGGGGCCATGGGGGTTTGGGTTTGGACACCTCACCGAGTCAGTGAGTCACCCTCTCACTGATCTGGCCAATTGGGCCTTGGCCTGCCCGTGCGTGCTGGTGGCCAATGGGCAGTGGCCTGGCGCGCCTCCGGCTCCGGTCGCCGGCTGGCCTAGGCGCCGCCGCCAACGCAAGCCAAGGCCAAGCCTGCCCTATGCCCAGCCCTAGCCGGAGCCAGCCTGATACATCCGGTCCAGGTGGGGTTGGCCGAGGCCCAACAAATTAAGGTTGCCCGGACCCCAACAGTTCTTCAGCACACCCACTCGGGGAGAGGCCCAATTGCCCCAAAAGACTAGTTCAATAGGGAAGGGGTGGCTCTCCCTTTTAAGGTGGCTTCCTCCTCCCAAGTTAAGCAAGGTGGTATTA
The DNA here is from genome assembly GCA_005191435.1 of Raddia distichophylla. NCBI lineage: Eukaryota > Viridiplantae > Streptophyta > Magnoliopsida > Poales > Poaceae > Raddia > Raddia distichophylla. The sequence goes on along the minus strand of SPJY01020215.1, from coordinate 1,166,526 downwards.
TTCAGAGGCTCCACGATCGCCGCCCGACTACAACTGGGCCAATTGGGCTGTTGCGTCTTTGCCAGCGGGTATTGATGGAGGATGTCCTCATCATTCCCACCCCCTTAAAGTGGGCCCTAGCTCTGATACCAAATGATAAGGACATGCCTACAATGCCCAATTGTTTTCCAGATTTTTCACGGTACAAGATAATCAGAAAATAGCTTCGCTCCCTGTTAGCGGATTGTAACTCCAAAACCAACAATGATGAGGAAACACGGCTGCAGTAGTAGTCAAACTCTTCACGGTAGAACAAATATAACTGAGATTAATTCACGTGGTCAACAAAGCGCAGCAGCAACAGTAACGTGGATAGATGAGTCTCATGGAATAATTTGCAGCATTAAAATATCCGATCCAAAATAAGATAACCGCAAACAAATTTAAAATATTCCCCAAAGATCAATGTAGCAGCCAGTAGGAGATACGTAATTAATTTCTTAATCTCAGCAAGCACCGAATAATCCTGTTTGATTAATCAAACACAAGCACTAGCACAGATAGATAGATAGATAGAGGGATTGGCTTACAGTAGATGCAATCCAAATCCTAGATGAGTTCTTCCACCCGCAGCCACGACGAACTACGAACAGAAGACGAGGAACTCGATAGAATTCCGATGCGTCCTCAAGCAGTAGCTTGATCACACGATCTCCACAACCCGAAAGGATCGGCAAGGTAGATGAGAGGAAGTCGCCCTCTCGCTGTTCTTCGGAGGAAACCCCAACGAGACACAAGACAAAATAATATCCAATCTAATCTGTTACACGGCCGGCCCTAGGCCATATACGTGCTCGCAGGCACAAGACGCGTGGACTCCTACTCCGACTCACACAAGCTGGACCGACTAAAACAAAACGTGCATGCAGGCCATATTACGTGTTGGGCTCGGCTAACAAAAGGACCAAACCGAAAAGCTAACAAAACTAGCCATATGTGCAAACAAGTAGCCCACCAGGATACTTGGCTTCACCTTTTAGATTCTATTTCTTCATGTAGCATTTGACTCCAACAAATATTAACCTGGTTGGACAGCAGCCACAGGAGTTATTCCATCCTCATAATTTTTGCCTTCTTTCCCATCAAAACAAAACGAACCAGGGGACTTCCAAAAGCCACTAGCTACGGCATTGCTTGAAATATCACATGGCTTCTTGAATCGACCAAGCCCCTCATCCTCAGATAAATTTGCTCCACAAAATATCATTTTGCTTGACATAGTTGCAGTACAAGCTAGAAGCCCTTCCTTCATCATATTTTCCTTTGCATCAAATAAAAATGAGCCAAATGAAATAATTTGGGGAGCCATGGGCTCATCATCCTCTCCTCCTTGAAACAAAGCCGTCCTCGGCTTTGATATAAATTCATGCCCTTCTTTCTTTTGGTTCCCAATACTGCAAATTATAGGCTTGCATTGCATACCGTCAATAACAATTTTCTCTTCCTTTTGATTAGCATAAACTTTCAAATAACTATCGGCCGAATCTTTGGGATCTTTACTTGAACTTTTAGAAATAACCCTTGGAGAACCGATGTACACACGATCCTCACCTTCTGGAATAATTGGGCCTTGGCACTTCCCTGCATTACTACTAGCTGAATCAATTGGAGAATTGCTGGACACATCACCAACCAAAATATTTGTTTCTACAGCAACAATTGGAGCTTGGATGGCCATATCATCTTTTCCACCTTGAACTAAAACAATGCCGGCCACATCATTCTCTCCCTCTTGAAGCAAAGCCGTCCTCGGCTTTGGTGTAATTTCGGCAGCTTGTATTTTCTTCTTTTTCACAGTAGCAAACACCTCAGCCTTAATAGCACTCTCGAGCATCGGTTTGAGCACATGATGAACTCCCTTGTGCATAAATGAATAACAATTGGAACGACCACCATGTGAAGCATCAAGATCGAACTGCCATGGCCTACCCAACAACAAATGACAAGCACTCATTGGCGCGACATCACAATCCACTGTGTCAGCATAATTTCCAATAGAAAATTTAATTCTCGCCTTGTGAGTAATTTTCAACATACCACTTTGATTCATCCACTGCATATAACGCGGCGTCGGAAGCCTCCGCGTAGACAAAGACAAAGAATGCACTAAATCTGAACTAATGGCATTAGTAAAACTACCACCATCAATTATCAATTTGCATACCTTGTCTTGAATTTTACATTCTGACTGAAAGATACTAGAGCGCTGCCCTTTTGCATTAACAGCAGTACCATCAGACTGTACTTCTCGTGCCATCATAGATAAACCATTTGATGCATCATCAGCGATATCAATTTGAGGTTCAGTAAGGCCATCATCATGCAGCACTGGAGCTTCTTTCTTCTCTTCACTAGGAGTAGCAGCTTCCTTCATGCACTTTTCAGAAGAAGAAAAATTGCTGGTGACAACGGTCTTCTTTGGTGCAAGCGACTGATTAATGTCATTCATGGACTGTTTTATGGCTGAAAAAAAATCATCATGTTCCTTGTATAGAGACTTAAGTGTGGAAGAAATTTCAGCACTCTGACGAACAGGTTTCTTCAGCACGACAGCAGCAACAAAAATGTTTCTCTTATCTTTTTGTTTGGGGGCACAAGTAGTTGCAACTTTCTTCAGTTTATGGACATACTTCTGAATTGGTGGATCATATCGGCGTCTTATCGCATCCCTCATACCTTTCCATGATGTACAATAATCATCACATTGCTGCACTTCCACCCACCACTGCAAAACACGGTTAGAGAAAGTCCGCTTTGCCAAATTTACCAACTGGCTAGCTGGTAATTCACCACTATAAGAAAAATCCAGTATAGCACCTTCCCAATCATAGTACTGAGAGGGAGAAGCTGTTGTACATAGCCTCGGCACAAGCTTGCTTTTACTGGCAAGACAATACTTATCTTCTTCAAAGCAATCATCACCAATAATAGATGAACTCCATGATGAACACTTATTTTCCTCGTGCTGAAAATATAGTCATTCATCATCTCAAATCAGCAGCAATAATTTTTTTGAAGTACCGTGAGCAACCCAGCGCTCTGATACCACCTGATAAGGGGTGTTCTCACCAGGCAACCGTCGCTCTGATACCAAATGATACATCTGGCCCAGGTGGGGTTGGCCGAGGCCCAACAAATTAAGGTTGCCCGGACCCCAACAGTTCTTCAGCACACCCACTCGGGGAGAGGCCCAATTGCCCTAAAAGACTAGTCCAATGGGGGAAGGGGTGGCTCTCCCTTTTAAGGTGGCTTCCTTCTCCCAAGTTAAGCAAGGTGGTATTATTCAGAGGCTCCACGGTCGTCGCCCGACTACAACTGGGCCAACTGGGCCGTTGCGTCTTTGCCAGCGGGTATTGATGGAGGATGTCCTCATCACAGCCGATGGGACGCGGAGCCGAGGAGCCAGGAGGAGGGGAGATCCGGCGTTGCGGCGGGGAGGGCAGAGGACGACGGGCCAGCCGTCGGCGACGGCCGACGAGAAAGGGAGGCGGCGGGCGACGGCTTGGGTGTCGCCTGTCGCTCGTGTCGAAGATGAGAGAGGGAGAGACCGAGAGAGAGGGAGTCGAGTGGGGGGCAGTGGGCCGTGGGAGCCGAGTGGTTCGTGGCTTTGGGCTGGCTGCGCCGCGCAGATGGCCTAGTGGCGGGTGGGGCGGTGGGCCGTGGCCGGTGGGGTGGGCCTGTCCCAGAGATTTGGCCCTAGCAACCTGTATTTTGCTCTCTACTCCTAGGTAATGGTAAGTGGGCCAAAATATTTTACCTCGGGCCTGGGTCCTAGGTGCTCCAAGGCTGGATCCGCCCCTGATGCCGGGGCTCATACATTTAATATGTTGCTTGCCATTGTATCTTTTTTGTTCACCCTCTTTATTCTCAGTTATATTGTAATGTTGAAAGTAATGATGTCTTGTACACAAGAAGCTTGTAAATATGTTTTTTTAGATAATGGATATATTTCTGGCTTCAGATATCCTCTTCCGAGGATGCACCAGACCACGATTATTACAGGAAGTAGGCACATGTTCCAAGGAACATGTAGCCAAGACATCAGAAAACATTTTGTAGCTTGAGTGGTCCTCCTTTCGTGGCTTGTTTCGTAATGCTGACTCCAAATGAACCAACTTCGCCTCAACTCGGATAAAAGCGGAACCGGAGCATTAGCCAAATCCAACATAGGTGAAAAGAAATTCCATGAGCTGGTTGAAAGCTGGGACCACCAAACCAAACACTAACACAATTACTAGCTTCACGCCCAACCAAAGGGCAGTGTGGATCCGAAAAACACCCGCTGGCTACTGGAGACTCCGAATTGGGGTAAATGCGGCAACGTGATGAACACGGACACAAACCAAAGCCGCTCACGTAGACGTAGGGGAAACTTCAAGATGATGCCTCCAACGAGGGCAGCACATCGAAGATGCCACCGTCATCCGTCCCAAAGTGGAACTAGGTCTTCACTCAGAAAATCCCACAGAGCAGAAGGGAGCAGGACATCCCTACGACACCCCCAAGAGGGCAAGAGACGCGCATGAACGTCTCCCATCGCCGGCCTTGGCAAAGCTTTTGCCCTGTAATGAAACCCGACCGTGGACATTGGCCCTATGGCAGACGCACGCGTCACATGTGGACCCCACTTTCTAGGGCCGGCCGGTCAGGATATTGTCGACATACCGAATCCTAATTCTAGTAGAAATCTTGTTTCTAGGAACTTTTTGTCTCCTAAATAAATAGATGAGAGGATCTCTTTGTAATCATACCTGAATCAATTAATAAAGATTGCCACCGTCGTGTGTTCTCTTTCTACTTCTGTCTCCCTGTGATTGTGATTGATTGTTGTGGCGTGCCGACTCCGTTCGTCTACGTTCGATCTGTTCTTTCGGTTGTTTCACAACACGTTATCAGCACGAAGCTCTTCGACGCTGGATCGATTGACGACATTGACGGTACCGGTACGACTACATCGGCTGTACGTCTACTTCGTCTACATACGGTCGGCATCGGATCATTGTCACGCCGGCGGGTTTAGAACCCGTCGATTTGTCCTACGCGACAATCTCCGTATTCCACATCACGTTCTAGTAGATCAAAGCTTGCCTGCTTTGATCCCTGGTGAATGGTACGTTATTTAGCTTTTCGATCTATTTCGCTGTTGTTTGCAGGTTGTAGATTGTTCTTGTTTTCTATGGTTTCTGGTAGATCGTGATTTGGCGAAGATCGACGTGCTAGGGCACGCGGTCGAGCACGCGGCGCGGCATCGAGTGGCTCGACGCGGCGGCCTAGCCGAGCAACGACTTGGCAGCACGATGGCCAAGCCGAGTGGCGGCTCGGCGCCGCGCACGGCGCGGCGGGACGGAGCTACGGGCGGAACGCTGCGGCGCGACGCGACGGCGCGCGGAGGTGACTGGCGTGGCTCGCGCGGCAAGCTAGTGAGGTCTCAGCCTGATGCATCATGTATCAACCCGCGTGGTTGCTAGCTACTAGCTTGCCTTCCTTGCTAGCCGATACGCACACACGTATATACAGTTTGCTAGTTGTTTGTCCTGTGTGCATCTCCTGATGCATCAACGGCGGCCTTGTGGCGCGCATGGAGGAGCGACATGGCGACCCGGCCCGGAGTGGCCGGTGGTGTGAGTGCGTGCACAGGCACGGGCGCGTGGCGACGCACGCGGCCCGACGTATCCCGACGTGATCCGACGAGGTCGGCGGGACAATGGCGGCGAGGACGAAACCCTAACCTTAATCCTAGCCGGCGGCGAAGCACGGTGCGGGCAGCGCGACCCGGCATGGTTAGCGTGGCCGGCACCTGGCGTGGCCGGTACCCGACGCGGCACGTCCCAGCGTGGTCGGCGCATGGTCCTGGCGAGGACCAACGCGCGGCACGACCGGTGACAACACGACCGGCGGCAGCTCGGCGGAGCTCGTAGTCTTGGACGGCGTCATAACCCTAGATGGATTTCGTTCCCATATAAGCGCTAGATTAGATCGATCTCGTCTAGGTCTAGACGGACGATCGACCGGTAGCGCAAGCACGCGGCGGCACGATCGGCGCAACGGTCGGCGCGAGCATTGGCTTGGACGCGTGACGGCGCAACCAGGCCTCGCGACTCGGCGCGGCGGTCGGCGCGGCCTGACTGGCACAGGCACACGCAGCGGCCCGGCCCAGCGTGGCTCGGCCTGGCGCGGTCGTCTCGGCTTGGCGCGGCGGCACGGCCGGCTTGGCTCAGCGCGGCGCGGTGGCTGGCTAAGCGCGGCTCGTTTTGATGTGGTGCATGGCTATGCACATACCCTACATCGGTGACCTTTCGGTCAGGGGGAGCGTAGAACGCGACGGCCCTGACTGGTAAGGTCGGGACGGCTCGTATATGCACTGTTACGGCAGCATTGGTGTGACCGGCGGCGACTGGCAACGGCAGTAACGACTCAGCGAAGTCCACTGATCGACGAGGTATGGTCTAATGCGGATTGGCGTGGTTCAGCCAAAGCGGTATGTGTGGTGCGCGGCAGCGCAGCATAACCTGGCCCAGGAACCGACCATCCTTGGTATGAAATAGCTCGTAGTCGACTATTCCGACGCGGCTCGCACGGGGTACGACTGGTGCGGGTAGTACGTTGCGGGGCTGGTGCGACCATGGTATAGCCTTGCACGTAGGACGCGCGGCTCCGCGTAAACTAGACTCTATGTTGTAGGACCGGTGGCAACCGGTAATGGTTTGTGTGGCCCTAACCAGCACAGTTGAGACCGACATTGACCGGCATGGTAGCAGCCATTGCGGGCGTGCTTGATACGGCAGCTCAGCACAACCTGGTGCTGTAACCGGCCTGGTATAGATTTTCTAGTCCATGGTCGGCGAGTACGGCACGGCGCGTGCGGGGCACGACCGGCGTGAAAAGCCTGGCATGGAGCTAGAGTGGTTAATATGGCTTGTTGCATTTGGTGCACAACCTTGCGCAAACTAGAACCTACGCAATCGAGTATCGACATGGAGGTATAGCTGGCAAGGCCACACATGGACGAGGTTTGGAAACTCCAATGTACGCACAGGTGTTGCCAGAGTGCGGCTCAGCCCCGTCATGGGCGTGGATGGCGCATGGCAACTAGAGCATATGGCATAGCCCTGTCAAGGTCGCTACTATCGCATAAGGATTATGTGGCCATGGTGCGGTGCATGACTAGCGCGGACAAGGTCCAGCGCGTTGGAGCATCGCATGATGCATGATTGATATAGCTCATGGCCTAGCGTTGACAAGGTCCAGCATGGGCGTGACTGGAATGAGCCCGTCTTAGCTCGGCGTAGCCGGCGGTGCGCACAGACAATGCATTCAAAGGAGGATGCAGCATGACGCTGCTGCCAGTGCACGCGAACGGAACACTCTCGGTATGAGTGTGGCCCGGAGTGGCCATGACAGTGATCGGTGCAGCCGAGGCATGGGTGAGCACGCGGTACTGCTTAGCGTTGGCACGATATATAGGGATGACCCTAGCAGCGGCAGTGGCTCTGGTGGACCGTCGACACGCATCGGCCAAAGGTAGCGCATGTGTGGTACCATGGTGATATTAACTAAGGATTCCGAAATCTTAGTCGTCCTCCTAAGCCTTGGTCATTGAAAGCTTGGAGAGATTTGCATGTTTTCCCATGGAGTTGTAGAATTGCAAATACAGGGGATTTTGAGGTTGGTCATGGTGGACCGTCTTCTATCGGGCAAATTCCTGTGTCGAGTTTTCATTTGGACCCCCCAGTTTAAGGGACGTGAGCTTCATTATTTCGGAAAATCTTAGACCTGGTAGCCTATGCAGGTACGTTTTTATGGTTGTTTTCTAGCATTGCTCGTTGTGGTTATTTTCTGCATTGATAATTATGTGGCTAGCAAACCAATAATTTACAGGATTTATTAATTGCTAGAATGGTCTAAGTTGTTCTATTTAATGCATTCCCTCCCGTCGTGGAGTTGATGTTTTATGCTTAATAGAACATGGTGCCTGGGTGCACATCTTGCATGGAATAATTGTATGTCTAGACTTGGACAAATAATTAAGCCACTACTGTACCAATGTGACCGGCCCGGCACGTGTCCTGGCATGGACATGGTCGGTGTGGAACATAGCCGGTGCGGCGTGTCCCGGTGCGGACATGGCCGACACGGCGAGACCTGGCATGGTCTTTTGAGGTGCAGCCAGAGCATGTTTGCCTTTTGATATGTCGATCCCTATAGGATCATTATGGCTTAAGATTATGACTGTTTCTCCTAACGTTGGTTTCACGCCATCAAAATTACACTCTTACGTAATATGTACCCGGTGTGAGCACACGCGGCACGACCCCGGCGCGGGTGTGGCCGACATTGAGCCTGAAAAAAGGGCACTCAGGGAACGACCTTGGCATGAGCTTGGCTAGCTCTGCCTGAATGCGTGCAACATATTTTATGATTGGCGTGAAAAGGGGGAGAATTTGGGCTTTAGTGAGAAAGTGGCTGTCGACGGTTGGTACCTTGGGGGTACTTGTCGGCAATGAAATATACGGGGCGCGCAAGATCTAGAGCTTGATGGTAACACAAGACACGAGGGAGCCTTCTTTATACAGGTTCAGGCCCTCGCGGAGGAGGTAATACCCTAGTCCTGTGCTCGTTGGGATTATATGTGGATGTCTCGATTACAAAGGATTGCGTCAGGAGGTGGGAGGATTAGATCCGATGTGTAGATCAATGTGTAGATGTTCGATTAGAGGCCCCGTACCCCCTTTATATAGTGGAGGAAGGTACATGTTACATTAAAGAGCCCTAGCTGGACACGAGGAGGAGTCCTACTCCGGGTAGAACCCTATCTCTAAGTACCCGCGCGCGTATAAACGGCAGGGTTTACAATTACAGCGCTCCGTACAAATCGGGAGTATATTCCATATCTTGGGATATTCTTGTCGGGCAAGCCTTGTCTGAGTCCGAGTGGTGCACGTCAGGTGCAGTCCGAGTGGTCCTCTTCTGTCTACAACCGAGCTAGGCCGCCCCCAATGGGTGTTGCTTGGGCCCATCGTGTGCCTATCCGGGGCCCATACTGTCAACAGTAGCCCCCGAGTGCTTTATAGTTGAGTTGAAAGACCTGCCAACTGGTTTCTTCTGGAATAACCGTCATCTGCAAGGAGACTGTGAAGGACTCATAAAATCCTTATGTTAGTTTTTAGAGTGATGCCCAGCCCGGGGCTGCCGGTGTTCGGGCAATCAACCCACTGTAAGGTGTATCACCTTTGTCCTTTTCTTTTTTAAGGAGTGGTATTTGTACTCATCTTATGGTATATAGCTAGTGACCCAGCATGGGGTATACCAACAAATATGGCTGCTCGATACCTGTTTCCGTCATGCAGAATACAGCAATAGGCCCAACGTGGGGCGAATATCACGCCGAGTGGTACCTGTACCCGATTTGTACAACTGGTGGTCCCAGAAGACATGCCATTGCTTCGGTTGTCTGATACCTGATCATGTCACAGCAATTGGCCCAGCATGGGGCGTATCATTAACCTTAGAGCATCCATACCCGACTGATGTAGAGTACGGCTGGCGGCCTCAGAGGGCATACCCCTTATTTTGGCTGAAAAGCCGAGTGGTATCTATGCTCAACTGTTCTCGAACACAGCCGGCAGCCCCAGAGGGCATACCATCGATTTGGCTGAAGAGCCGAGTGGTATCTGTGCCCGACTGATGTAGAGCACAGCTGGCGGCCCTAGAGGGCATACCATTGTTTTGGTTGAAGAGCCGAGTGGTATCTGTGCCCGACTGACGTAGAGCACAGCTGGCAGCCCTAGAGGGCATACCATCGTTTTATCCATCCGGTACCTGTACTCGTTGAATACAGCTAGTGGCCCAACATGGAGCATACCATCCGAAAAAGGTTTGGCCCAATGATAACCTGTATCTGTCATGCAGTACACAGCTAGCGTCCCCTAGAAGGCATATCATTGTTGGCAGCCAAGCGGTACCCGTATCTTACTGTCGTGAAATACGGCGAGCGACCCCTGCCACAGGGCGTACCTTAAGGATAGAGTTTAGTCATATGGTATCCATACCCGTATTACGGCGTACAGCATAGGCCCTAAATAGAGCGTACCATCGAAACCCTATCCTGACATCCTCAACACCCAATCCCGACATGCGGAGACTGGCTAGTGACCCATCATGGGGTATACCAAAAGATGGGCTTTTCAGCATTGAGTCGAAACTAATGCCGAAATTGTTGTAGCTCTGCCGGCAGTCGGCCCGACTGGTTGCTGCCGAGGCTGAATTTTGGCTAAGTCCAGAAGCGTTAAAAACCACTGACTGTGATTTTGCGACTGAAGGCCTTGATTTTCGTCTCGTGGATCTCAAACCAGGCCAAGGCCCAGCCCAAAATTACCACGTGAGCCTTTATATTCGAACGCGCGGGCTCGCGAGGCCTTTACGCCTTCATTTGCCCCCGCGACTCTCCGTCTTCCTCTGCAAGCTCCGCCGCTGCGCTCGCGACTAGGGTTTCCAGATCCGCGATTCCCCGCTCGATCTCCCCCAAATCTTCGATTCGCCATGTCTTCCCCCGCTTCCTCCGGTGACACCACCATTGGCGCGAAGAGCAAGGAATGGAGCACTTCGATCTCCACCGAGCGACGACTGAACAAGCTGGTGACGCTTGGTGTTCTTCCTCCGCAAGAGCTTATCGCCTAGAGGGCGGCCACCGGTGAGTCCGTTCCCACACCTCGCTCCGACGAGATTGTGGTTTTCGAATCTTTCTTTCTTCGTGGCTTTGGCCTTCCCATGGGGCCTTTCCTTCGCGGTCTCTTGAACTTCTACGGGATTGAGCTGACACATCTCAACCCAAATTCCATTCTTTATATTTCTTCTTTTGTTTATCTGTGCGAGGCGTATCTGGGGATACCCGCACATTTTGATCTCTTTCACTTCCTTTTCCTCCTCAAACCCTTCCCCAACAAGAAGGCACCCAAAGCCGTTGGCGGCGCGGGCTTCCAACTGAGGGAAGGGGCCAAGAAAGTCTATCCCGCCTTCCCTTTTAAGACCTCCAACAAGGGTTGGCATGGGGAATGGTTTTACTGTGCCAATCTTTCGTCGCCTCCCGCATCTTGGACCTCCCTTCCGAGTGACTCTGAAATGAGCCAGGTGAAGGAGCTTCTCCCCCTTCTCCAAAAACTGAAGTCTGATGGGTTGACCGGCGTGGGCGCAATAATTAGCTTCGTCTTCCGTCGAATCCAACCCTCCAAAGAGCGCGTCCACCCTGCCTTTGAGTACACCGGTCGGCAGGATACCACTCGGGAAGGCGAAGGAAATCTTCCTGAAAAGGCTACACTCGCCAGGGTCGCCGACCTGTTCGCGCCGGGAGTGGACATTGAAAACGCCGACTGCCCTAAGGCTTTCGGGCTAAAAAACCCAGCTCCCATGGTATGTAAAGCTACCCGAAAGTCCATAGTAGTAGTGTCTTCATATTGCTGACTGGTTTTCTTGACCTGCGCAGGATCGCTCTTATTTCTTCTCTGAGCCCCCTCTTCCCGAAGCCCCCTGCCACAAGGCGGCCCCTGCCAAACGTCCTGCCGAGGGACCAGCTGAGGACCACCCGCCCAAGAGAGGGAAGGAGATCCCGGCGGGAGGTCTCCAGTGAAGATGAGACTCCTTTGCGAAGGCTGCGCCGAGGCCCCAACGTCGGGGGCCTAAGGTGCAAGAGAAGACTGCCTCCTCCGAAGCCGCCGCTGCACCGCCGCCTAAGGACAGCGGCATACCAGAAGCTGCTCCGAAGGAAAAGGCTGCCCCGACACCATCAACCGGCACAAGCGCTGGTGCCGCTCCGAGTGGTTCGACCACTCGAAAAGGACCAGCTATTAGGATAAAGAAGTCCAACAGGTATACCTATTGACTCTTTCCTTTGCTATTCGACTTTTGTTGACAACTTCTCCTTCTTCAGGAAACCCAGCGATGCGGTTCCTGTGGATGTGGCGACTGAGCCGACTCCTCCGCCAGTGGCCGCGCCCAGCCAGCCTTCTGCTGCGGCACCCGGAGACGGCCAGCCCGCCGCTAAATCAACCATCGAGCCGCCTCCCTCAGCTTCTCCTACAACGACGGCGGCGAGATCTCCTCCTCCGAAACCCGCGGAAGCCGCGATCTCAGAAGTGGAGGAGATCCCGCGTCGCCCCATTTCGCCGCCGAGGTTGCCCTTCCGCCTTGATGTTGAAATAGAAGGGGCGGCCTTTACAATAGATGATGAGGCCGAGGAAGCCGAGCTGTTCGAGCTCAGCATGCACTCTGCTGAATGCAGCCGACTGATCTCAGTAAGTGCTCTTGCTCATCTCTTCTGGATTGAGGTTTTTCCTGACTTCTTTTTCTTTTGGTGCCTCCCAGAGCCTAGGAGCATGCACATTGCGCAAATCCCAGTATCTCCGACAGGTTGCTCCCCATCTCAAAACCAAGAAGGATTATGAGATGGAGATATGGCTAATGCAAACTGAGTACCAGGCCCAACTAAGGGAGCCTCGCCATGAAGCTAACCAACTGAGGTACCAGGGCGTGGAGAACACGGCTGACCTTCGGAGTAAGTCTCTGTTGACTCCGTTGGCTTGTTGTCCGAATGACTTCCTCTAACTCTCTCTTCCCTGAAGATCTGCGTGATCAGCTTCAGGCCGTGGAGCAATCCGAGCTTCAGGCCCGTACTAAGTTGGAGCGAACCACTCAGGAGCTCGAAGGTAAAGTTTCTGTCTCTGCTCCTTTGTGATTGTCCTTTGCATTGTCTTGTGACGGTGTCCCGACTGGTTTTCCAGAATACAAGCGCAAAACGCAAGCCCAGCTTGATATTTTCAAAGGGAAGATCAATTCTGCGACTGCACCCGCAACGAGCTCCTAGTGGCCATCGGACCCATCATGGAGCGCTTGTATCCTCAGGAGGCAGTGCCAGCCAATGAAGGCGAAGTAAACATGCGCATAAAGCAAGCTCCCGAGCGGCTCTCTGCCATGCTCAAGGATACGGCGACGACTAGTGCTAGCCAAGCTTTGGCGATCACTAAGTCCTTGTACCCGCGAGTTGACTTGGAGGCCGTGAAGGAAGGCTTCGCCTGCGACGAAGATCAAGCCGCCGCTCTCCTGGAGGAGGTCAAAGATACGTCGGCTGCCTTAGTTGACAATATGGTCCTGTAAATGCAAAAACCTTAGTCTGTACAAAAACATTGATAACAGAATATAAGTAATTCCTGAATGAGGATGTCTTCTTCTTTATGTACTGCTCATGCGTTCATCCAAGTGATTTTTATTCTTTTCGATAAGCACTCTGCCCGACTAATCTAGCCCCCGAGCGCCGAGAGTTGGCTCATGACTCGATCCCGATCACGCTGTTCGAGTAACTTAGAGTTCGCCGTACATGGGGAATCAGAGCTTCACTACTTAGAACTTGCTAATCACTCGGTTTCACACAATCACAATATTTAATGAAGCGGGACTTTTTATTTTCCAGGTGTGCGGCAGGACCGCACACTATTAGGTGTAGCCCCCGACTTACTGCTTGATCAGAACAAGACCAAGCAGCAAGTCAAGGAAAAGGCAGAATTGAAATACATTAGGAGTAGAAGCGACGTAGCTGTTCTATATTCCACGTGTTTGGGACGTCAGATCCATCTTCTCGTTTAAGCCGATAAGCCCCCGGGCGTGTCACTTCATCAACGATGTAGGGGCCTTCCCAGCTTGGGGATATCTTGTGTTCGCACTTTTGGTTTCTCCGGAGGACCAAATCCCCTTTGGCGAAAGCGCGGCCGCGTACATTACGCTGATAATATCGACGTAAGCCTTGGAGGTAGTTGGCCGATCGGATGGTTGCTGCTTCTCTTGCTTCTTCCAGCCGGTCGAGGTCTTCTAATCTGCCTTCAGCCGACTGGCTTTCTTCATAGTTTAGGACTCGAGGAGATTTGAACTTCAACTCGGTCGGTAAGACTGCCTCCGAACCATACACAAGGAAAAAAGGTGTTTGCCCTGTCGCCCTACTAGGGGTCGTCCTGATCCCCCAGAGAACCGAAGGCAATTCCTTTACCCGTCTTGCAGCATATGGCTTGAGCCGATCGAATATTCTCGCTTTAAGTCCCTTGAGAAGCATCCTTGGCGCGCTCGACTTGTCCATTGCTACGTGGGTGAGCCACTGACGCAAAAGAAATCTTGATGCCTTGTTCATCTCCCCAATCTTGGAACTCGCTGCTTTTGAATTGTACCCCATTATCGGTGATGATTCTGTTTGGTACACCGAAGCGGACCACGATCTCCCGAAAGAACTCCTTGGCTTTGGCTGGTGTGATAGCGGCGACTGGTTTAGCCTCAATCCACTTGGTAAACTTGTCAATAGCCACAAAGAGATGTGTAAATCCTCCTTGTGCCGTCTTCAAGGGACCGACCATGTCAAGCCCCAGACCGCGAAAGGCCAGGTAATATGTATGGTCTGCAAATCCTGAGTAGGTGTATGTATTTGTCGCGCAAAGAACTGGCAGCCTTCACAAGTTCGCACAATGTTTTGCGCGTCCGTTACGGCTGTTGGCCAGAAAAACCCTTGGCGATAAGCTTTGCCGACCAGGGAACCTGCAGCCGCATGGTGCCCACACTCTCCCGAGTGGATTTCTTTGAGTAAATTCCTGCCTTTTTTGTTCTGAGATACACCGTCTAAGTACTCCGGAACTGCTCCTACGAAAGAGTTCGTCTCCGACTACCTTGTAGTTCTTGCTTCGACGCATTATACTCTCGGCCTGTGTGCGATCCTCAGGAAGCTCATCCTTTAGGTTGTAATCTATGTAGGGCTGAGTCCAAATAGGATTGATGGTGAGAACTTTTGCCTCGGCCTGGACATCTGAATCAATCGGCACTGGTGTCCGAGTGATAGAGGGTTTGTGTATTTCTTCAAGGAATATTCCAGCTGGGACAGGCGCCCGACTGGAACCAATCTTCGGAAACTCGTCTGCGTCTTCATTATCTCGCCGAAGAACATGCATTGGCTCTAGTCCCTCGAACTTGTCCTCCAATTTTCTCACTTCCTGGCAGTATGCAGCCATGGCGTCATCGACACAAGACCACTCCTTTTGCACTTGGCTAACCACGAGCTGAGAGTCTCCGCGAACCACCAATCTTCGGATTGCGAGTGATATGGCGATGCGTAGCCTATGGATGAGTGCCTCATACTCGGCGGCGTTGTTACTTGCCGAAAATAAGATTTGGAGAACATACTTCAGTTTTTCTCCGATTGGCGAGATGAGCATGACCCCAGCCCCCGCGCCACTGAGCATGAGGGAACCGTCAAAATACAATGTCCAGTATTCGAGATCCTCTTGGGTAACTGGAAGTTGTGTGTCTGAACATTCGGCAACGAAGTCAGATAGCACTTGTGATTTGATGGCTAGTTGGGGCTTGAATACTATTTCGAAAGCTCCAAGCTCCACAGCCCACTTGGCAATTCTCCCAGTGGCCTCACGATTGTGGAGTATGTCCCCAATTGGAAAAGAGGTGACCACCGAAATACTATGCCCTTGGAAATAATGCTTGAGTTTACGCGATGACATGAGCATCGCATACAAAAGTTTTAGTACTTGTGGATATCGCACTTTGGATTCACCCAACACTTCGCTAATGAAATAGATGGGATGCTGAATTTTAGGTGCTGTCCTTCCACCTCCCGCTCTACAACGACCGCGCTGCTGACTACGTGAGCCGTGGCGCTGATGTAAAGCAAAAGTGGCTCTTCCGGCATCGGGGGAACCAATACCGGAGGGGAAGATAGAAATTTCTTCAATTCTTCAAAAGCCTTTTGTGCCTCCGGTGTCCACTGGAATTTATCTTGCTTACGAAGGAGCTTGAAAAAGGGCATGCCTCTTACTCCGAGTCGTGAAATAAATCTCCCGAGTGATACCATGCATCCGGTAAGCTTCTGAACATCCTTCTGACAGCTTGGGGGCTTCATCTTCAATATGGCATTGATCTTCTCAGGGTTGGCTTCAATGCCCTGATGTGATACGATGAATCCGAGTAGTTTTCCCGATGGGACCCCGAAGACACACTTCTCCGGGTTGAGCTTCATTCTGAATGTCCTTAGATTTTCAAATGTCTCGGATAGGTCAGCGAGGAGACCTTCCTTAACCCGAGTTTTTACCACTACATCGTCCACATATGCTTCCACGTTGCGTCCGAGTTGGGTGTCAAAGCACTGCTGAATAGTGCGTTGGTACGTTGCACCAGCACTTTTCAACCCGAAAGGCATTGTGACATAGTAGAAAGCCCCAAAGGGCGTAATGAACGATGTTTTGATGCAGTCTTCTTCTTTCAAGCTGATCTGACGATAACCAGAGTACGCATCTAGGAAACTCAGAAGCTCGCAGCCAGCAGTAGAATCTACCAACTGATCAATGCGAGGAAGTCCAAAAGTATCCTTAGGACACGCTTTATTGAGATTAGTGTAGTCCATGCACATGCTCCATGTTTTATTCTTCTTCTCCACCAAGACTGGGTTGGCCAACCAGTCGGGATGATATACCTCCTTGATGAAATCTGCGGCTAACAATTTGGTGATCTCCTTCCTAATAGCTTCCTTGCGGTCCGGTGCGAAACGTCTAAGGCGCTGCTTGACTGGCTTCGCGTTCTCGTGCACGTTTAAAGAGTGCTCGATCACCTCCCTCGGAACACCGGGCATATCCGATGGCTTCCAAGCGAACACATCCCGGTTGTCTCGGAGGAAAGTGACGAGCGCGTCTTCCTATTTGTCGTCCAAGCTTGTCCCAATCAAAGCCGTCTTGGCCGGATCGGAAGGGTCAAGTGTTACCTTCCTCACTCCCTGGTCCGACTGGATAGAGAGTTTGGATTGCTTTTTGGTCGGTATTTCACCCTCGTCTTGTAGCGCAACCACAGTCCCACGAATCTGCTCCATGTCCGCAGCTGCCTCAAAGGATTGGGCCAATTCATAGCTTTCCCGATCGCATAAGAAAGATCGCTTGACGTCACTAGGAAGCGTGATAACACCTTTCGGCCCTGGCATCTTCATCGCAAGGTACGTATAGTTCGGAACAGCCATAAATTTAGCCAATCCGGGCCTTCCCAAAATAGCATGATATGCCGTTTCGAAATCAGCCACCTCGAAACTCAAATGCTCAGTTCTGTAGTTTTCCTTGGTCCCAAACGTGACAGGCTGAGTGATCCTTCCGAGTGGAATTGCCGACGTCCCGGGGATTACCCCATGGAACGGCGATGACTCTGGCCTGAGTTCAGAACTTGATATCATCATATTGTCCAAATCTTGGCGAAAAGGACGTTAAGTCCGCTCCCGCCATCGATTTGGACTCTCTTCAACTTGATGCCTCGAACGACCGGATCCAAAACTAAGGGGTATCTCCCAGGAAAAACCACTCGGTCAGGATGGTCCGATCGATCAAAGGTAATTGGTACTTCAGACCAGCGAAGATACTGAGGAGTCGCTGGCATAATTGCATTGATTTCCCGAGTGGTAAGCTTTTGCTTTCGCTTGGACTCGTATGCATCCGATCCCCCAACTATGTAACTGATCTCTTGTTCGGTTTTCTGATAATCATCGTCTGGCTTATCTCCGCGCTTGCCTTTCTCCGTGCCCAACTTCTTGGCGCTGTTGTCGGCGAACTTCTGTAGGATGAGGCAATCCTTGGCTGAGTGCTTTCCTCGGGGGTGGAAAGGACAAATGGCCTCCATCACCTTGTTGTAGTCATTATCGTTGGGTGGCTTAGGCCGATTGCGCTCAGCAAACGCGACCATATGGTCATCCTTTCTCTTCTTGTCTTTTCGCTTGTTTGACTCGTTGTCCTGCTTCTTTTGTTTGGAATTGTCATCAGGGCCTGACCTATGGTTAATGACAGCTTCCTTAGAATTAGCGAACTGATCGGCCACGGCGAACATCTCCTTGACCGTCTTGGGCGGTATCCGAGTCATTTGTTTGATCAAATCTTCATCCTTGATTCCTCTATAGAAGGCGTCGATGATTGTTTCCTCGGAAACGTCATGGATCTGATTCTTTTTCTGCGTGAATCGCTTGATGAACTCGCGAAGAGTTTCATCCCTCTTTTGGTGAAGCTGATGGAGCTCCCACCGCCCTGCAGGCCTCTGGTAAGTGCCCTGAAAATTGGCGATGAAATGCTCTCGAAGTTGCTCCCAGGAGTCAATAGAACCCTCCGGAAGTCCGGTAAGCCAAGTTTGTGCAGTCGGGGTTAACATGATGGGCAAATAATTGGCCATCACGCCGTGATTTCCTCCTGCTGCACTAACTGCTAATGAATAAACTTGTAACCAGGTTTCTGGATCCCTTTCTCCGTCAAATTTGACAATGCCCTTCGGGTTAAACCCATCGGACCAGATCACTCGGCGGAGGCAGGGAGTGAATGCTCGAATTCCCTCCAGGAGCTGCTCGTTGCGATTCGGAGAATTACGTCTTGGTGGCGTCCTGTCACGCGGAAAACGCAGCCTGTCGCGGAGTGGAATGTTCCTGCGGTCTCGTTGATTGCCCGGCTGGTCAGCATGACCAGCGGCACGCCGGCTGCCATGACTGTCACCACGGTGGGCACTGCTCTGACTGCCATCTCTTTGACCTCCCTCGTCATGGTGACTATGCCTCCGGTCCTCAACTTCGTGACGGTGGTCATGGCCGACTAGTTGCCTGCCATCCCTAGCCGACTGGTTTCGGGACCGCCTGTTCCGACTACTCCCAGTGACCGAAACCGCCTGAGCAGCGGCAGCTTCGTTCTGCTGAATAGCCACCATCTCAACCATTGCGGCCGCTCGGGCGACCAATGGGAGAGCTGGGTTGTCTGCTGGAAGCACCGGAGCTATGGAGTCCAGAAGAGCTTTGGATGCTTCGACATTGGCTTGGGGTGTACGATAAACTTCCTGATCATGCAGCTTCATCCGGAGTATGTCTTGATTGACCTCTCGGCCACGCCTACCAAGGTCGCGCAAACGTGCGTCCTCAGCTTCTTTGCGGCGCTCTTCTTCCGCTCTTGCTTGCTCTGAAGGGTTTAGATCTCCACCACCAGAGATTGCGTAAACTCCTCAATAGCTGTAGAGCTCAGTACTACCCTTGGACTCGGAATCCGAGTGGGATAGACTGACGTGCTCGCTAAGTCCGATGGGGTTGCCACTATTGATGACGCCCACCAAACAACTCGGACCCGACTGGATTTCGCTACTAGCGTCCGCCGGATCCTCCTTGTCCGAGTCGTGGAACACCGCGCGCGTAAGTCATAGCAGCGTCCCACGGCCTGAAGGGAAAGTCCAATTGGAGTACGTTTATCTCCCCGGTCCGGATCATGTTCGAGCCCGAAAAGACCATCAAAGGGTTGCTCAAACCGCGCCCGAACCGGGAAGGGATTCGCTGATCCGCGTCCCACGCGGGGTCATCCGATCCGATCGGAAACGTGGGCGTGATGAAGCTTGCCTCATATTGGATCTCCTTCGGCTCGTAGAGGCGAAGGTTGCCGATGCCGTCAGTGACGAAATCGAGGCTCCCGAAGCAGAAGCTCTGTCCTGGCGTGAAGACGGTCACCAGCTTGGTTGAAGAGGCCATCGAAACTCATCGGAGATGACCTTGACGCTGCCCTACCTGGCGCGCCAACTGTCGACGGTTGGTACCTTGGGGGTACTTGTCGGCAATGAAATAAACGGGTGCGTCAAAGTCTAGAGCTTGATGGTAACACAAGACACGAGGGAGCCTTCTTATACAGGTTCAGGCCCTCACAGATGAGGTAATACCCTAGTCCTGTGCTCGTTGGGATTATGTGTGGATATCTCGATTACAAAGGATTGCGTCTCGATATCCGAGGATTGGATCTGTCTTCTGTGTGTTCGATTAGATGTCTCTCTCTCCTCAACTATGGCCCCGACCCCCTCTTATAAAGTGGAGGAAGGTACAGATTACATTGAAGAGCCCTAGCTGGACACGAGGACGAGTCCTACTCCGGGTAGAACCCTATCTCTGCGTACCCACGCGTGTATAAACGGCAGGGTTTACAATTACAACGCTCCTTACAAACCGGGAGTATATTCCATATCTGGGGATATCCTTGTCGGGCAAGTCTTGCCAGAGTCCGAGTGGTGCACGTCCTGGTGCAGTCCGAGTAGTGCACGCCTCCTTCTAGCCGGCTCGGGCCACCCCCAATAGGTGTGGTTTGGGCCCGTCGTGTGCCTACTCGGGGCCCATCTTGTCAACACCGGGTGTCCCAAGGAAGGTGATCGAGCATTCTCTGAACGTTGACAAGAAGGAAAGACCTATTAAGCAACGACTTCAGAGGTTCGCGCAACATCGACGGGATGCTATTAGAGAGGAGATCACTAAACTTTTAGCCGCTGGCTTCATAAAAGAAGTGTATCATCCCGACTGGTTGGCAAACCCTGTCCTTGTGCAAAAGAAAAATAAAAGTTGGGGCAGGTGTGTTGATTACACCGATCTCAACAAAGCATCCCCAAAAGATCCATTTGGGTTGCCTCGCATCGATCAGGTGGTGGACTCAACTGCCGGGTGTGAGCTCCTGAGTTTCTTGGATGCCTACTCGGGGTATCACCAAATCAGCCTAAAAGAAGAAGACTACATCAAGACCTCGTTCATCACGTCCTTTGGGGCCTTTTGCTACATCACAATACCATTCGGGTTGAAAAACACTGGCGCAATGTATCAGCGCATAATACAACGGTGTTTTCACACTCAACTCGGACGCAACGTGGAGGCATATGTGGACGACATCGTAGTCAAATCTCGGGTGAAGGAGGACCTTGTCACTGACTTGGCCGAAACATTCGAGAGCCTAAGGGTACAGGATGAAGCTTGATCCTGAGAAGTGCGTCTTTGGAGTTCCTTCGGGAAAGCTGCTCGGTTTCATCGTATCTCATCGCGGTATCAAAGCTAACCCGGAGAAGATCAACACCATCATAAAGATGGAGCACCCAACATGCCAAAAGGATGTCCAGAAGCTTACAGGGTGCATGGTAGCACTCGGCAGATTAGTTTCTCGACTAGGGATACAAGGGATGCCATTCTTCAAACTTCTTAAGAAGCAAGACAAGTTCCGGCGGACTCTCAAAGCACAGTAAGCTTTTGAAGATCTTAAGAAATATTTGACTACACCACCCGTGCTAGTCTCACCTATGCCAGAGGAACCCCTTTTGCTTTACATAGCGGCAACGACTCATGTAGTCAGTGCTGCAATTGTTGTGGAGCGGGAGGAGGAAGGGCACATACAGAAGGTTCAGCGCCCGGTTTACTTCGTCAGCGAGGTATTGGGTGAGTCCAAGATGCGATACCCGCAAGTGTAAAAGCTATTGTACACTGTACTGATTACTTCTCACAAGTTCAAGCAATACTTCCAAGAACATGTGGTTTCGGTGGTCACCTCTTTTCCGGCTGGGGACATACTTCACAATCGGGAAGCCACTAGAAGAATAGCCAAGTGGGCAGTTGAACTCGGGGCCTTTGAAATTTCATTCAAGCCACGGACTGCCATCAAGTCACAAGCACTCGCCGATTTCGTCGCCGAGTGGATAGAATCACAAACCCCCGAGGCCATTGAGGATCTCGAGTACTGGACGATGTACTTTGATGGTTTCCTCATGCTAAGCGGCGTGGGGGCTGGGATAATACTCATCTATCCAACAGGGGAACGATTGAAATATGTTCTTCAAATCCACTTTTCGGCATCAAACAATGCCGCTGAGTACGAGGCACTCATCCATGGGCTCCATATCGCCATATCGCTCAGAGTCTGACGATTGACGGTTCGCGGGGACTCACAGCTCGTGATCAGCCAAGTACCGAAAGATTGGATGTGCGTTGATGACAGCATGGCTGCATATTGCCAGGAGGTGTGAAAATTGAAGGGCAAATTTGATGGATTGGAACTTGTACATGTGTTACGTAATGAAGCATCAGATGATCTCGCAAAGACGGGTTCCAGTTGGACAATAGTTTCGGCTGGTATATTCATCGAAGAGCTTCATAAACCTTCAATCAGTCAACTATAGGAGCCAAGCAAGCCGGGAGATAGTCATGTTGAGGCGGAAGTACTGGTCATCAATCCTGACTGGACAGTTCCCTATCTAGATTACCAACTGAAGGATGAGCTCCCTAAAGATCACACAGAGGCAGAGCGCATTACACGCCGGAGTCATAATTATACAATGGTTGGAGAAGAGCTCTTCCGAAAGAGTGCGTCTGGCATGCTGAGGTGGTGCATATCAGAACAAGAAGGAAGGAATTTCCTCAAAAAAATCCATTCAGGATTTTGTGGGTATCACACAGCGTCAAATACCTCAGTTGGGAAGGCTTATTGCCAAGGATTTTCTGGCCGACTGTTGTAACAGATGCAGAGGACATCGTCCGCACTTGTGAAGGCTATCATTTTTTGCTCGGTAGATACACGTGCCGGTGCATGAGCTGCAAACTATTCCGATCACCTGGCCATTTGCAGTTTGGGGGCTCGGCATGGTTGGACCCCTGAAAAAGGCTCAAGGTGGTTTTACACATCTCTTCGTCGCCATCGACAAGTTCACAAAGTCGATTGAGGCCAAACCTGTTGCCAAGATCACGACAGCTAAAGCCAGGCAATTCTTCCAAGAGAACATGGTCAGATTCGGTGTTCCAAATAGGATTATCACGGATAATGACACTAAGTTTAAAAGCACTGAATTTCAAGATTAGTGTGAAGAACTCGGCATCAAGATTTGCTTCACTTCTGTGGCACATCCACGAAGTAATGGGCAGGTCGAACAAGCTAATGCTTTAGTTCTACAAGGACTAAATGCCAGAATATTTGATCGTCTTAGACCGTATGCTACAAGATGGGCCAAAGAATTGCCTTCGGTTCTCTAGGGTCTTAGAACTACTCCAAGCAGGGCGACCGGGCAGTCACCTTTTGTCCTGGGGTCTGGTTTTGAGGCGGTCTTACCAACCGAGTTGGAATTCAAATCCCCAAGGGTTCGAAACTATAAAGAAGCCGAGTCAAAAGACAACCGGCTAGAAGACCTCGACCGACTGGAAGAAGCCAGAGAAACTGCAACAATCCAGTCGGCTAAGTACCTTCAAGGCTTACGTCGCTATCACGATCGCAATGTTCGAGGCCGTGCTGTCTCCAAAGGAGATCTGGCTCTAAGAAAGAATAGCGAGCATAAGCTCTCCCCAAGTTGGGAAGGCCCTTACATCATTGATGAAATGACACGCCGGGGGGATTACAGACTCAAGCGCGAGGACGGCACGATCGTCAGCAACTCGTGGAACATAGAGCAGCTACGTCACTTCTATAATTAAAATTCTATACTCAGTGATTATGAATAAAGCTCTCTTTTCATAATCCAACTTGTTTCTTGACTTGCTACTTACGTGGTATTCCAACTAAGCAGTAAGTCGGGTGGGCTACACCTAATAGTGTGCGCTTGTGCGCACCCTTTTTGTTATTTTTGCTTCTATTCCCTAAAGATCATAAATGAATCAGAGTGCCAAATCTGAGTAGTGAATCTCTGACCCCATGTACGGCGAAATCTAGTCACTCAAAACAGTGTGCCTGGGATAGAGCCATGAGCCAAGTCCCTACGCTCGGGGGCTAGACCAGTCGGGCTGAGTGCATAACAAAAGGAGATGACCACTCAAAGGACTAAAAGTCAATAAGAAAGAGGAGTAAAAAGAACAAAATAACTTATAAATTACTTACAAAAGTAGTTTGACTATACGTCCGAGTAATTGTTTTACGTTCAGATGCAGCCTAAGTCCCACTTGTACATGTTTACAGGGGACTCAAGTCCAAATTCTCCACCAAGGCAGCCGAGGTGTCCTTCACCTCTTCGATAAGGGCGGCAGCTTGGTCTTCATCAATAACGGCGCAGGCAAAGCCTTCTTTAATAGCTTCAAGATCTACTCGGGGATAATGCGACTTCACAATTGCCAAAGCCTGGCAAGCGCTTGTAGTCGTCCTCTCCTTCAAGTGGGCCATCAGCCTCTTGGGAGCTTCCTTCAGCTGCACAATAACCTGACCTTCATTGCTCGGCCCTGCTTCTTGGGGGTGCAGGAATTTCAGCATCGGATCAACAGCTTCGTGGAGCTCGTTGTGGGACGTTACCGCAGCCTTAAGCCTCTCATTGAGAACGCTAAACTGCGCCTGCGTTTTCTTCTTATACTCTACGGGTGAAACAGATCATCCTCAAGAATGCTATAAGTACGATAAAAATAAAGATGAGCCGAGTTGGGAGATTTACCTTCTAACTCTCGCTCTAGCCTGTCGGAGTTGGCTCGGGCCTGAAACTCTGAGTTCTCCAATGCCTTATACTGGCTTTGAAGCTCGGCAATGGTGGCCTCATGATCTAAAAGCAAGAGAAGGGGATCACAACAGAAGCAAACGGACATAGAAAAGGGGATGAAGAAGCACTTACTCCGAATGGTTCCATACATCTCCACCTTTTCATGGCGCAACTCGGTGGCCTCGGCTCAAAGCTCTCGTAGCTGGACCTAGAATTTGGCTTGAAGTGTCTGCATCTTGCCAACAAGTTCATTGCAAGTCTTAACATGGGGAAGCATTCTCCGGAGAAATTTGGACTTATTTTTGGAGCGCTCTCCCAGGCTCCGAACATAGAAAAGACGTGAAGGTGGGCTGTGTGGTGCAAACAAGAAAAGGCGAAAACAAATGACTTACTCGAATCAAGCGGGCGCACTCGGTTGTGTATCCGTACAGCTCGTCCAGCTCCTTCTCCGTCGCATCATCAACGGCTTCGAATTCCTCCTCTTCTGTACGCTATTTGATGTAGAGTAGGGATTCAGCACGAGGCTGATGAATAATTTCTTCTACCACGAGAGCGGGACTGGCAGCAGGCTCCGAGGGCGACTGCTCTGCCGTTGTCTCTGATGGCTGAAGTGGCGGTGGGGATGGCACTGATTCAGGGATAGCTCTAGTGTCCCCGGGTGCAGTCGGTGAGGCTGGCATAGCCTGGCCGGGTAGATCTCAGACTCACGAGTGTCCTAAGCCTCCCCGGAGGGCACATCCATAGGAATCTCGTCAGAAGGCTTCCTGTAAAGGGAGTAATCAGAACAAGATTCTACGAAGACAAAATAGAGTCAATAGAAAATTAACCTGTTGGACATCTTGATTTTTATACTGGATCCTTTTCGAGTGGCATACCCACTCGAGGAGAAGCCCGGCTGCTTGCCGGGTTCTTTTTGAGTGGCAGGCCCACTCGGGGAGGAGCCCCGACCGCCTGTTAGACTTCAAAGGAGGCGGCGCTCCACTTGAGGCTGGTGGCGCTGTCTGCTTCGACGGTTGGGTGGCCAGATCACGGATTTTTAGACCATCGACTGAGTACCGAGGGCTCGGAGGCCCCTCGTCCAATTCCTCATCCGATGGATCCTTTCCCTTCTTGGTGCTCGGTTCCTCCGCAGAGGGGCTGGCGGGGCGCTTCCGTGGAGTGCCCTTATATTGACGCATCTTAGGGAGTGGGGTTAGGGAAAAGAAGACAGAGCGGTCCTGCAAAAGACATCAAGCTAGAAGTCAAATATTGTGTTGAAAAAAGGAGATCAAAGTACTAATAGGCATAAGACGTTCACCTGTGGGGGAGGTCGACCAAGGTTGAAAGGCTTAGGACAACCCTTAGTGTGGATAGCAGTGCCCGCGGCAAAGAAGTCCTCTAGCCAGGCCATCAGCATGTCACGCATGATAGACTCAGATACTTCTTGGGTGGGGTCGGATTCCCCACTGTACTCAGATGCTGGGTGCACTCGTTCTTTGACAGGTTGCACACGGCGAAGAGCGAAGATGCAGGCAATACCCACTCCGGTCAAACCGTCATTCTTCAACTGGTCAATAATGCTCAGAAGCTCTTTGACTTGCCCCATTTTGCTGTCAGAAGGTGTCGAAACCCAGGAAGAAGAAAATGTGGGCTTTTTCCCAGAGAAGTGAGGCAGAGATGGATCAGGATTGGCACAGTAAAACCACTCCTGGTGCCAACCCTTGTTTGAAGTTCTAAAGGGAATTGCAAAGTAAGATTTCTTCAATCCATCCCGAAGCTGAATGCCGGCACCCCCGACAACCTTGGGCGCATTTTTGCTTGGGAATGGCTTGAGTAGAAAAAGATGTCAAAAAAGATTGAAATGGGGAAGAACGCCAAGATAGGCCTCGCACAGATGAACAAAGATAGTGATTTGAAGAATTGAGTTAGGGTTCAAGTGAACCAACTCAACCTCATAGAAGTGGAGAAGGCCACGAAGAAAAGCGTAGGCCGGGAGGCCAAATCCGCGCTGAAAAAAGATTCAAAAACAACGATCTCCTCAGCATGAGTGGGGATGGACTCACTGGCAGCTGGACGCCAAGAAATCAATTCTCTCGATGGGAGAACTCCGTTGGAGACCATTTTCTCCAAGAGTTCCTCCGTCGTCACGGAGATCTTCCAATCCTTGGCAGTGGATGGCGAAGAAACACTCTTGATGGAGGAGGAAGACTTTTTCGCCATGGATTTTAGCGGCGGCGCAGATCCAACGCTTTAGGGAGTTACTGTGGCACGGGATCTGGAATGTGGCGGCGGCTAAAAACCCTAGTATCGAGGCACAACGGCGGCGGAATCAAGAGGCGGAGCTCGCTTCAAAAGGCAAAGTGGCAAAAGAGCACAGTGAAGGGTAGTTCCTTCCCCCGTACGGACCGAGTTTAAAAAGGGCGCGCTAGATTTTCTCTTAGGCGGGAAAAGGCGCTTGGGCCTCCAAAAGATATTGGACATCATTCCAAATTAAATTACATATCATTCAAGTCTTTAATTTAGTCATTCAACATAACAAACAAAAGAAATACCTGCATAGCCAGCAAAAATATCAATTTTTTCGAGATAAAAATCCAACAAGATATTAGTGATCATATATAACTCTATTTCTTAGATGACTTGTTAGGTGATTTCTTGGATGAGAAAGACACCTTCCCAGAGTAGAAACGGCCTAGATTATTGATGATTTGATTTATGAGGAAGTTGGCCAATTCTTCTCGGATTATCTCAAATGTAGCAAACTCAAGAGCAGCGCTAGTTAACCCAAATTTTTGTAGGTTAGAAGAACACGCCTTGGTCACATATAGTTGCATCCAGTGGCAGACATAGAATCCATATGCATTACCCATGACTTGTTGATTGCACTGTCACATAAATAAAAACATAGGGTTAGTACATGAATAAGATTATTATAAGTAGACATACATGACTTGTATTAGAAATACACACCTCATGATTGCGGTTCCAATGCAATTCAGTCTTTCCGTCTTGGTGTCGACCTTTTCTCTCAACATAGATGGACCATGCTCTGGCATAATTTAAATATATTATACATCCCCCATAATTGAAAATAAAGAAAGATGACAATGTGATAAGAGGATGGCTCAGTTTACCCCTCAAGTAAGTATTTGATAGTACTGTAATCTTTTTTGTGCGATTTCATGGAGTCAAGAAGCCATATTCAGTTCCACTTAGGAACAATTATATATAGAATCCAGTGGAAGCGGGCGTTGTGGGGTAGCATTATGAACTCCTTGTCCTGGTGCACTAGCATCGCATTGACTATGCATTCCTTCACCATGTCAGTGTCTTCCCAAATGTGCGTCTCTGACACAAGATCAAGGTTCCAAAAAGCGCGATTAAGCGCACGCTTAAGCGCGATTACGCGCTAAGCGTGGGGTCAGCGCTTCGCTTTTCCCCTAAGCGCCCAATTAAGCGCTGGCCCCGCCTAATCGTGTGCGTAATAGCGCTCAGCCGCCTAAGCGCGCGATGCGCTCGCTGAAGCGTCCGCTTCCGCGTCGTCGGCGAGCTGGCGCGGGAAAGAATCGCGCGAGAAGGAAAAGATCGGGGGAAAACTAGAAAAGACGGGCGCGGGCAGAGTAAAGACCGCATGCGTGCCCAGTTTGATGTGCTGCCCATCCAGATAGCCACGCCGCCCTTCCTGTCGCACCGCCCCTCCGCCGCGCCGCCCTTCCTGCCGCGGCCGCCCCTCCGCCAAGGCCGCGCCGCCCTTCCTGCTGCAGCCGCTCCTCCAAAACCCCCTTTTTTTAGCTATATAATTGGATTTTTTTTACAATATTAGAAAAAAGCTTAAGCGCGCTTAATCACGCTTAAGCACGCTTAAGCTTTTTCACCACTCGAGCGCTCGCTTAGCGTTTAGCGCTTTTTTGAACCTTGCACAAGATGCGGATCAAGGAAGCCAGCAGGTTCGTTTTTCCTTTTCGCTTTAAGAATCATTAGGCTACATACACATAGAATAGGACGTGCGGGGTGAAATGAAGAATGTTTAGATGTCTGAACATTATAGAGCAAGCTATACTTTCAGCATGTAGCATCTCATTAGCAAGACGTCCAGCTGTTGAATATGGTACAGATCATATAAATCGTCAACATTGACGGGGAAGCAGCTGTCCTCCTTGCTGATGAAATATTTTGCCTTGAGTTTAACCATAAAACCCAATGGTTGTTCCATAACCGACAAGTCATTGGTTTGGAACATGTAATAAGCATGGAGAGATCGACAGCCAGGTCCAAGCTCATTTATGGAATCCTCTCTGAAGAATGGTTTGCCCTTGGTGTACACGTGTAAACCATTTTCTATATTTGGGCTTAGGTTTGGGCATGGGCTTCCTACCCTTCTTTCCATTGTTTTTGGTCTTCACAGGCGAGGACACCGATGGCAGATCTTGTGCAGGGGCAATCGATTCAGTACCAAGGTTAACCATCGACTTGGTGCCCACAGCCTCACGGCTTTCAACGGCTTCAAGATTGAGCGAGGGGAGGCTAGGGATAGCTTCTGGGGCTTTGCTCTTATTTTGTATGTGCAGGACCATGTCACCAAAAATTATATTTCCCGTAGGCCACTACACAAAAGAGTGAATTGCATCCCCTAGAGTTTTTACCTCGTCGTTGGGAGGCTTCTCAAGGGGATAGGCCTTTACGTTATCTTCAACCGTGTCGACCTGGACCTTCGCAAAACCCGGTGCTAGTGGCACGCCATGCACCGTGGCTTCTGGCAAGCATGGGTAAGCCATCCCTTTTCCAGCCTCGATCTGAAGACTTGTGGCAACATTAATTGTGATAGTGCAAGATGTGGGTTCCTACTGGCAAATTAAACAAAGGTTATAGACAGTTGTACCTACCTACCTACCTATGATATATATATATATATATATATAGGGTAGCACTAAAATACTCTTAGGAGTATTTTAACTAAAGTACTCCTATGTTTTCAGCGCGACACGCGTCCCTCCCCATCTAACCCCCGTTCCCGTTCCCTCTCCCTCGTCCCCCGTCCCACCTCGGCTTCTTCCCCCAAACCCAGATCCCGGCCAGTGGCCACCGCAGCAGAGCGAGAGGACGAGGGGCGGCGGCAGTGGCGGAGGCCGACGCGGCGTGGTGGCAGGCAGCCGGCGGCGGGCACGGCGGTGGGGGCGCACCTGGCGTCGGGGGTCATGGATGCTGAGCCGGGAGCAGGGGAAAAAGCTCCTGGTGAGCCGATTCTGCGGCGACCGCCTGTACCTGTGCGAGTGACCGGGAGAGGGGGCGATGGCGGCGTTCGAGGCGGCGGGCGGCGCGCCGGCGCCGCGGATCGGCGTGGCGCAGTACCTAGAGCGCGTGCACCGGTACGCGGGGCTGGAGGCGGAGTGCTACGTGGTGGCGTACGCGTACGTGGACAGGGCGGCGCACCGGCGGCCGGCTGCCGACGTCGCGTCCAGGAACGTCCATCGCCTGCTACTCGCCTGCCTCCTCGTTGCCTCCAAGGTTCTTGACGACATGTAAGCATCTTCCTTATCTAGTCGCCTTCGCCTCTGCCTCTCTTAATTAAGTACGTAGCAAAATCTTCTTGTAAGCAATTATACTTTGATCAGGTTCATGCTCATGAAGCATACAAGTTATGATTCTTGCGTCATTTTCTTTCCATGCAATTTCGCTGTCCCTGATGGCCTGAACCTTCGGGAGATAAAAAAGAAGAAGAAAACCTTCAGGAGACGGGATGGACGGCAATTAGTTCTACCTTCAGGAGGTAGTAAATTTGATGCTATTAGAGATAGTGTTACTATAAAGCATTAAGAATTTCAAATTTTCTAGAATCAGGCTTACTGTAATGCTGGAATCGGTTTACTGTAATGGATTGACAGTTTTACTAACTATGATTAGGTTTAGTTCGATGTAAAGCATTAAGAATTTCAAAGTTTCTGGAATCAGGTTTACTGTAATGCTGGAATCGGTTTACTGTAATGGATTGACAGTTTTACTGTAACTAGGATTAGGTTTAGTTCGATGTAAAGCATTAAGAATTTCAAAGTTTCTGGAATCAGGTTTACAACTTTGCTTTACTATAAATTTAACAGTACTTTACTATTTCTTGTGAAATACTTTACTATAACGTGTTACGTAAACAGTACTGTACACGCGGACGCGTTACTGTACACGCGAAACACTGTACACAGAGAAGTAGTAAAGTATATACGGCATATAGTAAAGCTTGTTCATGATTATAGTAAAGTAAAATTTTTAAAAGTGAGACCGGTCTAGTTTTGTTGGAAAAAATGCAACGAATACAAAGGTGAAAACGGTTTATCAATCGGATCTTTCAATTGAAAACTATAGCGAAAAGACTAGATTAAATTGCTCGCGTCATCCCCCACCACATGGGCTGC